>WBMZ01009365.1:0-50087 GCA_013400975.1 Atrichornis clamosus | reverse complement strand
CTCGGGGCTGGGCGTGCGGCTGGCGGGGGAGGCGGCTCCCGGGGGGCGCGGGAAGGCGAGCCCGGGCTCAGCGGCCGGCACGGCGGCGGTGACCCATGAACAGTCGCCCCGGGGTTGCGATATCTCCTCTCGGCAGTAGTTAGACTCAGATATATTCATTCCAGCTGGACAGCACTTTGTGTCCGACCCGACCGGGTGCCGGAGAGAGAATCGGGTCCTGCCGCGTCCCACCGGGTCCAGCACCGCCGAGCAGCCGCCCGCCGTTCGCCTCCCTCGCCTGCCTTCGGGGAACTCGGGCTCGCCTGCGTTTGTTTTGATTTCTTTTCCTTTTTTTTTTTCTCTCTTTTTTTTTATTTTTTTCCCCCCTTTCCCCCCCAAAAAAACTTTTGGGATGATGCTGGGCTGGAAGGGGCAAAATATAGCCGGGCTGGACCAATCAGCGGGGCGAGGGGAGGAGGAGGAGGAGGAGGAGGAGAGGGAGAGGAGGAGGAGGAGATGAGGGGGAGGAGGAGAAGAAGGAGGAGATGAGGGGGAGGAGGAGGAAGGGGGGCGTCCCCAGGCACCAGCAGGAAGAGCCACCCGGGGAGGGCCGAGCTGGGACCGGTGTGGACGCTGCTGCCCCGTTCCCTTCCTTCCAAGGAGGAGGGTTGTTAAATTTTTCTTTTCTTTCTTTTTTTTCTCTTTCTTTTCTTTCTTTCTTCCTCTTTCTTTTCTTTCTTTTTTCTTCTTTCTTTCTTTTTTCTTTCTCTCTGTCTTTCTCTGTCTTTCTCTGTCTTTCTCTCTGTCTTTATGACTTCTTTATGTCTTTTTTTTTTCTCTCTTTGCAAGCCCCTTTTCTGCTCCCTGTGCCCTGCCCTCGCCTCCCGCCACCCGCCGTGCCGAGGCAGGGAAGCATTCAGCTTTGCCTGCCAGACTGTGTGCAGGAGCACAGGGATGCTCTGGGCTCAGCGTTTATTTTTCTTACGACTTACTCCGTGTGTGTGTTTTGGCCAGCATTCCCCATCCGGGGTTGGGAGCAGCCCTGGGGTGAAGGCCAGGGTGAGCCCTCTTCCCCCAGCAATTTTCTGGTGGGAATTTCAGTGTCAGGCTCCTTGATTTTAAGCGCCGTTTACAGGAAAAGCAACAGCAAGTTTTCTCTAGAGATTGTTGAGGAATGGTGAGTTCAATGTCAGCCAGGTGATGGTGGCTAAAACCAGCCTCTGGAGCTGCTGGGGCTGGCACAGCTGTGCCATCACTGCCTGCCTTGGGCATGGCCATGTAGCACGGCACACCGCCATCGGTGCAGCAGCATGTCCCCTGCTACCAGGTCACCGCTCCGCTCACTTGGCTGCCATCCAGCAGGGACTTGCAGTGCCAAGCATCAGGCTAGGTGGTCTGAAGGTCCCTCCTGCCCTTGGCACCCGGGAGTTGTGAACTCTGTGGGACCCGTTTGCAGCCAAGGAGATTGGCTGGCACACCCTCCCTGCCCCCTGAAATCCCCGGGGCAACCGGGCTGACTTGGGAAAGATGTCCCAGCTCCGGGTACCTGCCCCCAAGCCCCACTCTCTGGCTGTGGACATGCCCTAGACCCCAGCCTGAAATGTGAACCTCGGCGTTAGGAAGACTTGGGGCACTGGGTTGCGCAAGCGCCCAGCTCCAGCCTCTCACAGCCGTGGGGTATTGCATGCCATGGTTTGTGTGTCTGGAAGTGATTTGGACAAGCCAATCTGCTGTTAACCCTAAACAAAACAAAGGCCTTAAAAAAAAAAAAAGTTTAAAAAATTGTGTCTCACTTATTCTTCAATCATCAACCAGGAGTGACAGAGGTTTCGGGCAAGATTTCCTTCACGTTCCTGAAGCTTCTTGTTAATATTTTGAAAGAGCAAATCAGCACCAGTCCACAGGAGAGCCCACACAGCTGCAAGGAGTCTCCTCTCCTCTCTCCCCCATCCAGAGGGAGCTGGAGCACTGTTCTGCAGTAGAAACAGTCCCTGCCGCCATCCGGAGCAGAGCCCCTGGAGGCTTTGTCTCTTTGCCCCTGCCCTGGGAGAAGCAAGGTGGGTGCTGGGGGAACTGGGAACCCTCAAGTCAGGTTAAGTGGCTGCTTGTGGAGTGAAGTGATCAATCTGTGGGGCGGTCAGTCTGGGCAGCTGCTGCCGACATCCCAGGAACATCCCTCTTGTCCCAGGCTTCAGCCAAACATGCAGTGCTTTCCCTGGTCACATCCTCTCTGTGGCCTCCCCCATGGCCCTGGCAGAATCCTTGGTCTCTGGGTGGGCTCAGGGCTGCCCTGGAGCTCAGGTCAGACCTGATGCCACCAACCGGCATTTGGGATGTAGTGAGGATGAGCTGCAGCAGGGTGGGAGTGGGGGCAGCTCTGATTTTCCTTGCCCTGGAATGATGTTAAGAGCTGGGGCAAACCCTCCCAGGGGAGGCAGAGTCTCGTGCCCTCCACCCTCACTCTGTGAAACTGCTCCAAGCATTGGCCTCCTCCACACAGGATGGCCATAGGGTTGGGATGCTCTCCCTGTTGGAGAGAGCAGAAATCAGGTTGGTGCTGCTGTCCCTGTTACAGTGGGATAGTTTGGAAACTCCTCTGCCCATGGATCAAAGCCAGGGACTTGCACCCTCGAGCCCTTGTGAACCCCAGCCTCACACTGGGTCTGCAAACCTGGTCTCACAGTGCATTTACTGTTGGTTCTGCATTATTAAGGAAATCATTTAAAAAAAAGGGGGGGAAAAAAAGGAAAAAAGGGAACAAATAGAAAGGAAAAAAAAGAAATGGGAGGAAGACCATGGAGAGTGGCATGGTTATTGGAGGAGGCAAAGCACAGAGAGAGGGGAAGAAGAACTGCAAGGGGGATGGAGCACTATGCAAAGCATTCAAAAATGTCTGGATGCAGAAATGCCTGGATGCAAAGAACCCAAGATGTATCTGGGCCAGGCTGGGAGGAGCCTGACTTCATGGGCAATGCCATGATGCTTCGCTCCCCTTCTCCTCCCCACAGCCAGCACAGGAGAACTTCACTCTGGAGAGCGAAAACCCCCTCACCCAGCCAGGCATGGGGTGAAGTCGCAGAGTCTGTGCCCAGCTCAGCTTTCCTGGGAGAGGGATGGACACATAAATCCCTTCTTTCATCTTGCTGCTCACAGGGATGGAACGTGGGGTGCCAGTGACCCGCAGGCTCTTCACCAGCCACATCTGCAGCCACATGCAGGGAGGAGGCTCTGGATATCCCTGAGCAGAGCCGGGATCAGTGCGTGCCAGCCGAGTGACCTCTCTCCCTGTGCCCTCCTCGCTGGCCTTGGAGTCAGGCGAGCTGGACCCCAGTCCAGCACACCGGCTCAGGAGTCGTGGATTTTTAAATTTTTTTCTTTCTTTCCCTCCCCCGTTTTATTGAGCTGGCAGTTGGCTGACCCCACCCCGGCCCCTGGTTTCCCTTCCTAGCATCCCGCGCAGCCCAGCACCACACCTAGCAGAGGAAGCTGGCGGGACGGCAGCCTCTGCTCCCCAGCACAAAGGCATTTTCCCTCCCCGCCCCCAGCCCGCCCGCTCCCTGTTGTTCCTTCCAGCCAGGTCCAATGCCGAGCTCCCACCCAGCTAAAAATAGATGCGGCACCACCTGGACCATCCCAAGGGGTGTCAGGGATTTGAGGGCTCAAACAGGGGCTGGTGGGGATGGCAAGAAGGTAAGAGCAAGCGTTGCCAGCTGAGCCTGATGTTATTTCTGCTGCTGCTGGCTGTGGGTTGGTGCAGGAGCTGCAGGCTGAGGCTGTGCAACGAAATCCAGGGGATTTACCCCCAAAATTCACATCCAGGTAACAGGGGTGGCAGGTGGATGCTGGCAGGACCCTGTGGCACAGAAGGAGCAAGACTCCAAGTTATGATGGGAAAATTGCTTTTTATCCTCATTTTGCAGAGGGTGAGGGCAGGGGCAGGATGGGTCCCCGGGCCTGGGTGCAAGTGCTGTACCCTTCTGTGGTGCCCAGCGCTGCCTTGCCTCACTCATACAGACCAGCCTTGCCTCTAGATGTGACCACACCACTAATTAATTAATCACCATGCAATTACCAGCACTGTGTGGCTGGTGCCATTGTGTGTCCAATTGGATGAATTAGATATTTCACAGGAAGGGATTTGTTATTAACCATAGCTAATAATTATCATTAGGCCACACTGCAGAGGCACCCGGAGAGTGCAGCCAGGTGGGATGGACTCCTCCACTCACTTCTTCATCCCAAAGGAGATGGGAATCCTTGTGGTGGCCATGGGGAGTAGGGATATTCCCCACAAAATTTGGGGGGACCTGTGCAGGATGGCCCAGGCTCCCTCAGTGCCCCAAGAGGTGCCCCTGTGCCAAAGGGCCCGTGGACTCCCCTGGGGCTGGGGCTGCTCCAGCCTTGCTGGAACAAAGGCTTCCCAAAGAAAGGCACTTCCTGGAGAGCAAAGGACTCAGAGCTGGGGCTGTCTGTGAGCCCTGCTGGGAGGCTGAAGTCATCTGCTGGGAAATGCTGTGTTCACCGGAGCCTCCCTTTCTCCAGGGCCCAGCTCAGCGCCCGGTTTCCTCGGGCACAAATAGTTCAGTGGGTCAGGCGGAGCTGGAAAGCGCCGAGCGCAGCAGCCGGGGGCTGCCGGGCGCCAGCAGATACAGTTCAGCATCCGTGTTAGGAGCATCCTGGCTGCAGCCGTGTGCCTGTACAAGGGTGACAACTCCCCCATGTCCCCAGCCGGGGACCAAACTCTTTCCCACCCAAGTGGGCGAGAGTGGGTGGTTGCGCCAGTCCCAGTCCAGGGAATGCCCGCCTCAGCTGTCTTCTGCTCATTTGCTCTTGTTTTTGGCTTCCAGCTCCGACAAGTGAAGGGCACTGGGGACAGCGGGAAGGTGTCCTGGACCACAGTGGCTCTCTGCCCGGGTGCTCACTGCCGCTCTGCCCCGCTGCCAACCACGCCGGCAGGTCCCCAACAGCCGTGGGAGCTGAGCCGGGAGCGTGGACTGGGCTGCGTCGGCCAAGCCTGGCAATCAGACACCGCATCTGAGGAAGCAGAGAAAGTTGTCTTTATTTTCAGCTCTTTTCAATAACCAGAGGTCAGCCTTGTTTATACAGGATTATAACTGGAACGACAACAGCGATACCCATTGTGCGAGCAGCGAAACCCACAGCTAACCTGAAAAAGCTGTTTGCTAGGCAGGGGTGCAACCACTGCAGCCTCCTGGGTGATAGTCAGAGATCGTGGGCCTCACCAGGGCTGTCCTGCCTCCCTTTTCCCTGCTTTTGCTCTGCCACAGCCCCTTATGGCACAGCCGACTCTCTGGTGACGGTCCCACCATCAGCCACACTTCCAGCCACATCAACCCTGCGTTTGCTCCCCAGGCTGCTCTCTCTGAGACCCAGGGTGAAGTCTCTACACCCCAAGCATGAGCAGAACTGTTGCAAATCCCACCCACGGTGCTTACAGCCTGGCTAAATCCCGGGAAAGGCTTCAGCACAAGGAGATCTGAGCGTGCCGGAATGCGCAGGGCACACGCTGCCTGGAGTCGCTTCCCTGGCAGCTGATTGCAGCAGCACTCGTTGCTTTAATACCCTGTTCCCATCACAGAGAGAGCCCAGGCTTTTAGGAAGGAAAGTCTTACACTTCTACCAACTATTTCAAGACTCCCATAAACACATTTTTGGTTGAGCATTAATGAATTACCTCAATGCAGAGCTACTCATGCCAAATACATGAATACAGAGTGTAGAAAAGCCGCCGAGAAGCAGATTTGGCTGCCATTCAGCTGCTCTGATCGGCACAATTTCTTTTCTTGATTATAGCAAGAAAATGCTCCCTGCCTGTGGCACTGCATCCTCCTAGGAACAGGCAGCTGGCCGACAGTTGGGTGGTGCAGAGCCTGGGCATGCCGGGGTTATTCGCTGCTTCCTTTGCTTGAGTTGGCAGAAAATGCTGCTTGCTGGTGTCTGTGCAAGAGATGCAGCCAAGAACCGAGATCCTGCTCCCTCTGCGTGCCCAGGCTGGCTGCTTCGGGATGCCTGACCTCCTTTTGGATGCTGAGGAAGGGAAAATTGTAATTAGAAAGATTTCTGAGCCTGGATTTTTGGGGAGGTGGGTCAGAGCTGCCCATCTGTGGCCCTGCAGCCACACATGCCCACGAGCACCAAGGCCAGTTGCAGCTCCAGCATGGACCCTCTCCATAGCCTTAGCCTTGGGGAACAAAAGGAGATGATGTGATCCACTGGGAAAAGTGCAGCCTCCCCTTTGCAGGCACCTTTCTCAGCAGGTCTCTGCTCTATGAGCTCCCGACATCCACGCCTTGCTGGGTGTTTGCTCATCCCTTGCTCCTCGAGCATCATTTGACTGGAACATGGATAAACATCACTGATGAGGATGTCACTTTCAAGCAGGGGAGAGGAGGGAAATGAAGGAAGGCAACAGAGCTGTTGCACCTTGGCTGTGTGTCTCTTCTCTCAGGAGCTCACAGCACGGGCTGAGTTGGTTATTGCCTTTCTGCTCCCTAAAATAAAGCTCCAGCAACAGACTGGAGGGGTGAGGGAGTGGCTGGTGCCATCAAGCCCCACAGCTGGCAGCAGGAGGGTTGCCCATCCTCTCTCTTGCCTGGAGAGCTGATGCAGCTGCACAGGACATCTCCATCTGGGAAAAGTTTGCTGCTCCAGGAGCTGCTGTGGCTCCCAACATGGTTTAAGTTAGCGTGAGGCATTACCTCACTGGGCAGCAGCAGATGGCAGATGGCTGCTGCCTGTGTGTGCTCGCTCTCCCCTCTCTCCTCTCTCCTTTTCCCTCTCCTCTCTCCCCTCTCCCCACTTCCTCTGCAGTCCCCAGCCCAGTGCTTTCTGCTTGGGTTTTCCATGCACTGGCGGGTTTGCCCACGGGATCCTGGGAAGGTGTTTGTTTCTGAGCATCACCACGACCAGGCCTGGAAGAGGAGGAGCCTTTTGCAGAATCCCTGGAGGAAGAGGAACGCTACAGCGTCCCTGGAAGAAGGGGAGCCCTTTGCAGCATCCCTGGAAGTGACAACCTTCACTAAAGCTTGCAGCCCACCCCATTGCACATAGGACCTTGTGGCCACCTCTGTGCTTCACCCAGGCTTTCACTGCCCAGTAGAAAGGATGAGGATGTTGTTGAGAGAACCCCACCTCACACAGACAGGGAAACGCAAGTGGAAGAGAGGAGTTTTGGCTCAGAGTGGGGTAGATGGTGCTGTGGCTCCGTGTCTCAGTTTCCCCATGTGTTGTACAGGGCATGGGGCAATCCAACTTTTCCTCAGTTGCTTTACAGACAACAATCTCCTCAGCAAAGAGCAGGATGTATCTTTGATACAGTGCTTCTGTCCTGAGAGAGAATGATAATAATAATTACAATAATAATATTAAGAACAAATAAGAATTACAATAATAATACTAAGAATACAGAGAAAGACCTGAGAGCTTTCCCTCCTTACCAGCAGAGGAACATTTGCTTTTCAGTGCTGCACCGGGGACATTAAGGGAAGGGAAATGGAACATGCTGCATTTGCAGCTCAAAACCCCAAGAACTGTGACATCCCTCCCATGAATTGGCCTAAAAATTAGATTTGAAAGCTTGTCACAGGCAGCATCGTTTTCTTTGCTTTCTGATTTCAGAGCATCCTTTGTGCTGCAGCGTGGAAAGCAGCAGTGAAATCCCCCAGCAGCGGAGCTGGGGCTCGGGGATGCTGAGAGCACTCGTGGAGGGGGTCGGCACAGCAGGGCGGGATGAGCAGGACGGTGCGGATCCCCAGGGCTGTGCCGATGCCGGGGATCCCCGTGGCTGGTGGAGCGCAGGGGGCCGGGGCAGGAGGGAGGCGGCAGGGAAGGGCTCCAAGGGAAAGGCTTTGTTCGCGGGCCAGCCGGGAGCGTGCGAGGGCCTCCGGGCTCCAGCGCTTCTCCTCCACTTCGCTCCTGCTGTGTGCGGGAGCCGAGCCAAGGTGGAGCACGGCAGGGTGGAGCGGGTCCCTGAGGAAGGCAGGGGACAAGGGACGGCCGTGCATTTGGCCCTTAAATTGCCTGGGAAAGCAGCTCTGTCTTTCCATCTCCCCCCAGGGCTCTTCTCTCACCCAAGCTGAGGCTGTTTCCCAGGCTGCTTGCCCTGAACACCTCCACCTCTGCCCTTTGCTAACAGCCCCTCTTCTTGGCCCATGGAGCCCGTGGATCTGCAAGCTCAGGGGAAGGATAAGGAAAGGCTCACGACAGAATGGCCCTTCGTGGAGCCCTCGAGCTGGAGAAATAAGGTTAAAGGTTCTTATCTGATGGAGCTGCAGCCTTGCCAAAGCCTGTTGCTATCAGCTCGGGACACATGTGCTATTGGCAAAGCTTCGGGGACACAATAATACAAACAGTTTTCATTGTCGAGTCAACAATGATGGGAGAAGGAGCCTGGTGCTATTACCGGTATAAAAGGCACTGTAGGAAAGCTCAGGACAGGAGGATGCAGTCGGGATCAACAGCAGGGTTTAGCAGATTACAGTTATATTTGTATTCTGGAAGGAGAAACCTTCCATCCCCAGTGGGCTGGAGCCAGAAGGATGGAGCCAGTGGTGGGGGTTTAGGCTGCAAGGAAAAACTCTTAGAGCAGCGCTGGAAGCAGCTGCAGCAAAGTGCTGATGGCAGCGGGTCTGGACAAGGGCAGGTTTGCAGCGCGTCAGCCCAAGGTTGTGCTCTGCTTGTGAGGAGTCACCCAGTGACAAAACTCACGGCTGCAGGGTGAGGGAGGCTGTGCAGCAACAGCTTGCAGAATTCTCCACATTTTCGCTACAAAGCCTGCTTATTTGGAAAAGCCCATGCCAGTGTGCGAAGGGTGGATGGGTGATGTGGCACACGCTGCACCCAGACCCTGCTGTCACTTGGGCAGTTGTTAGGGTGGTGGGGAGAAGGTCAGTGCCTCCACAGGGCTGGCACACAGAGACCAAGCAGTACCTGTGTGTTTCACAGGCATCCTTCCAACACCTATGTTCCTTCCCCCCACATTCCTTCTCTTCAGCCTTCCTGGCCCTTGTCAATACAAACAGGGCATTTTTGGAGAACACACACTCCCAGTCTGGGTTGAATCTGCAGGTGGATAAATGGGATGGATCTTTGGGGACTGCCACAAGCCCGCAGCTTGCCTGCCCCAGCACCGTTGCTGTGCCGTGCCCCAAGGCCCTGATCTGTGATGCCACACACTGGTGAGGGCACAGGGAGGGATGCAGGACCCAAAGTGCAAAGTGGAGGGTCTACAGCCATCCGGTTCACAGAGGGCAGGAAAGGCGTGGGCAGCAAATGGGGCACCAGGCCTGAGACATGGTGCCATCCTGTACCCTTGGATGTGGATGGTGAGATGATGGGGAGCATCACCTTCGTTGTGCCCGTGGTAGTGAGGAAGAGGATGCAGCTCTCGTGCCATGGTGGCAGAAGTCAAGCATCTATCTATCTATCTATCTATTTATCTATCTTGGGCACAAAAGCCTCTACACCATGGCGGGCCATGGGAGGCTGAAAAGCTGGACAGGAGGTCAGGAAGTTGTTGGCTAATGTCAGGGACCGCGTGGGGCCAGGGTGGCCATTCCCACCGGGCGCAATGATGTCAGACGGCGGCCGGGGCCAGGAGGCAGGAAGCCCAACGCAGCCAGCAAGTCTGTCCTCCTTGGACTTCCCCATGTGTTTTCATGAACAATGCACCCTGTGTCAGAGATGCTGAGGCAGGTCCTCCCTCACTTGGGACACTGCAAGGCTGGTTTCTCCAGCTCTGGGGACACCGCTGTGCTGTTCCGGGTGCTGCTCTTCACCCATGTGGGCTGTGAGCCGGTGCTGGTGTTGCACTTTTTGCATGGGGATTTGGCATGTCTGCTGCATTGCTGTGAGGTCTGGAGGTGACAGCCCTGCTGCCTGGATGGCACATCTGGCCTCATGTGAGGGGCAGAAAGGCTGGTGAGCTCCAGAGGAAGCACTTGGAGCTGCTGGCACTCTCCCACTCCCAGCTCAGCTGGGATGGGATACATACCTACTTTGAGCATCCAGCCATGCCTGGCTGGGTGTCCAGATACTCCATCTGGAAATGGCAAGAGTGGTTACTCAAATCTGAGGAAAGGCTCTGGTGAACTGAGACACTTAGGGATGCTGTGAGATGTGGAAAAGCCTCTCTGCGCAGGGTGAGGAGTGCCTATGGCCCTGTCTCTGCCCTCCCAGCCCAGGCAGCTGGGGCTTAGTTTTGCATCCTGGCCCCTTTGTGAACTCAGTGGGCATTTGGAGTGGGCAGGGTGACAGCATCCAAGCCAGGGGCTGCAAACAGGGTGTCTGGGGTAAGGCAAGATACCTGGACAACAACACCCAGAGAGAGAGGGACTTCCTGAGGACAGCCAGCTCATGGGTGGCCCCAAGGACTCCAGCTCGGCCTCTTCCTCCACCCCACCCAGCACACCCTTGTTTTCGCAGCGGTGCCTCCGCGCTGGGGACGCCGCAGGCTGCATTTGCCAGCGGCTGGCAGCGATGGCTGTGCTGGTGCCGACAGGCCGGCTGGCATGCTTTCCCCGAGGGAGGCTTTAGCAGGAGGCTGTGCATTTCTGGGAATTGTGTTGGTTATTGTTCGAGCTGCAAGTGTGCGGCGCGCTGATGAGATCAGGGCTTGGTGCTCGGCGGTGGGGCAGCGGGGCCGCTGCTGTGCCGCTGATGGAGCGATAAGGGGGAGAAGGCTCTTATCTGTGCTCCCATCGCTGCGCGGAGCAGAGGGCATGGCACAGCCCTGGTGACCTGGCTCTGCTCGGCCTCGCTGTGCTGTTAGCACAGGGCAAAGGGCTGACCAGGGGACTTCAAAGGGAGCCATGAAGGCAGTGAGGAGGGAACACGCTGCCTTCGCCCTCCAGCAAACCACGGCTGGACTACAGAGGTTATTCCAGAGAAAAGGTCCCAGCCCTCCTTGCTGAGCCTCTCCTTCCTGCCTCTCTTCCAGTCAATCCCTGTCTTCAAACCCCCTGAGGTCTCGACCCCAATCCCGTCTGCTCTATCTATGACAGGGCATAGGTCCTGTTGATCCCAAACTGTGGGAGAGAGTATCCAAGTTCTGCTTGCAAAAACACCGAGAGGAAGGGGCTGGGGGGCTCGAGCTCTTTGCAATCCTTTGCTGTGGCTGAGCTGAGAGGTGCCATGTTAGCTCGTGAGAAGTCAACCATCCCCCTCCTCCTCCTCCTCCTCCTCCGCCTCCTCGGGAGGATGCCTCCTTCCACACATTGTGGCTTTTGACACAGAGCAAGTCATGAGATCCTGAGAAGGACAGACCTGCTGCCACGGAGGGGCACTGCCATCCGGAGAGTTTCCCACTGCCAGGGTCTGGAGATTGCACGGGTGAGCAGGGACAGCATAGGAAATGCTACATGGGAAAGCCCTGTGTGGGAGCCCAGGAGCCCCTGCCTTCCCACAGCAGACTTATCAAGGCACCAGTTCAGAGTGGTGCTTTCCATGGGCCAAAAGGGAAGTGCATACACACCAGACTTCTCGGGGTCAAGGATGCTGGGCAAGCAGCAAGCGGAGAGGCTGCAGGGGGCAAGGGAGGGAACCGGGGCGTGGGGAAGGAGACACAAATAGCAAAATGAATGGCTTGAACTTCCTATGTTTTATGGCGGCGAATAAAAGGAGACAGAGAGGGGGAGAGAAAGGAGACCTGAGTGTCTGCACACGCTCTCACGCTCACACAGGCCAGCCCAGACCTGAGATCCTGCTGGTGGCCGGTGTGGGGTGGCAGCCTGCACCCACTTGGCCAGCACAGTTCTGGGCTGGCTGCTTGTCTGGTCCAGTGTCCCCCAAGGGCATCTCATGAAGCGTGACAGGCTGCTGCTTAGCATTTATTCCTCTCCCTGTCATTATTATTTTGAACTGCAGCCAGTATAATTAAAATCATTAGGAGGAAGAGGTTTAGGGAACATCCAATGTGTCTCAGAAGAGCATCTGCAAAGCTGGAGGTCCAAACTCCACCCTGGCACTCGCGATGAGCAGGGCTCATGGGAGCCATCATCTCCTCCGCATCCTCCCTTCCACGCTCCCCGTTTTGCAGGGTGGCAGAGGCTGGGCTACCATGCAGGGTGGTCCTGGCCACGTTCCCCTCTGCAGCTGCTGCCCACTGTAGCCAAATCCTGCAGCCTTTCCTGGTGTAGGACGTGTACCAGGAAGTCCAGATGGCAGTGTCCCCAGGCACAGGCTGCTCACCTGCAGCTCCAGGACAGATGCAGTGGGAGGATATGGGGAGTGGAGGACACAGAGCCTCTGTGGGCTACTCTTCCAGAAAGGCATGGATGGATACTGCAGCATCTCCTGGGAACCATGATGCTTTCTGTTGTGTTAGGAGGGCCACAAGATGAGGTGTGGAGAGGTCCCTTGGCTCCTCCGAAGAGAAAGCAAGTCACCACTCATGCTGTATTTCCCAGGTTTTCTAAGTGTTTGGATAGAGGATTTGACTGCTCCAGGGTCACATGTCCCCAGTGCCAGGGCTAGGAGATGAAGGACATTAGACAGCTGCAGCAAGGAGGAGGAAAAAAGGCAGATCTCTGCCTCCATTCCAGGACTGGCACAAGTGCATGGTCAGAGGATCAGAATCAGGAGCTCTCTGCTGCTGAGAAGGCAGGCTTACAAGGATGAAAAGGAGGGGAGACACATCAAAACCCCTCACCAAAATAAGTAGTGCTCTGGCAAAGCCTAGGGCAGTGGCTCCCATCTCCTGGCTCAGGGTTTACCAGCCACTGGCTGTCTGTTGTTCCCTGGATGGGGTCACTCACTACCAGCTCAGAGCCCAGCGTGTCAGCCAGGGTCAGCCAGTCCTGCGAGCAGTGACCCCAAGGTGGAGGTCCTGGAGACCTCTGAAGTTACGGAGTGTCTCAGGACAGAGCTTCCCTGGGGGTTTTGTGGTGGGTGGATGGACAAGGCTGAGTTCAGCAGGGCCTCTCATCTCTGCTTTTTCCAAAAGTGGACCAGACCAAGCCTCCAGTGGTTGGGAGCAGAGAAAGGATGGGGTTTGGTGGCTGATCTCCAAATGAATAATGGTGACTTGAACTTACTGAGGATACTGGAAGCAAGGAAAGCTCATCCAACTTGATCCAGCCCATTCGCTGTGTTCAAATCTTGTGAGAGTCACTTGGGAAATACTGTAGCCCAGTGGGAAAACCAGGTGAGATTTTGTGGGGTTTTATTTTGCAGGAAACTTCTCCTGGCTCTCCCAGCTCTGCCTGCCAAGGGCAGCTGCCGGCAAGGCACCACATACAGAGACTTTTGGGGTGCCTCTTGGTGTGCAGGGGTCAGTGAAAGCCCCCTCCCAGCCTGTCCCCGGAGCCCTGCTTCAGCTACGGACTCGCCCCTGCTCTGTTTTTAGCACATTCAAGTAGCTGCTTTCACAAGAGGTAAAAGAAAGTTCATGGATCCGTTGACAGATCAGCCCAAGCGGGAATTTCTCTGGGAATTCCTGCAATAGCAGGTTGGCTCCTGCGGAGGTGGAGTTTCCTCTGGATCTACCTCCACCCAGGCTTGGGGAGCGCTCTGGCCACAGGCTCCACGCTTGGGGGGCTGGGCTGAGCGACGCCACTGCCACTTCCCAGCCAAGGTCAGCCAGAAACCCTCCCCACTCTGCAAACGCCTGTCCTGTTATGTCCTGTTAACCCTTGGGAAGAGCGGAGCTGCAGGCTGGCAGGGTTGGGCTGCAGAGCTGGCCCGTGCCCGCGGGCGCACAGGGACAGGGGACAGGGGACATGCCCAGAAGGCACACAGGGCTGCAGGCGTGAGGATTTCATGCCGTTCTGTCCCTTGGAGACCCGCTGCCAGCCAGGCAGTGGTGGGGCTTGGGCGAGGCCGGTCACCACGGGGGGAGGCCAGCGCTGGCAGGGTGACAGGTTCCTGCTCCGAGGCAGGGAGCAACAGGGTGACGGCACTCGGCATCAGTGACTGCGTGCTCCGGAATCTGAGACACGTCCCCGGCCATACTTGTGGTCAGGAACCATCTTCGCGTTGCAGAGACACAAACCACAGTCACAGTGGCAGCCATGCCGCTTGAGCGTGTCTCTGACGCCAAGGACCGGTGTGACCCGACCCCACACATGGGACAGGCAGCTGCCTGCTTCCAAGGACATCCAGAAGGTCCCCTTGTTGGGAACTTGTCTCCTCCTCCCTCACAGAGGTGGGCCTCTCCAAAATGGCACCCTCTCGCTCACAGCCGGACCCTGCCAGGGGTTGGAGGCTTTCCAGATGCGGCACAGGCTCCAGACAGTGGGCTGGGGGGAACTTGCATTTGCAAACACGGGGCCAAGCCAAGAAGTTTCAAGCTGTCATACCAGGGAGAGGATCTGGAGCTCACGTTTGGTCTGGGCCACCTCCGCTGATTTAGGGATGAACTGAAATGTGTCTCACACATCCAGGGAGCAGCTCTTGCTCAAAGGGATCCCGGAGGTCTGTTCAGCTCCATGAGAGCTGCTATAAAGGACAGTAAGCTGGCAGCTGTAGGTACCTAGTGGGCAGATTTGGCAGACAGCCACCCAAAGCACTGATCTGTTCAATACTTCCCTCTCTGGAGATATTCAAAACCCACCTGGACAAGCTCCTGTGTCACCTGCTTCAGGTGAACCTGCCTTGGCAGGGGGGTGGACTGGATGATCTCCAAGCCCTTCCAACCCTAACAATTCTGTGATTCTGTGCTTATGCTCTCAGCGACTCAGCTGCCCCAGGACAGAGCACAGTTGGAGCAGAGTCCTGGGAATTCTGGTTCCCAAGACCTGATTGTGCATCCCGAGGCCACATGTAGCACATCCCCGTGCTTTCACATGATCTGCAGCCCCGCCGGGGCAGGACTCCGCCGCTCTTCACCAGCACAGTAAGGGCTCTCTCTTAAACATCGGCGCTTGGCGAGGGTTGTGAAGGCAGCTGTGCAGGAGGAGGCATGGAAGTTCTCCCTCAGCCAGGAAACAGCTGGAGAGAGCGACAGCACTCAGCAGCAGCTCCCGGGGGATGCGCTGCCCTCGCACAGTGTACGAGTGCCATCTACAGGGGGCCCAGCCTGGGCCCCCCAGACCATCTGACCCCTCCCCACTGGTAACTGGTGTCCAGTCCCCAAGGCCATACGAGGGGCACAGACTCGGTTTATCTGGGGAGCGAGGTCAGCGCTGCTCTGAGGGCTTAGCACAGCCATGGACGATAGCCACAGAATCACAGAATGCTTTGGGTTGGAAGGCACCCTAAAGCTCATCTCGTTCCGTGGCAGGGACACCTTCCACTACACCAGGTTGCTCCAAGACCCGTCCAGCCTGGCCTTGGACGCTTCCAGGGATTGGACATGCACAGCTTCTCTGGGCGACCTGTACCAGGGCCTCACCACGCTCACAGGGAAGAATTTATTTCCAATATCCCATCTAACCCTGCCCTCTGGCAGAGGAAAGCCGTTCCCCCTTGTCCTGTCATTCCATGCCCTTGTTCAAAGCCCCTCTCCAGCTCTCCTGGACCCCTTCAGGCACTGGGAGGGGCTCTAAGGTCTCATGGGAGCCTTCTCTTCTCCAGGTTGAATACCCGCAGCTCTCAGCCTGTCTCCAGAGCAGAAGTGCTCATTATCTCCCAGGCTGACTGCAGACTCGCTCCAGCAGTTTGGGACACTGCTGCTCCTGCCGTATCCTGACCCAGCTCCGCGGGCGGACCACGGCTCCCTCAGCCCCGTCCCCGCTCCGCGCCCTCACTGCGGGGCGAATCGCAGCGCCCACAGCGCCCCGCGGAGGCGGGGCGGAGCAGCGCGGACTGGGCGCGGGGCGCGCTGGGAGCTGAAGTCCTGCCACTGGGCTGCTCTCTGGCAGGAGGCGGGCGGGGCCGGTGCGCCGAGGACTACAACTCCCGTCGTGCTCCGCGCCCGCCCGCCCCGACTGCGGCACCGGGGGCTGAGGTGGGCACCGGGCACCGGCCGCAGCTCCCCCCGCCCGGACCCCCGTCCGGCCCCGGCACCGACTCCGGGGAGCGGCGCGATGGGCGGGGAGGACGAGATCGTGCGCATCGCCAGGCGCCTGGACAAGATGGTGGCCAAGAAGAACGCGGTGAGTGGAGACAGCAGGGCCCCCGCAGCCCGGTTGGCGTGGGGGTCTGTCCCCCCCTGCCCTGGGCTTTGTCTTGCGGCCGCGGCCTCCCCGCTCCGCGGGGCCCCCCTCCTCACTGCCGTGCTGGTGGACCCCCCGCCTCTCCCTCGGTGCCCGTTGTGAGGGGCCTCCCCCTCCCCAGCCCCCATTTGGGGGCCTCACTCTCAGTGCCGCCCCCGTCGTCACATCGTGCTGGAGCAGAGACTCTCCCCATTAAAGTGGGGTTCCCTCTCCTAGACCCCTTCTCTCTCTTGCTTCCCCATGCTTTGCGGTGGTGTGGGATCCACCCACTGCCTGTTTTTGGGGGTGGCAGCTCCATGTGCCCCCTTAAGTGCTGTGGGAACCCCTCGTCCCCACACTGAGCCCCCCACCCCATATCTCAGCATCCTGGGGCTCACCCTGTGCTGCCTGCGCGGTGTTCTCCTGGGAAGCATCCTCAGCTCTCCGTTTCTGTCTCGCTGGGAGCCCTTGAGGAGTCCCCACCAGCGCTGGCCTGGGACTCCAGTGTGCCCTTAGGGAAAACCCCAGTACTGATGGATTTGACTCCTGCATCCCCATCCCACGCACTACTGCTCACTCTCCTGGCTTCTGGACTGTGAAGGGCTGGCCAAGCCGCTGTCTGCACTGGGGGTCTTGCAGGGTGCTTGTGACCCGTGTGACAGCCTGGGCGGAGAGTAGCCAGTATTTTCCAGCTTAATGGATATATCAGTGCTCGTAGGAACACAAATAGCGTCATGCAAATGCTAAGGCAGCCAGCTGATGAGGGTTTGTGACGGAGGTAGTCTGTACATCTGTGTTTGGAGTGGGGGAGAGGGATTTTGGAGCTGGGAAGGGCTATGGGGAATGGGGGATGATGGGCGAGGCGGGGAAGGGATTAGAGGAATGTGATATTCGTCTGGTGGAATGCTGGGTGCTGTTACCACATGAACTTCTGGATGTTGGACCGGCCCTGCCGGCCATGGGTAGGGTGAGCACTGTCACTTGTGTCGCTGTTGTAACAACCCAGGCAAGTGTGTTTGGGCTAAAGCGCAGCCTGTGATGTCTGTTCTCGTTGGTGGCAGGTTTTCAGCACCAGTGTTGAAATAGGAAAGGAACAACTTTGCAGAATTTGCTTCCAGCTTCACTGGGAAAGAGGCAGCTTCTTACACGAGGGGTAGGCAATGTTTCCTCTTGGCTGGTGTTTGAGATGGTGCTGAACCCGCAGCATGTTGTGTGTTGGCTAATCTGAGAACTCTTCCTGCAGGACAGTTTCCTGGAGTACCTGTTTGTTGCTCTAGTTTTTGCGTGGATCCTCATTTGCTTCCATTGTGCCAAGTGGCTCCATTTCTGATAACGGAGTCAGGAATCACCGGGTCACTTTGTGTGTTCAGGGCTGGAGGAACGGAGAGGTGTGAAACTGCCTGAGGGGGAGGTCAGTCGTTCTGGGTACGGTAAAAGTGTAAACGTGTGTGGTTTATGCTGGTGTGAGTTGCTTGTGTGCACGCTGAAAGCTTTGACTCCGCTTTGATTTTGGCATCTGTTCTGTAGGGTGGATTGCAGCTGGATTGCTTCCTGGGATGAGTCGGAAGCTGCCCTTTTGCATAGGGAGGACGGGATCTGAGGGCAGGGCTGTCAGTGCAGGCTGCTTTGCTTCCCGACAATGGTGGGCTGTGCAGGCCTTGTGCTGCAGTTGGGCTTGGAGTGGTTGGTGTTGCAAATGAGCTGCTAAATGTGAACACTGGGAGCCTTGTCTGAGGGAAGGGGGTTGGGAGGAAAGAGCCTGCCGAATGGAGACAGGCGGATGCCAGGCTGGGATCTGCTAGAGGGAGAGAAGTGACTCCAATTCTCTGAGTAACTGCCAGTTTGAGGTATCTACAGATTCCTAGACAGATTTTGTCTGGACCTGCGTTCTGGGATGCAGAGATGATGTAAGGAAACTTCATAGAACAAGTTTCAAGTGATCAACTCTTCAGCATCACAGCTTGATGGCTTTGCTCCTATTCTCAGCTCTTGCCCTGAACAGAGTGGGATATTAATATGAAAACTAGGAAACAGCTACATGCAGTTGTTGACAGTTGTGATTCAGAGTGTGTTTTTCGGGTGTTAAAAATGTTAAGCTTGCCAGGTAAGGATAATAAGCTAATGTTGCAGTTGTACCATACACAAGCAAAGACCTGTAGCACTCCAGTGGTCTTCTCTTTTGCCCATTCCAATAATTCACGTGCCTTCAGGTTGTAGGATCTACTGTCTGGAACAGCAATCCCAGCAGTAAGCTTGCTGATGTTTCAGGGAACGCTTGTTGGTGTTTTTCCCTTTGAATTCCACTTTTTGTGTCTATTCCCAAGCTGTTGCATTTCTTTACTAAAAGCTGTGGCACTCTTTCTTTTTTTCTTTTCCTCCCCAGGAAGGTGCAATGGATTTACTGAAAGAACTGAAAAGTATGCCTATGACTTTGGATTTACTGCAGGTGAGTTGCACAGTTATGGTAAAAAGCTGAAGTCTGCATCTGGATGAGTTCAAAATGTTGTTTAAATAAACGGAATAGATTTCCCCACACTTCTTGCCTCATGCAAAGCATCAAAATAAACATTAAATCCAATAAAATAGTGCTGAAGTTGGGTTTTGGACTGGCAATTAGGCAGCTCTGGGTCACCATGTGCTGCCTGTAACTTGTGCACAGGTATGAGACAAATGTGGGTAACTGCTCAAATATTATTTTTGGGCTGCAAAAGGAGGAAAGACTGGGTTAAAGCAGCAAACACAGAGGGCAGTCACAGGAGAAGTTCTTTGTAATGGTGATATTCAGGACACTGGGGAGGTGTGAGCAGAATTACAATTTGGAAGTTGCAATGCATCTTGGAGTTTTTCACTCTAAGCTTGAATGTCACTTATGGGTATGTAGGGAAGGGGTTTGTGGATGATTGGATGTGTCTTCTGATCAGTTTGAGGAAGCTAGAGAGTGTCATCTCACTCTTCCAAAGTTGTAAGGATCATAGAATCATTCACTAAGTCCTTGGATCCTCATATCTTGGTCATGGCTTTGATGTTGTCGTGGTTATTTCAGATTTCAGTTAGTAACAAATAACGAATCTGTTCTGGAGTGATTCATTGGGGTGTTCACTTGCAGTCCACCCGCATTGGCATGTCGGTAAACGCACTGAGAAAGCAGAGCACAGATGAAGAAGTGATATCGCTTGCCAAATCCCTCATCAAATCTTGGAAGAAACTTCTAGGTAAGGAAATCGGCATGTTCCTGTCACATTCAGCTTGTGAAGAAGCTGGCTTCAGTGGGAGGCTGAGTTTTTTGGGAGAGCTTATCTACTTATCTGAATAAAACATCAGATCAGGCAAACATCAGGCAAGTCAGCCTTTACAATTCCACCCTCCGTCTTTCGAGTTTTGTGTCCTATCGTGCACGCCCCTAGATTTAGCTGCTGTTTAGCCAGCTCATCTTTGGAAGAGCATTGAAAGCTTTAGGACTGTTAACTTGTACCTCATCATATAAAAATTAGCAGCCTTATTTGCAAAACAGTATCTGCACTCTGAACCCTCTGACTGCATTTGTGCTCTGTGTGGCATTAACACTGTGTGTGCTGTCAGCCTCCTGCAACAGCTTGGGAAGGGAAGTGCTGGAATGCGTTTTGGCTGATGACTTGGAGAAGGATCTTAATTTACCACCTTGTAGATAAATTCACATGAACTGTTTCCAGCTGGGGAGGTTTTCATGGCTCCCATTTCTTGCTAGGCTGGGTGAGTGTTACAAGCACTCTTTTCCTGTCCTGGCTGCACTGTCAGCTCCTGCTTAGATCGGGTGTATATTGGCTAGGCTCAGATAGTTTACCTCTGGGTCAAACTTGTTCTGCAGTGTCAGGAAAGTCCTCTCCAGGGTTGTGCTGTTGGCTTCTAGCAGCACTTGAGAATCAGAAGAAGCTGTACTCCCACAAGGACCAGCCCATACTGGCCCTTCAGCTGGTGTTGGCTGGAAATTCTTTTAGTAGTGCTTGAGAGAACTTGATCTAATCCCTTCTCAGCAGCCTCTGAAAGAAACTTTTGTGATGAGGCATGTCTTGTGAGGAAGCTTATCTCCCAGGCAGGGAAGGTGATTGCTCTCTAGTTTGGTGAGGAAAGCTTTTGTTTGAATTAGTTTCTACTTCAAGGCAAGGGAAAGGTCTGTTGGAAAGCAGGAAGGCCATAAAGGCGTTCTTTCTCCTGATTCTTTTTGGGAGAATAATAACTTGCCTGAGGCCAACGTTGGGTAGTGTGAAGATACTGATTATTATATGTAGGACTGTAGCATAAAGACCAGTTCTAACTAAAGACAGAACTAATTCCTCTTTTGAATATAGATGCTTCTGAGGAAAAAAATGAGGAGAAAAAGAAAAGCCTATCCTTGCCAACATCTTCCTCCAAGGAGACTGGTAACTCAAAAGACCAAAGGTAATATTTGCCAATATTTTACCAAAGATGATGCTGTTACAGAATTTAAATTTTCTTAAGGCACCTTACTTTAATTTTTATATTTAAGTGTCTGGGTTGGGAATTTTTAGTAGTCAAATTCCTGGTCAGAGATGCTGAAAGTGTTACTTTTTCAGGGTTAATCTATATGGTGTTGTTAATTAACTGTAATACAGAAATACACATTGACAAAATGCAGTGGTTTTAGTGCATTTAAAAATTTTATTCATATTTCATGTTTTTTACTCTTGGTTATGTGCTGTTTTTTCTATTAGTAGAACATACCTCTATTTTTTTCTGTTGCATTTTTATGGAGTTTTACTTATTTCTAATTTTATGCTCCTTAGAATGAAGATTATTTTTGGCCTTTGCAGTCTCAAGTGATGGATGGGATTGATTTATAGATTACTAAAGTAAAACTTCCATTTCTTTGTCCTTGACAAATCCCAGCAGAAGTTCCCTTTTCCCTGTGGTTGATGTCCCCCAGCTGGCAGGTCAGCTGCATGTCTCTTCCTTGCCATGCCTTGAATGCTGCATCCTGGTTCCACTGCCCGTGGCTGCAGTTGTTGAGTGCAGACAGTGATCAAAGGGGAGGGGAAGATGGGATTTAAAGCTTTATTCTAGAGACTCCTTTCAGTCTCAGATCCCAGGAGGGTGTGTGCCTCCCAGATTTGGCTCTTAAGTGATTCAGCCAATTTCCCAAGTTTGACAGAAGATTTAGAGTACTTAGACTATACTCCTGCTGGTTTAGGGGATTTTCCATGTTTGCAGCCTTTGTTGGTCACTTTCTTGTCACTTCTTTCTTTTTTGCTCAGCTCTCTGAGGACGTGGCACTTCAGGGTGAGCCTTTGCAGCTCGACACAGAGCTGCTGATGGGTAACACTGCTGATGCTGAACTCCATGACTTTAAATTATTGGTATCTTTGGTTGTCTTGCTTCCATAAAATGGGAAAAAGGATTTGCTAAGTATTGCAGTGAAAGCACTGGGGAGTCTTCACAGCCAGAATGGAGTTCAGTGATACAGTGCAGCACAGGAGCTGAGGCTGTCCAGATCTGTGTGTATCAGTGTGGGATTTTACTCAGAACAGGATCCTGGCTGTAGGCACAGAGGCAAAACCCCCATTGCCTCCTTGCTTTGTCACTTATCATTGTGGGGTATGTGGAGTGGAACTGTCTGGCTTGTGCTGCTGATGTTCCCGTGTGCCTTAATGTGCTGCAGATACTGCAGTTTTGTGGGGCTCTTCTAATCCTTGATGCTTTTTACATGTATTCGTCCGTCTTCTGAATGGCAAAGCATCCCCTTGGCTGTGAAGGATGAACAGAAGCCAATGGATTAGTGTAGCATACACCACGAGCAGGGGCCAGTTCCTGGTGTCAGTCTATTGAGACAGGCTCTCATCCAGAGACAGGAATGCTTATTCTCCAGTCCTGCAAAATGAACTACTAATCCACCTTAAAAAAATAATAATTTATTAGCAGAGAAGGGTCTCTGTTCTTTGAAGCAGAGGCTGCAGTGTGGAGTCTGACTGGTTGTGTGATACCTGGTTCAGATGAGGCTGCTGTCAAGACACCAAAGAGATCAGTTTGTATTCAGGTATTTCAGCCTCTTAGTCTGATAGATTCTGGCTAGGCCTTCCACTTTGGTCAGGGAGAAATATTTGACTAACTCTTGGCCTGAAACTCATCTTGCTTTCTGGAGCACAGATGTAGAAATCCCTGTGTAGTGACTGGAGCTATCACTGCAAGACCTGAAGGCATTGAGCCAGCCAGCATGGAGCTGGCACCTGTGAATTGAGATGCTGCATTACTCTAATCCAAAGCATATTCTGTGGTGCTGTAGAATTTCAGACCCATAGTGTAGTACATTTTAATGGCTGTGTCTAATGTTTCTGTCTCTGGCAACATCAGGTTTTTCTTTTCCAGGATTCTCTAAACTGCCTTTATTAGGAGGTTTTGGATCTGTGGCTTGAATTTAGCTCTTCTGTGGGATTTTCTTCCACTGCAGCCCTGAGTTCTGCTTGCAGTCCCTGGCTGCTGCTTTACCACCATTTTGTTCCAGCATAGCCTTATTTTATGTATAAACTTTTGCTGCCTGGATAGATTTACAAGCTCTTTCTCCTGTTTAACAGGAACAGTGTGAACCACAAGGATTTCCTGAAATAAGTCTTCTAGGTGTGTTTGAGCTCTATTTCCCAACTATTCTATTTATAAACTAACCTCTAAACCTTAATAAATAATTTTATGTCTTATGAATGGCTGAGAAGTCTGTTTCATCTAATTCTTGAGGGATCAGCTCTCATCTCTCGGCTTGGATGACGTGTGTGTGTGTGTGTGTGTGTAGGCAAATGTATCTTTCCTCATCAGCTAACGGAAGTGGGACTGCCATGCATCTTGTTGAGCTTTTTTCCACCCCCAGGGAATAAACATCTAAATATTTAAGTCAACAGCATTTGCAGATAGAACCTTCCTGAAAATCAAGTATTACCCTTGCAAATGTAAGTTTGAAGACCTGTGTTTAAGGACTGATGGAAGTGAAGGTCAGTGTGCTGGGTTCACACTGAGTTCAATGAGTTCACACACACTTTTGCTCTGGGAGACCTTTTACTGTTGCTTGCAAAATGAGACAAAATTTGAATCTGGAAGAGCTCCCAGGGAAATCTACTGTCCCTTTCAACCACAGCACAACTTCTGCCCAAGCTGTCCCTGACAGGCTTTTTTCAAGCTCTTTGACAACCCTAAAAAACCTAAGGGCAAGAAGGCATTTCTACAGCTGCCCTTGGCAGTGTTTCCAGTTTATAACTCAACTTTACAGTTTGAAACTTGCTCTCAGTCAAAACCTGTCTTGCTAAACCCATTTCTGTGTGCTTTTGTTGATTTTTTTTCTTACCATTTTCCTTTGTAAAGAATTTCAGGACTTGCTTCCTTTGAGTTTTCCTTGTCATAAACCACCCCAATTCCTTCAGTCCTTTCTTTTATTGTAGGTATGTTTTCTAGGTCTTTGTTCTTTGGGAAGTCTAATTTTTCTAAACTATTTTATGCAACATGAGGAGCTGTGATTTTTAGATGGGTTATTCCTGAATTATGGGTTATTCCTTGGTGTGTGCTCTGGTATATACACCCCTATTAGTGCTGCCTGGGATTTGTGTGTAGCTTGTTAAGCACAAAAGTACCTGATGGCATTTGTACATTCCAGATGGGAGAAAATCATCATCTCATGGATTATTTACAGGCTAAGTTGTTTCTTCTTTTTTGTAACATGTGCACTGTAAATCCTGTTGAATGTTTTGGGCTATCTGGACACAAATCTGTTCTTTAATAGGCTTCTACAGTGCTGACCAGTAAAACCAGCTGGTAAAAAGTGGTTTTGTTCAGCTACTGGTCAAAGAGAAACACAGTGAGCTCACAGTACAGTCTCCCTCGCAGAGTGCATCATCTCCTTCGTCTGAGCAAGAAATTAATGTTCTGCTTTGGTTTGACCTGAAGAATTTGCTGAAGGTTCACTTGTGGATGCTTCTGAAAAGGGCCTGACGAGGTTCTGAAGTATGGAAATTCAGTAGCCACAATGGGGATCTGTAGGATTTGAGCCAGACTGGATATGACCTTAGCCAGAGTTGCTCCCAGGATAAGTCCCTAAAGTCGTCTGGCTCAGTTTGTGCGGCAGCAGATTCGGAAGGTTTCCAGCTTAGCACTGTTTTTTTTGTGGGCTGACTAATCCCTTCCAGGACAGCGTAGTGGAAGTGCTTGTTCATAACAGATTTATTTTTGATGGCAAAGAACTGGCAGTAGTGACCCAGCTTAACCAAAATTGTCAAGCTACTTGGATCTTCAAGGAGATATTGCCAGCATGGCATAGGTGAAATATTAAGGTTTCTCTTTTTCTTCCCCCTTCTGTCTCTTTGTGCAATAATGGTACCAGGCATTGGCCATAAATACAGCACATTTTACAGCCCAGTCACCAAAGCCAGAGCAATCTCTGCTGAAAAAAAATTGCTGTTCTGCTGCCTAAATTTAAGGGGGAGAACAAAGCTCTAGAAAATCATCTGTGAATCATAATAACCCAAATCTTTTACCAGCAGTATTTGCAGGACTGACTAACTCCATGTGCAGATGTTAGGCTTTCTGGGTGCACACCCTGCTGAGGTGCTCAGTGAGCTTCCTTCTCTGCATGCAGACCCTGCAGCAGTGACTCAGCCTGCCCACACCATGTGCTGATTATGCAGGCAGGTCTCCATCCGGCTCCCCTGGCAGGTGACCTGACTGAGTCAGCCACAGCAGGCAGGTGTTTGCATTCCCTTGCCTGTGCCCAAGATTGCTTGCAGGTGGAAATGAAGTTATTTTTGAGAGCAAAGCAGTATTTCTTAGTCCTGTGCTAGCCCGGCACCTGTGTGAGCCCTGTGTGGCTGTGTAGGGGTGCTCTTCTGTGAGATGAGTAATCAGAGTCTTGCGCAGATTACAGAAAAAAGCAAAATCCTTTTACATGTTACACTTTGTTGTTTTTTTTTTTTTTTTAAATATCCAGCTGAAGAAGCCATTTTATTTATTTTTCTTTCGTTCCCTTAGCATAGCAGCTCCTGCTTTTGGAGCTTTCTGCTTGCTGTCTACTGAGGGCAGTTATGGATGTGGTGTCCTGTAATGTCAGAGAGGAAAGAAGCACCATGAATCTGCACTGCCAGAGCGTGCTCTGATGGTCTCAGATGTCCTGAGTGTATTTGAGTTCCTGGTGGTGTCCAACTGTAGTGTTTTCACTTGATGCCCGGTGGTGCAGCAGCTGATCCGTGTTGAATAACACAAGATGTTTGGCAGGGTTGGCCACGGGTTAAACCTCTGCTGGCAGCCAGCAGTGCCCACAGGAGAGCTCATGTCTGGGCTGAGGGCGTTGGCTGCTGTGTTGTGCTCTGTGCTGATCTGGGACGAGTGTCTGGGCGCTGGGTTCTGACTGCTTCTGTATTATGATTAACAGGATGCTTGGCCACACACCTGCTGCTCCCTTCTCTGCTCTCAGTGGCCCAGTCTGAGACATTCTGACCAGTGAAGTTTTTCTTTTAGCTCCAACAAAAGGCAGGAGCCTCCAAAGACTCCGACCACCCCCAAAATCACCACCTTCCCTCCGGCCCCCATCACCTGCGACGCCGTGCGAAACAAATGCAGGGAGATGCTGACAGCAGCTCTGCAGGCAGATGGTAAGTGCTGGGGAAAGCCCTGCATTGCCTCAAGTGCTTCACAGCTCCTGGAGCATCCTGACAGAGACTTCTGCATGTAAATCAGTGCCAGCTCAGCTTAGACACGCTGTACTGGAGCAGCCTTGTCAAAGGATTATGGCCAGCAGCTCAGTCTAGCCACTGGTCACCCCTTTGATGAACTGGCTGCTGTTGCAGCATTTTCAGACACTTACACAGTGACCTGGCTTGAGCTGGAGGCATGACAATGTGTCAGGCAGTGGCTGTTAAAAATATGGGGTCTTCTGCTCTGCAGCATGGGGTGGTCTGTGCAGAAGTTTAATCTTTCAGGTGTGCAGGGATTTGCTTCACTTTCTAGGTCTTGTCTGCTGTAAAGTGAAGCTGTTGTCTCTGTCATCCTTGGGGGACAAAGTGAAGCTGTCACTCAGTACATGGACTTTTTTGTAATGGTGCTTATGCTAGTCACCATCTGCTCTCAGACTCTGCTGCTTTTGCAGACAGGAGCTCCTTAAATATTGTGGTCCTCTGGATCTGGGGTGGAACAGGTCTCTCTTGCACTCAGACTGTGCCATCCCAGGTGAGAGGCAACTGCAGGTGCTCAGCATCTCTGAAAGTCTGAACACCTGGTTGTGTTCACATTGCAGATCCCTTTGAAAAATTGGGGTCTAATCACTGCAGAGTCTTATTAATTTGCAGCCAAGGAATGTAGATGGCAGATGGAGAAGTTCATTAAGTCTTTATTTGTAGCCTTCCTATGCATGTGTTTATATGCTTATATGTTTATATGCATTAAATGCTTTGCATAGCTCTTAGAAAAACCTTTTCCATATGAAATCTGGAAAAGACTTCTCTTGAGACTTTCCCTAAGCTCGGCTCTGCCCTACCTTCCATGCTTTATGGTATTGGTCACCATACTGGGTGTCCAAATTCATGGCAGCTATGGACTCTATGTGATGCTGTTTAACTGGTGTGTGGCAGAAGAGGGGAGGAGCAGACAGTCCTGAGGTGAGATGAGAAAGGAAGACTTGCTCCTGATGCTGCACACTTCTGGGCCCTCCCAGATTGTTAGTCTGAGTAGAGTTACTTCTCATGGACATAAATATCTGATGAGACTCAATTCCTGCCTGTAGGTGTTTGATTTCAATTATATCAAGAATATGAGCTCCTGTTTCTCGTGTCTTCCAGACGACTACATCGCCATTGGCGCCGACTGCGAGCACATAGCAGCCCAGATTGAGGAGTATATCCTTCCTGTACAGTGCTTCCTCGAGGGCCTGCATGCCTGCAGCAGTGACATCCATGTGCTCAAAGGGCAAACGGGACTGTCTTTGCAGAAATGTTCTCTTGCAACTTGCCAGGGTTCTGGGTCTGGTTCCAGCTCTGCTTGGCTGAGATCTGGGTCACTAAGGAATTACTAGTGTGGTGTTGGGAGGTCAGGGACTGTAACCCCTAGTTTGTCCTTCCCATCAGAGTGCTCTTTCCTGCTCTTGACTCTGCTTCCAAATAAACATGCAGCTTCCCTGTGCTCCCTGTTGAGGAGAGTATGCTGATCTAGACAAAAGCAATGGAGAGAATGGAGCAGTGAGGATCAAGTTCCATGTCAGTATGAGATAAGCCAGGAGTTTGCTTGGTTTGGGAGCTGTGGGGTGGGAGGTGCAGCTGGGCTCTCTCAGTGCAGGGGTTTGTGGCTGCCCTGCTGAGAGAAAGAGCAGGTTGAAGAACCTGAGCATAACTGAATATTTCTAACACAGTGAAAAAGCCCAAACTGGAAGCCTCTGAACGTTGGTGTTGTATAAACCTGCTCTCAAATCCAGCACTGACCTCCCAGAGCAGATGTTGCTGTTGGGTCCCAGCACCTTCATCCATGTCCTGGCAGTGGGTGACAGTCCCTGCTCTTCGTGGGTGGCTGGGAAGTGCTTGACGCCTCTGGGTTGGTTGCAGGCTCCTTGACTGCCCGTACGCATTTACCAAGATGTCAAGAACACCGACATGAAATACAAGAACCGCGTGAGGAGCCGCATCTCCAACCTGAAGGACTCCAAAAATCCTGAGTTGAAAAAGAATGTGCTGTGTGGGGCCATCACTCCCGAGCAGATCGCTGTGATGACCTCGGAGGTGAGGAAGCCTTGAGGTTTAGCTTGAGGCAAGGGCTGGGCTGCTGCCAGGGTTGCAGATTTCACAGTAGCTGCTGCCAGAGTGCATGGAGTGAGTTTGCAGTGGGGTTTGCAGTGTGGAGAGTAGTTTGTTTGGCCTTCACATCATCATAGGGCCCTGGGTATGAACCAGAAACCAGGATTGGAACAGACTTTGTCTTAATGCCCATCTGTCAGGCTGCCCTGTCCTGTTGGCTGTTTCCACTGTAGTGGGTGGGGTGGTAAAACTGGGCAGATGTGATTTTATTGCTTGCTTTTTTTTTTTTTTCTGAAAGGAAATGGCCAGTAATGAGCTGAAAGAGATCAGGAAAGCCATGACAAAAGAAGCAATCCGAGAGCATCAGATGGCCAAGACAGGAGGGACACAGACTGACCTCTTCACCTGTGGGAAATGCAAGAAGAAGAACTGCACCTACACCCAGGTTAGTCTTCCTGTCTTGGCCTCTGCACAGGACATGATCTGTCGTGGCCATGAGCTTGCACGGCTCCATGACACATGACCCTGCACCATGGCACAAATTTGGCTACTGGTGGACACAATAATACTTAAGGCTTTCTAAAATGTACTTTTGCACATGTGTCCTTGAAGCTTGTGTAATTCTTTCTGGCTCACTTGTACAAGAGCAGGAGTTGTGCAGCAATAAGGAAGCTTTCAAAAGTGCAGCAGTGCTCTACACTAAAAGCAGGTGCTGGGCATGCTGGGATTCAGACAAGAAAGGAGTGGGTAGTGTAGAGGAGAGGCTGCAGAAACTGAGTCAGACACGTTGATGATATTAAAAGTACAAATTAAGAATATAGATAACCTGCAGCTGGATAAATCCCAACTTAAATTCAAACAGCATGAAACTCGTGAAACAAAAGGAATAAATGAAGTCGTGATGTGAGCAGACAGGATTTTTTTTCTCCATGGCCAGCTGCTGGAAGCCTTGTGCATTACCAGTGCTTTTTAGCTCCCATGTTTGTGCCAGGCATCTGGAGATAAATGTGCCTTTGCTGTGAGTCAGTGGTTTAGAATGTGCAGATACCCAAAAATGCACCAGCAGCCACCAGATTGCTGCTGTGTGACTGCGCACAAACTGCTTGTGCAAGTGCCGAGTGAAACTCCTGCATATGCTTGGATGTGACACTGAAACACAGAGGAGATCCAGGCAGCTGACCAGGGAGTTTCCTTTGGCTCAGCAGCAGCCTTGTATCCCGCAGGCTGGCCCAGTCCAGAGGCCTCGCTCTGCCAGTGCTCCCAGTAAGGCAGCTGGAAGCACTCCTGGGCTGCCCCAGCATGTGGGACTGTCTGCACCTGTGGTGGACAACAGTGTCTTCTAAATAGAAATGTCAGGAGGTTTTCTGTATTTTTATTAGTTTTCCAGTGAAATCACTAGTGGGTGATGAGATGTTCTAAGTCCCAAGTAGATGAACTGGCATTTGTGAGAGTGTTGGAAGGCAGGCAGTAATGGAGGGGAATTACAGAATTTAGCTATCCAGCATGCTTGCAAAAATGGTTAATTTGCATCATTCAAATACTGTGACTCTTGCATATTGGGTAATTACACATGTAAATCACCATAATCACCCCTCAGTACAGTTCTGCTGCCTGACTTGTGCAGGGAGTACCAGTGTTTTCTTTGTAGATCTGCCTTGTATTCAAATGCCATGAAAATCTGGTTTTTAGTAAAGTATGTGTTTCTGGCAAGAGCCAGTCAGAGGCAGCAATCACATCTGGGTTAAATATTGGAGTTCCTTAGTGGCTCAAACACAAGCCAGACTGGAAATGTGCAGAACCTGGTAACCCAGAGTGTGTTCCTGTGAGGCCAGGATGTAGGACGGGTCTGTAAATGGGAATGGCTTAAGTGCTTTTTTTATGCATTGCTGTGGAGCATGTGCTTGGTGCTGAGGGTTCTGCCGTGTCACTGCTGGCCATGTCCCTTCGTGGGGGACAGTCTGGGGAGGGAATTGCTGTGGGTACATCCACCTTGGAGTCGTCTGCAAGGAATGGGCAGCAGAGGGAATGAGGAGGGAAATACGCTGCCCCAGACACGTCACTTGGGTAGTGTCAGGCTGGAGAGGGCTCATGGTGTGTGTGCAGGGGTGTGTCTGTGTGTAACACATACTTCACAGGAAAGCTCCTTTTGCCCTGCCAAGCCTCAGTCTTTCTCTGATTTTGTGACCCCAGCACGATTCCCTGGAGGCCAGAGGGACAGGGCCATGAGTGATGCTCAGCTCTCCCTTCCCTTGTGTCCCCCCCAGGTGCAGACCCGCAGCTCCGACGAGCCCATGACCACCTTCGTCGTGTGCAACGAGTGTGGGAATCGCTGGAAGGTAGCACACCAAGGCTATTACTGGCACTGAGGGGTGTTGGGGTGGCTGCACCCACCATGCTGCAGGCACTTGGCTGCTGCTCTGAGGTGCTTGCCAAACTCTCAGTGGCTCTAGAGAGCGATCTTCCCTCCCAGCACAGAGGCAAGAGCTCCTGGGTTCATCCCATCTCTGCAGACCAGTTGAGGTTGAGTCTCACTTCCACATTCCCTGCTCCCTCCTCACATCCTTTCTTCCATGATCAGTTTCACAGTGCTTTTCATGCTGCCTCTGCTGTCTAAGGAATGGTGGTGGTAATGTTCAGGATTTCAAAACTGCTCTTTCATGCTGTGCACAGAGCTCAGGGGTGAGCAGAAATCTCCTGGTCAGTGGCAAGCAGAAATGATGCCACTACAATGTGCCAAAGAGCCACAGCCGAGCTCCTGCTTCTGAGAAGCCCCAAGCCCTTGCCAGCTTCTGAAACAAGCCCATCACCTGGATCCTTACCTTCTTCTGTGACCCACAGCTCCCCTTGGCAGTCAGGTTTCTAATTGGGGTTTAAACTCCCTTCTCTTGCAGTTCTGCTGACATGTGCCATGGCCCGAGAGCGGCAGCCAAACGCAGACCCGAGCGCAGCCTCCACACGCCGGCTCCCGCGGCAATTGTGTTTTGTGTCCCAGTGAGTTTGCATTGTCACACGCTGAGAGAGCAGCAGCAGGGAGGCCTGGGGCCTCATGGAGAGCCACAGCCCTGGGCTGACAGGTTGGCAGGAGAGCTCACTAAACACACCCAGTCATTATTTTCTCATCTAAGCGAGTACGGTCACTTTCTCTTCAAAACTAATATTAAACATTTTTGTCAGTTTCTGACTTTTATTTCAACTCTGTCTGCAGCACTTTGTTTTTCCAGCATGGAACTGCATGGGAGCTTGGCAGGTGATCTCTGTCCAGGTGGATGAGGTCTGAATAGTGCCTGGAGCACCGGAAAGTGAGATGTGACTTGTAGGTACACCCTTGGTGCATGAAGGCTTGTTCCTGTCAGCTCACAGAATCTCAATCTCAACCACTGGGCCAAGCCCTGGGGTGGCTGGGTGGGCGGTACCGTTGACAGAACACAGCTTTTGGGGCACAGATCAGATGTTGCTTTCCGTCTTGGCAGCACTCACTGGATTTTGCAGTGATTCCTTGGCATCTGGAGCCTTTAAGTGCCAACAGCATTGGCTGCTGCAAAGATGAGAATGTGCTGCCCATGTTGTAACAGACTGAAAGCAGGGTGACAGCAGCCACAAAACCCCACCCCAAACTGTTGATTTGGGGCAACAGGACAGGGAGGAAGCATTTCCTGGGACTTCATCCTCTGTGGAAGGAGACCCTTGTAGCCAAGAGCTCCCTCAGCCTCTGGTTGGGAGCAGAGAAAGTCAGGGCACTTAGAGGGAGGGTCTGGCAGCCTGTCACTGTTCCTTCTGCCTCCCAGAAGGCTGCTCTGCAAGGCTGTCCATCCCATCGTGCTGGGATCCTGGTAATCTTGATGACTGAGAAGCCATCAGTAAAGGAAGTGGAGGGGATCCACGAGCCAGTGGGGGGGTGTTCAAAGGGAGTCCCAGGTACTTTCCTGCTTGTTTGTGCTCTGCTCTTAGCTTGACAGCTGGAAAACAGCCTGGAGTTTCAGAGGGGCTTGCTGGAGAGGCTCAGGAGGAGGGAAAATGTTGCAAAGACACGAAATTTTCCAGAGGCTTGGATCTGGAGAAGGTAAGGTTAGAGGGATGGGTGGGAGCTGTTAGCACTTGGCTATAGAAACAGACAGGATTTGAAGTGAGCTCAGAGCTGGTGCTTGGAAGGGGTCAGCTAAGGAAAGGATCCAGTAGCAAAGCAGCCCCAGATGCCCCATCTGCAGATGTGACCCTGTGAAGGGGACCTGTGGGATCAGGCTCCTGGGAGGTAACTGGAACCTGGTGGGGAAATTCTGAGCTCACAAGAACTTCCAGCCAGACTTAAAATCCCTTTTCCTTCCTTTTCGTAGCCTTTAACAGGGGTGATGCAGCATTTGGGGGACCCCAGCAAGGCCCCAGAGTCTGATGCTGTCTGGGAGCAGTGCTGTGCTCTGCAGCTCTTGTGCTGACAAACAGGGCAGGAGTGTTTGCAGTCACATCCCTCACGGCATCGCTTCCCTCTTGCAGAGTGAAAAACAAGTATTTCCACTGGCTTCCCAGCATGCCAGGCAGCAGACATTGAGCAGAGACCTCGGAGATGGTTGGAGAGGAGTAAGCAGCCACATGAAAGCAGCGGAAAACGTGCTCCCAGCCCCTTTGAGGGCTGTGCTGCTCCGGAGGCAGGGATCCCACCAGCATCCTTTGCTCAGGGCTTTCACTTTACAGGGTGCAGCCAAGTCGCCCAAGAAGGAAAATATTCAAAGATGCTGACAACTCCTTTAAGCTTCACGAGCCTTGTGGTGAATGGGATTATTCAAGCCAGGCTTGGGAGGGAGTAGCGTCCTCACAGTGATGCTGAAAAAAAAAAGCTTCAGGATCTGAAACCCACGCTGACCACGGCATTGGCTCGTGCATTGGGAAAGGGAGCCAGCTCTTCACCAGTGGCTCTTGCCTTTCTGCTTGTGTTCCTGCGAGGAGCAGAGCTGAGCTTGTGTACATCTTGCTGGCAATCCTGAATTAGGTACTGAGAGTCCCAAGCAGCAGTTTGGGATAAGTATTGCGTCATTTTACAGTGCCATTTTCTGGGGTAACACCGAGGAGAGCCAGGGAGGGGAAGGACACTGGAAAAAGAGGTGTTTCAGAAGTAAAGATTTGCTTATGAGGTGTTAAAAAGTGCTGGAATTGGGAGCAAGAGAAAAACTAAATTATCTGGTGGGCAGGGGCATTTTCCCTGTGCTGAGACTTCCATGGTGTGTGCGGGGTTTCTGACCCCCCTGCTGAGCTCTTGAACAGCTTCAGGGATGTTTAACCTCCAACCCTCAGGCTGGGGCCACATTTGAGAGTATTTCCCTTACTCACAGAACAAACCTAGAACTAAAACTTCCCCTTTGCAGGGTGGGGATGCTATAAGGGTGCAGACTGGGGGAAAACCTGCCAATAATAACAATACCGACATTCCTAATAAACCATTGCTGGTCTCTCTCAAAAATACTTTTTTGAACTGTATTTCCAGCTTGGCAAAGAAAACTAAATTTACTGACATGAATTTCCACACAGTCATGCCATGAGGAAGGAAGGAAACAAAACCAAAAAAAAAAAAAAAAAGCTGAAAGAATTAGTTTGTTTAAAAAATATGTTCAGTTTTTCTTTGGAAGGGCTGAAGAGAGGAGGGGAAGGGGTGGATAAATAAGAAACTGCTGTGGTGGGTCAGAAAAAGCAAAGCCTGGCAGCAAAACCCCTGTGTTGGCTTTGTTTCAGTGTGGAGGGCAGGGACAGACATGTTTTGATCCTGGGTGCTGGGGCTCCGGTAAACCCTTCCTTGTGCTGCACAAAAACATGGGAATTCTGTATCTGCCCTGTGACACTTCCCATCCTGCATGGAGCCCAGGTCACTGCTTGGTGAGGGACCAGGGCAGACCCCTGGGCCTCTCCCTGCTGGCAAGGGAGGTGTGGGCCAGCCGGGAGCTCTCTCATTCAGGGCTCCTGGTGCCTGTAGGGTCTGCAGGAGGGCAAACAACACCTGCACCAGTGTTTTCCCCATGTCCAAGGTCCAGGAACCAAGGATGCAGGATGCTCTGGGTTTGTGGTGACAGTGCATGGTATCCTGGGGCTGGTACAGTGCTGGTGTGTGATGGGGACTGGTGGGGGAGACAGCTGTAAGGCACCCTCTGCTCATCCCCCAGGCACATCCCCACAGTCCCTTCTGGCCCCTCAGAGCCCTGCCCTCTGCTCCGTCCAGATCCATTGGGAATACAAACAGGCTCCAGCACCACCCCCCACCCTTTGGGCCACCTCAAACAGATGGAGCGAGGTAAACCTGACAAGTTTTTATATGTACAGAGATGCTTGTCAACCCCCCACCCTGCACCTCAAGTCCCCCAATAAAAGCCAACCAAAAGAGCATTTAAAATTAAAAGTAAAAAAACCCCAAAACCAAACCAACAACAATCGACCTCCCCCCACCTCACAATAACCCCCAACCCAGTCCCCAACTGGGTCTCAGGTGGCAAACGGGGACGGGGCGTGTCCCCAGGGTGTGGTGGAGATGGGATAAAGTGACCTCTTCAAAACAGGGTGTGGGAGGAGCCGGGCCCCGGGCGTGTCCGTGCTCTGCCAGCTCGCTCCGGCCAGCGCTGGGGACAGGGCAGGGGTTCAGTAGTACAAGCCAGCCCAGGCTGTGCCCTGGGGACAGTCCTGGAGCCTGGCCCAGACACAGGGGTGATGGTTCATAGGTAAAAAGCTAAAAACTTGGTGGGGGCTCGCAAGGAGGGTGGCAGAGGGGAGGAGGCACCGTGCCCCCCTGGCCATCATGTCCCCACTGGTGTCCCCACAGCTGGTGGGTGCCCTTAGGACTCCGAGGAGGAGTGGGAGACGCTCTGGAGCAGCGATTTGTATATGGCAGAGTTCAGGAAGCGGGGGTAGGAGTCTCTGTGCATCAGCGTGTAGATCTGGAGCTGTGCGTCGTCGAAGGTGTGCGAGGACGGCTCCTGCATCTTCCGGTTGATGACCTCCCGCACCCGCGAGTCCAGGCTCACCTGGGGGGCACGGAGAGAAACTGGGGGCTAGGGGACACCCAAGGACAAGCCCCCACCCCTGCACCTGCTCTCGTGGGAAATTGTGTATCAATGCGGCAGCAGATGTGGGGGGACCACAGGGTGCTCCACCCCAGGGGATATTGGCACTGGAGCCCCGGTGGTTTGGGGAGGGTTGCAGGGAGGAGCTGGGAGCTCTCCGGGTTCCTGCTGTATCCCCTGGCTGGGCACAGGGAGAGGGGTTGGGGTGTTCCTGCCCTGGGTGCCCCCATGCCAGGGATGCTGCAGGCCGGGATGCAGCATCTCCTCGGCCCGCTGGTGCCCTCGTGAGGTCTCGGCCCTGCAGCACAACCTGGTCCGTGGTCCCAACTACCGGCAGCATTCTGAGTATTTTGGGGGGCTGGAGATGATGCCCTTCCCACGGCGGTTACCCTCCCAAACTCATCCCCAAACTGGCACAGGGCTGTGGCAGTAGCTGGGACAGAGCCCTCTCCCTAAGAACCCTCCCCAAGCCCTTTTTAGCCCGAGCACCCCACCAGGGGCTCTGCCTCCTACCTCCTTGGGAGAGAGGATGGAGATGTAATCCTCGTAGATCATCCTGGCCTTCTCGTCGATGGTGTGCTTGTTGCACTCGGTTTTGAGCTCTTCACATGCCAGCCAGAAGAGCATGTTCTCCTCGCTGTACTCAGTCCGCAAAAACTCCCGGAAGACGTTGCGCCCCGCCGGGCTCTTCATCAGCTTGTCGAAGGACTGTGCCCAGCCCTGCACCTCCTCCGGCGTGGGTTTGGCACTGCCAGGTCCGGGGGAAGGCAAGGGGACAGTGTTACAGCCAGCTGGGAAGGGCTGCGGGTCCCCATTGTGTCCCTCCTGCTCATCCCTGGTCCTATCCTAGAGGGACTGTGCCCAAACGCATTCCCTGTGCTCACGCTGAGGCTGTTGCTGCTCAGGGTCTGGTGTTACAGAGCTTCCAGAGTCACTCATGGGGTCTGCCCCGGCTCTGCTCAGCCAGGCTGGAGTGTGGCCTTGCCTTTGGATGGATTTCCCAAACTAGAATGTATTTTGGTGCTGGCTTTGCACAAATCCCAAAGGGAGCAAAAGCCCTTCCCCAGCAGAGCCAGGAGAGACTGACAGGGGGTCCATTACCCCTCTCAGGTGGGGAGAGGGGGAGAAAGGGAGGGAGGCTGTTCCCCAGCAAATGCTCATCACCTTCTCCAGCAGGGCAGGTACAATCATTATTCATGGCTAATCAGCACATCTGACCCTGACCCAGCTCTGCCAGGCACTGCACAGAGCACACATGGCTGGGCTGTGTGAGAATGGTCGCCCTTGTCCCTCAGGGAATGGGTACTCCGTGCTGGGTATCCCTGGGGAGGGTGCTGGCCCATCCCGTTCCTCCCTGAGTGTAAATACAGTGTCCTGCATTACATGGACACTGCTGCTGCCTCCAGTACCGAACCTGCCAGGAATGGCCTGTCCCCTCTTCTCCCTGTGGCTGCAAGATGCTCTCAGCAGCGGGTCTGAGGTTCTAATCTGCTGCGGTTCTTCCATGCCTCAGTTTCCCTTGACAAGAATTGCAGCAGGTTTCAGCCTGTGGCTCTGGGCTCCCTGTTTCTTGGTGAGAACTGGGGATGTGCTGCTGGACACATGACCAGGAACCCCCGAGCTCTGGTGCACCCCAGGGGCAGGATGCAGGGCTGGGTGCCATGGAGGGTGGCAGAGGAGACAGTGCCATGCTGTGCCATGCCACGATTATCCCCCTCCCCGGCACTGCCCTTGCACTCACCACGCTTCACAGTTTGGGATGGTCTCCAGTTTGGTCTCCCGGGATGCCCTCCATGCTCGTTCCCGGTCCTCGTTCCTAACGGGGAGACAGAAAGGTAGTCAGGGGCATTGGGGACGCATGCAGACCCCACCCTGACCCGCGACCAGCCTTGGCCACCAAATCTTCTCCATGGGCACCAGCAGCCCTCACCCGTCCCTTCCCCTCGCCCGCTGCCCTGGTGCCACCCTGGCTCCCTGCGCAGTTTTGCTATCGCCACGTGAGGGTGTCCCTGTGCTCGGGCATGGCCGTGGCCCCGGGCCCGCCCTGCCACCCGGGCCGTGTGCCAGGGCCGTGTGCCAGGACTGAGCCGAGCCAGAGTGGCCGCAGCAGCCGGCAGAGGTCAGTGCTGGACTGGCCCAAGGCAAAGCTGTCGTGAACTGTCACGAATAATCACCAATAAAAATCCAAGGGTTTATTGGTGACACGCCAGCACCGGTCCAGCCTGGAAGCAGACTGTGGGATGGATAGAGGTGCTGGGGCTGCCATAATCCCTGTCCCCTTGCCCCCGAGGGTGCTGGTGGCACAAGTGGAGAGCAGCCATCAGCCAACTTCCCTTGGGCCCTTGAATTTCGGTGCCCAGCCTGACCGCAGCCCTTCCTGCTTGCGACACCGTCCCTCGCTGCTCGTGCAGGACTGACTGTGCAAACCTCTGCCCCAGCGTGGGCGGCTGGGGTGGGCGAAGCTGTGGGCAGGGGCCTGTGCCACCCCCAGGGCTCACTGCCTGCCGTGCCTGAGCCCCACTCGGCAACCAGCACTGCTTGCTTTGAGAACAGGGTACCGGAGGGATATCTGTCCCATCTCTGGGATTTCTGCTCCATCTCTGCTCACAAACTCTTGCAGAGATGAAGGAGAGACACAGGGAATGCCAGCACACCCAGGGCAGTGTCTGGGAAGGAGATGCACAGGGTTCAGCTCCAGGGTTTGTTGCTCTTGGTGGCTGTAAAGCCCAAAGCTGCTGCAAAGCCTAGAGCCATCAGCAATCTCTGAGCGAGCAGATGCTGAGGAGGAAGAGCAGATGGGCTCTCCAAAATCTGGGCTATCCAGAGAATAAGAAGCTGGAGATCCTCACTGAGGACAGGAGGTGCAGATGGAGGCAAGCAGCTGGTGACATCCTTGGCTTTGGGCAGTGCTGGGAAAGGCAGGGCTGGACTCTGCACCCGCTGCTCCAAGGTAGAGCTTCCCAGAGGGCTTGCATGGACCAGGGCCATCCTTCCCTGGAGACCATCAGTGCAGCACCGGGGGGTCCCACTGCTGCATTCTGCTCTCTGTGTTCTAAAAGATTTGGCTGATGGACAGGAGGTGGTACACCCAGGCTCAGCTGAGGCTCACCGGGCTCTGTGCCAGGGCACCAGTGATGCCCATCTGCTCCAGGGCACCGTTTACACCTGCCTGACCAGGCACCTGTTCTGCTCTCAACTCCCACCCAATGAGCCCACAAGTGGTCTGGAGGTTCAGCTCAGTGAGCAGGGCCATCTCCACCCCAGCTGCCCTCATGCACCCACTGCCCATGGCTTGGGTGCCACAGCTGTGATTCCTGCATCCCTAGCAGTGCCCAAGGCCAGGCTGGACAGGGCTTGGAGCAACCTGGTCTAGTGGAAGGTGTCCCTGCCCATGGCAGAGGTTTGGAATAAGATAATCTTTACAACCCCTTCCAACTCAATCCTTTCTATGTTTCCATGACCTGCCTGGCCTATGGGACCCTTGAATTTTGGATGACGAGGTGGGTGGGTGATGCTCACTGACCCTGCATGAGCCTGGGGTGGGCAGTGGGACGTACCATGAGCAGCTGCAGCAGCAGCACCAGCAGAAGCAGCAGGCGTTGGGGCGGTGGTTGCTGGCGGGTTGCACCGTTGTCGGAGAAGTCTCATGCCGGGACATCGGAAGGGGTGACTCTGCGGACGCGGGTCCTGCGTACTGAAGGGCAGGAGGGTGGAGTGGGTCTGTGAGCTGCTGACCATCACCCCCCGCCATGTGCAAGCACACAGAGGTACACGACGAACCCCTGCGCAGTGACTTGCTGTGATTTAGTTTTGGCTCCTGCTTGCCACCCTGGCCCAGGGTCGGTCACCCCTCACCTGCGTCCCAGCCTCATACACGGTGGACGGGGTTGGGTCGTGCTCCGGGGGCTGTTCTGCCACTCTCTGCTCCTCCCAGCCCGCGGGCGAGCCGTGAGACCCCCCGGCTAACGTCCCTGCCGCCTCCTGGAGGGAGCCTGTGGGGAGGGAGAGGAGCAGCACCGTGTTACTGCACAGGAACCCCCGGCTTCGAGCGGCTTGGGGGGCTGCTCGGCGTCGGGAAAGCCCTGGGCAGGTGGTGAGCTAGGGCAGGGCAGCAGGCAGAAGGTGCAAGGAAAGGAAGTGAGAAGGAAAGTAGAAGAGGAAACATGTTGGGAGATGCTCTGTCAGCCCCCTGCTCTGCCCAGGATCCCATCCCACGCTTTGGGGATGCTGTGGGGCTCACCGTAGGCAGCAGAGGGGCTGGGCAGGGTGAGGGGCTCACTGCTGGCCCTGCACACCCCTGGCTGTGCCCTGTGCCATCAGGAAGAGTGGCTGGAATCCCTGGTGCCTTCAGGCACAGGATGGGGAAGTCGGAGCTGCTCCATGGCATCGTGTGAATGGAAGGAAACAGGGGGGTGGTGGTGGCTTTTCACAGCTCCTGGTGCTAAACCAAACCTTGTCCCATGCCACCTGACTGTCCCTGCCTGCACCACTGGCTTAGTCTGGAGCAGGGATGCTCCTGGGCAGGAGCGATGCTGGGTGCTGGGCTCAGCACCTACCTCAGCACGGGCAGTGGTAAGGACATGGCCACAGCTGGCTCTGCCTCCCTGTGCCTGGCCAAAGGTGATGAGCAGCAATCACAGCCCTTCCCCTGACAGAAGGAAGAAATGGGAGCAGGGGCAGTGGGCAGGGAGAGCCCCTGGATGTCCCAGCCTCAGCATCTCCACCTCGAGCTGCCGCAGGTCTCATCACTTCGGGTCCGAGTCCTGCTGTCACCCAGCAAGGGGACAGAGCCAGAGTGTGGGTCCCAGCTGGGGACAGAGCTGTCTCCAGAGCCCCTTGTGTGTCCTGGGGGTAGAGTCCCCCTGACCTCAGCATAGCCATTACCCCACAGCACTTTCCTGGACCCTCACAAATCCTCCCACTGTCCCAGTGCTGCCACAGGAACGAAAAAGGAAGAGTCTGTGTTTCACTCCCAATTGTCCCTATTTATAGCCCCGAGTGCTGGCAGGATGACTGTGACCTTGTCACCCGGTTCAGCAGCAGCTCTGCTCCCTCTTGCACCGTGCTGCCCTCGGGTCCACTTAATCCCCCACTTTTTCCCTTTCCTTTGCTTCCCCTGGCCTGACCATCTTCCTCTCCCAGCACTCCTCTTCCCGCTGCCCACCCACATCCCACTGCTCTCCCCAGGGCACCCAGCACTGCTGGGGGCTGTGGTACCAATGACAGCAACTGGTGTCAAGGCTGTGGGAATGGGGCGAGGAGGAAAACCTGAAGGCTGGGAAAATCCTGTTCCCTCCCAGCTCACGCTGCCTGTGTCACAGCCCTGGACTACGGAACAGTTGGATTGGGGGTGAGTGAGGGACAGGGATGTGGAGACAGCGTGGCTTTGCTCTGGGGGGACATCCAGGTACTTTGCTCCTTGGCCAGAGCTGACCCACAAGTGGCTGAGCCAACACACCCTGGAGAGGCAGCAGGAGCAGGTGGCATCCCCTTGGCAGGACCATCCCCTTCCCATGCCAGGGGGTGCACTCAGCACTCATCCAGGAGCAGGATCACGTCACTGCCCATCCTGGGTGCTGTGGCACAGTGCACCCAGGGCCCTTCTGAGGAGTGGGCTGTGCCATGGGGAGAAAGCGACTGTGAGGCTGCACAGAGGCCCCAGCCCACAGCCCCGTGAGGTGATGCTGGTGTGATCCCTGTTGGCAGCCAAGGGCAACGCCAGCACATTCCGACGGGAACTGAAGGGCACTGCCGTCGTGCTCTGGATTTGCAGGGATGGTTTCCCAGCACTGTGCACCCCTTAACGCCCCTGCCACAGCCCCCCTCACCATGCCAGTGGGGGCTGTGTGCCAGGGGGGTGTCACCAGCTGCCCCAGTGCCAGGCACCGCCGCGGGGCTGCTGGGACTGGTGGATAGGGAAGTGCCGGAGGGAAGGCGAGGGCGTGTGCGCGAGGCTGCAGAAAGAGGAAGGCCGACAAAAAGGGGATGTTTCCCCACAGAGAGAAGGGGCGCCCCAAAAGCTGCTCTCCCTGAGCTCCCCATGCCCCCGTGAGTCTGGGAGTCCCCATGTGCTGGGTGTCCCTAGGCCACGCCAGGTCACATGCCTGTGATGTCCCCACTGTCTTCTCACCGTATGGAGAGGGGACTCCCCCATGCAACCGGACAGCTCTCCCCAAAATCCCTTTAGAAGGGGAACCTCCCCTTCCACCAGGCCTTGCTGAGATGTTGGCTCCATCCCATGCAGCTGCACACAAAGCTTCCTGTGCCCTGCTCACCCCGGCAACGCAGCCACCCCCAGCTCTGCAGCGTGGGGCACAAATCCGCGCCCACCCTGGTGCAGAGGCACCCCCATCACAGCCTGTGCTGACCCCCGACGTGCCCACTGACCCTGTGCCGTGGGTGCTGGGAGGACTGGGGGGGCACGGGAGCAGCTGTTGTGCCGTGTCCGTACCTGCAGCCTGGCCATCGCGCCAGCCAGGGTGGCCCTGGCCAGCTCAGGGGGTGCGCGGCATCGCCAGGACCGCCGGCTCTGCGGGAAGGGAGGTGGGGGAGAAGAGAAGAGAGAAAGAGAAAAGAAAAGCGGCCGAACACATCCTCTCACAGGAAAGGGAGTGGTAAGGGAAGTGGCAAACTCAACCGAAGAGTTCAGGCCTTTTTTGGGAAAGCCCCGGCCCGGCCGGGCTGCTCTCCTTGCTGCTCCATGGCGGGGCCGGCTGCCCCGACGGGGCAGGACAGGGGCACAGCCAGTCCCACCGGCGGCTGAGCCTGTTCAGCCTCCTGCTTCCAGCTCAGACTCCTGCTTCCCAGGAGGGCTGGGTCCGGTGGCCGCTGCAGGCACGAGGGCAACCAAGATGGGGCTCCCCAGCCAGGACTGGCACTGATGGCAGCTCCTCAGAGGTAGCCCGGGCACGCTGGCACTGGAATGACCCCATGGCCAAGGAAGCTGCTCTGTCGAGGAGTGACAGGCAGGATATGTCCCCAAGTCCAGTCCTCACTGACCAGCCGAGGCCACTTCAAAGCGACGGTGCTTTCCACCACGTTGTGCCCTCGGTGTCCCCAGGGCTCTGGCACTGCCCAGAGGGCACAGACACCGGCAGCGAGGTGGGCAGTGCGGGAGAGGGCCGGTGCTGAGGGTGGGCTGAGTCAGAGCTGCCGGCGGTGCCTCCCGGCAGCATCGTCCGTGCGAGGTGGGATGTGCCAGCCTGATGCACAGAGTGCAGCCCTGCTCCCTCGGCCAAGAGTGACTCACAAACAAAGTTGTTTGGTTTTTTTCCTCTTCAGGAAAAAAGAAACAGAAGAGAGAGAGAGAAATCAGCCGCTCCACCTCCGTTTTCTTGATTAAATTCACCCTCGGCACTGCTGTGGGCGGAGGAGGCTCCAGCCCACAAGCGACCAACACCGCTTGTGGTCTCAGCTGGCGGCTGCCCCTCAATCGCACGGTCTCACCGCAGGTGAAAAAGGGCAGAAAAGGGGAGAAAGAGGGAGGAGGGATGCTGGCACCCGCCCCCGCTCCCCTGGGGCAGTGCCATGTGCCCGTTATCAGCTCATCCCAGCGCCCGGCTCAGTGCAGCCGCTTCCCTCGCCTTCCCCGGGACACGAGCTGTTATCTCCTCTCCTCCCAAACCCAGACACCCCGGCACCCGAACCCCAACGCGGTTGTGCTGCTGCTGTCCCCAGGCCCACTCCATCCGGATGGAAACCTTCCCGTCGTCCAGAAGTCACCACCCGCTTCGGCAGCTCCTTTCTCTGCTGTCACCCCCTGGTGCTCCAGGGGTTCAGCTGGGCTCTGCTTCTCTGGGCACCTGAACCTCATTTATTTCCCACGTGGTTTTCCAGGATTCCCTTTGCTGTTACCAGGCAGGGAGAGAGCTGGGGGCTGTCAGGATGCAGCCACACTCCCACGGCCCTTGGCACTCCCAGCTCACCAGCACCGAGGGTATTTTTATTCTCTGGCCACCTCTTGCAACTCTCCACACCAGGAAGGACCTTCCTTTCATACTTCATGGGTCAAAACCAGGACAGCAGCTTTGCTGCTCTTCACAGACCCCCACAGGGATCATCTGGGTGGGAGGAATGCACAAATCCCTGGCGGCAAAGGAGACACCCTCCCTGGCCAAGTCCCTGTCACAGGCCAGCGACGCCTCAGTAGGTAGCAGCGCCTGATCCGGCCCTCTCCACGCCTTGGAGGAACTCCAAACACCCATCGCCTGCTAGACCAGCCACGCTGGATCAGCACAAGGAGAGCCTGGCAGTCCTGGCTGCCCGCGTGCTGCTGGATTCTCCAGTGTCTAAGAAGGGCTCAGCACAGCCTGCAGCTTCCCCACCCCCTCCCTGGCATTCTCCCAGGAGGTCCCAGCACCTCTGATCTCTGCCAAATTTGGCTGGAACCGGCCACTGAGTGCAACCAGAGGCGAGGCAGCCCAGCAGGCAGCTGGGGTGGGTGACAGGGGGCTGGCACCCCTCAGGACCCCTGTGCCAGGGTTACCCCATGGTAACTGCCAAGGCACCGCCGCCGAGCCCCACAGCTGCCTGCCGCCCCCGCAGCCTGTCCCAGCCACCTGCCAGCAGCACAGGAAGTTTTAGGAGTTATTTTTAGACCTGGTTTTCAATCCCCTCTTTAGCAATCTTTTAGAAAAATATTAAAGAGTTTGAGGGCTTGAGCCCCCTGGCTCTGCAGAACGGGGCTGGGCTGACCCCAGTCCTACCAGCACAGAGATGCCAATGCTCCCAGGCAGTGGCTGGGGCTGGTGGGGGGGTGTCTCCACGTCACACCAGGAGGAGGGGGTGGTTATGCTCATGTGGCTGCACCCTGCCATGTCCTCACTGCCCCGTGAGCCCATGGCACTCATAACGCTGCAGATGTGCCTGCGCACGTGGCAGAGGCAGCGACCAGAGGATACCTTTGGGGAGATCCTCTGCCCTGCAGTGATTTTTTTTGCCATTCCCAGAGACTGGGAAGGCAGGTCCTGCTGACGGGAACTGTGAGATGCTGCAGTGTGTCCAAACACCTCCCCGGTCCTTTGCACCGTGAGGGCTGGCAGCCGATCTCCTGTCAGGATGAGGATGATGCCGGGGTGCTCTTCCAGACCAGCCACATCCTCTTCTCCCTCCTTCTGCTTGAGCATCCTCCAAGCCAAATCCCACTATAAGCCCTTCCAAAAGGACCACATGGACCTCTCCAGCACCTGCCGGAAAGAGGAGGACAGACCCATGGCTCTGTCCTGGCACCATAGCTGCTGGGCAGCACGACAGGCACAGCGCTGCCAATGCCTGACCCCTTACCCCAGCTTTTGCACTGAAAAGAGTTAATTATTTTATAGCATAAAAATACCCCCCATGCCAATCAGCTGGGGGATTTAGTAAGGCAAGCCCTGACAATTATGTTTCTATTACTAGAGGTATCATGGTGTTAAGCCTGTTCTGCTTTCGGTAATGATCCATGGGAAAGGAAAAGAGAGATCAGTGATCAATACTCAGCAGGGGCTAAACGGATGGAGGAGCCTGGTGGTTGATGGGAGGGAAGAGCAGAAGAAAGGGAGGGAGATGGCACTGGCATGGCTGGGCTGAGAGCTGAGCCAGGTGGGCGGCGGGGTGTTCCTTGTCCATGGGATGCTGCCAGGCCAGGACCTGTTTGTCTCCATCCCATCACACGCCAGCGTGGGCAGCACTGTGTCCTCCTGGGACCACAGGACAGTGGTGATTTGGGGGATGAGGATGCTAGGAGGGGTGCTAGGACGACTAGGGAATGGCAGCCTACAAGGAAATGAGGAACCAGCTGGAGAATCAAGGCAGGATTGGGATGAAAAGGAGGGACACTGCATCACGGAGAAATGCTGGATCAAAGGGCTCGCTTACCGCGGCTCCAAGAGCTCCCGATGCAACTGAGGGGTGATTTTCCTCCCAGCCCCAGCACAAGACCATACCCTGCTGGCTCCTGCATCCGGAGCCCTGCACGGGAGGCACCGGGAGGTGCATGAGGAGGTTTGGGAGCCTGTGCTGGCACAGGTAGGAGGTGGGTGTGTCCCCGTCAAGGACAGGTCTGGCCCTGCTCTCCAGCCACGCTTCCTGTCCAAAGCGTGGCCCTGCATGGCCTTGATGTGGTCAGGGCAGGGCAGAGCCTGGCTCAACCAGCAGTGGGACCGGCCAGGCCAGGGCCACACCAGCAGGACAGCTGGGGACAAGGGGGAGCACGTCCCAAATGCTGCACCCAGGGGCATTTGCCCACCACAGTTTATTCAGCTGGGCAGCTGCAGGGGCTGCTGCCTGCACGCTGCCAACCCTGACAGATGCCTTCGGAGGCCTGGCTTCAGGCAGATGTCACTCTGTGCTGGTGAGCACCCAGGGTTAGGACATGTCCCCAGCCCCAGTGCCCCACAGGCCCCTGGACCACAGCCTGTAGAGCTGATCTTCCACTCGTACCTGCCAAACTTCCTTCCACAGCAGACTTTGTGTTAAAACAGTGAGGGACTGTGGAATGAGCTCCCCAGGAGACCATCCTGCAGGCAAACACCCCGGGCAAGGGGGATCTGGTGACCTGATGCCCTGTCCAAGTTCTGGAGCATCCCAAGGGTCGCAGGTGACCCGGTGCTGTGGTGAGGCTCTGCCCTGCCCTAGTCGTGCGAAGCAGCAGGGATCGAGGTGAGCAATTTGTGTCCTCCAAGGCCAGCTGCCCTGGTTAAACCCCAACCAAAGGGGAAGACTGATGGTAGAGTTCAGCTCCAGCGCTGCAGGGAGGAGCTGGCAGTGTGGGGAGGAAGGAAGCACTGTCACCCTGCGTGGCCCCATGCCACAGAGGTGGCCCTGGCCCCGAGGCAGTGCCCGGCAGCACAGCTGCTGCATCCCACTGCTGCCAGACAGGGCAGGAACGGCCGGGGTGCAGGAACCTGGCCATGGGGGATGCCCATCGTAGGCATTCCGGGCTCAGATGCTGGGAGTGGGCCTTGCAGGGGATTTCAGTGAGATCCCTGATTTGACAGGCCATGGCAATGCCCTTTGTTGAGCCCCCAGGGTCCTTCAGGGTGTGGGTACCGTCAGAGGACAAGAGTTGCTGTCATGGCAATACATTTCTCCAGCCCCAAATCTGCTTTGCCAGCTCACTCCTCCTGGTGAAACCCACACCAGGCTCTCAGGCAGCATCATTCCTTGGGTTTCGTTGGTTTTTTTCCAGTCTAGCTTGAAGGTTTCTGTTCCTCTTCCAGGGCTCCTGCCCGCTAATGCCAATGTGTACCTGTCTGCTCTTCTCCTGCCCTTTACCCTGAAATGCTGCTTGGGCATTCGCCTTCTGTCGGGGGGAACTACAGCCCTGGTTGGGTTCACACCTGCAGGAGGGGCAGCAACTGGGAAACCCAAACCCTTACCCCAAACCCCTTCGCTGCTCCCTTTCAGACTGAACCCGCAGTACTTCCAGCACTGGGAGTGGGCTGCCAGTGCACCCAGAGCCTGTCCCCTGCACACAGAGCCACGGCCACGCGCGGCAGTGCCGGGGGCTCCGCTCCCCCTGTGCCCATCCCGTTGCTGCCCCGGAGCCTTTGCCGTGTTTCTGCCTCCACAGTGGGCAAGTGCTGACAAGTGAGTCTGGAGCGTGGCAAACCTGGGCCCCCAAGCCCAGCGTGTCTCCACAGCTGGAGCACAGAGCCCTCAAAAGGGCAACCGAGGCTGGTTCCAAGTGGTTGGAGAACTGGAAGGGCGGCTTGTTCTAAAACTCGACCATACGTTTTTCTGCTGTCAGGAAACCCCCTTTTTTCCATGTCTAAGATGAATGGTGAAGCTGAACCCCAAAGGACTTTGTTGTTGTTTTCATTGCTGCTCCACCCTTCTTCTGGTTAAGTCTTTGCTTCCCCGAAATGGCCAAGGGCAGGAGGTTTTGCAGGATGGGTGAGTGGCAGAACACTCCCTGCCTCTCCTGGTACACTCACCAAGGACCCAAAGGAGCCGATGGCGTGGGCTGGGACATCACCCTCCATGCCCAGCACAGTGGCTGGGGAGGGGGAAAATCACAGGCAGGAGGTTTCTTTACTGATCCACTCCAAAGAAGGAACCCAGTGGATTTCCAGCCAAAAATAATAGAAATAAAAGAATTCTCCGTGCTCCCAGGGAGCGCTTTCGCAGAAGGGTGAAAGGTCGATCAAAACTCTGGGGTTGCTGCCTTGTTTTACACACTGCTCAGGATCTGGATGGAGCCAGGATTCTGCCTTCACTCTAGTTTTACCCCAAACCCACCACTTCCCACGTCCCCAGGTCCTGAGGAAGGCTGCGGAGCTGCACAGGGAACTCACCCCTTGGGTTGTGAACCAGCACAGCCAACGGCTCCTGCAGAGCATGCACAGCTGGATTCAGGATGCTCGAACCCTGTGAAAAGTTCTGGATGTCCTGAAACCCGTGGGAGCAGAGGGGAGAGCCAGCCAGTGGAGTTACCAGAGTTACCATCACAGCACTGGATGGCCACAGCAATGAGGATTTGGGATTTTCTACAGGTCACCCTCCCTGTGCTGCACGGGGCAACCCATGGAAAAGCAGCTGGGGAAGGAAACGGACTGGCTGAGCCCAGCACTGACGGGAATGAGCTGGAGGAGGCTCGTGTGGCGCCGGTGCAGGAAGGCTGGTGTGAATAGGGAGATGCCTGTGGGGCTGGATGTCTGTTCCCTGAGCCGCCAGAGCAGGGGCAGTGAGGGCAGCACAGAGCTGCTTCCCAGTCTGTGACAGGGTGGTTGGAGTTCCTGCAAGTTCAGTTCCTTCCCCTCTCACAGCACAGAAGATGTCGGACACTCTTCCCCTATCCTGTCCTCCCCATGGGCAAACCCCATTTGTAACATGTTGGGGGATGCAAATAACCACTGATAAGGCCCAGGATCTTTTCTCCCCAAAATAAGAGACAACTATGAAAAAACGTATGTAACAGCTGGCTTTAGATCCCTCCCTCTCTGAACAGCTTCTGTAGTGGAAATGCAGAGAGAGATGTGCAGATGAATAAAGAATTGAGCAATAGGAAGTCTCGGATGAAGGCCGTGGGCATTGGATCACTCAGAACCTCCTGTTAACCCAGGCAAGAGCCCAGAGTGCTGAACCCTGAGAGCGTATGGCATGGCAGTGCTGGTGCCTGCTGGCTTTGCTCTGCTCTGTCTGTTCTTTTTGGGATGCTTCAGGCATGGCCAGGAGGTTGGTGCAGGAACAGGAGGAGCTGGAGGGGAAAGGCAGGCTGGCCTGCTGTACCAGCACCAGGTGTGGCTCTTACCTCCTGCTGAGCTGGCTTTCCAAAATTATTTTATCCAAAGGATAAAAATTTGGAAAAAATAAGAGGAAAAATCACAGCAGCTCAAGCTCATGCTCTGCAGAGGTTGAGGAGTGACACAGTGGCTGCTTTGCCACTCCTGACCTGTTGCTCACGGGGAAGCGCCCTGAGCACTGAGCTCAGCCTTTCACTTCACATCAGCCCTGCTGAAACTCAAGATGCTGGAGACCAAGGCCAACCTAAAAGCGAAGATCAGAAGCAAAGCTCAGCAAAGACAGGAGAGGATGCACTTCAGGAGGAGGCTGAGATGTGCTGCTCCAGCACCTTGGGCAGGCTCAGAACCAACTACCCTGCCAAGGTATTTTTCTGCCTTACTCTCTCTGGGTTAGAGAGTTAAATTATTCAATTATTTGCCTTTGGTTCCTTCTTTTTTTTAATAACAATATCGACGTGTGTGCCTGAACCCTGATTGAGATACATTCGTGTCACCAAACTCCTGCTTCTCCACTATAATCCTATGAGGTGGAGGTTGTTTAATTGCTGAAGAACATGACTGTATTTTGATTAGTGGCTTGAGTCATTTGTGGGGAAGGGCTGACGCGGAACAGCTGAAATCCTTGTAGGGAAATCTGATGTGGCGCTCTCCCTTGGGAGATACTCTGAAATATGTGCCCACTGGGGCGACCCGTTTTCCCAAAGAAAACCATATGCACCAGGCCAGCAAATGCCACGGCTCCACTCATCCAGCGTGACACGGGATGAGCGTCTCTATCGACGGGGATGGAGACGCATCCAGAGGGGAACGAACTCCCCTCGCAGCAGGGGAATCCCTCCCACTCGCTTAACACTTTTTGTTTAGTTTCTTAAATAAGGCCATGGATCCGTGCCAGAGCAGCCTCATGGAAGCGGCGGGGAGAGGGAGCTTCCCGGGGGAACCTCTCCGTGCCCGGGGACGCACGGCGACCTGCACACGGAGCGGCTCCGGTGGCCACGCCTGTCCCTCTCCATCCCTCGGCCGGGAGATGCAGCGCCAAGTGGCGGCATCCCGCGACGCCGCCCACGTGATGGGCTCGTGTTGGGCGACGGTCGCCTGTCACGTCCCTTCGGGAGACAGCCGCGTCCCCGCCACCACCGAGGCAGGTCCCTCTGGCCAACCCTTGGCCGTGCCGCTGCTGGAGAACCCCGCGGGGGCCGGGGCTTGCGGCTGCCCTGACCTCAGCCGACGTAGCCGAGACTCGATGCTCCCCGAGCCCTGGCCGGCCGGGTCAGGGCTCCGCATCGCCCCGACGAGGCTCAGCACCCCTTTGCACGGGTGCCCGAGGAGCTGCACGGGCAGGGAGCTCTGCCTGGCCGAGCCACTGCGTGGATGCTCCGGCACCGCCCTGGCACCCACCTGTGGGTACAGGAGAGCCGGGGAGGCCTCCGGGAGGGGATCCTCCCTGCAACCCCCGCCTCGGGCTGGGTAAACCCCGGTGCAGCCGGCCCTGCGGCTGGAGAGTGCCCCCCTCCTTCCCCCTCTCCATCCTCCTCCTCCTCCTCCGCCTGGCAGGAGCCCTGCCCTCCCCTGGGGGGATGCGGTGGGGAGTTCCCCCTCCCTGCTCGGTGCTGGAGATCCCACCGCCCCGCCGACCGGTCCCCACGGAGCATCCCCCCGCCCCAGCGCTCGCACATGGGGCCGGTGACAGGCAGCAGCCGGACACACGGACGCGCGGGCAGACAGACAGACAGACAGAGGCAGGGCTCTCCATCCTCCGCGGGGCTCGGCGCGTGTGGGGGGAGCCGTGCAGGAGGGAGGATGCCCGGGGCAGGGGTCCATGCAGGGGGAGCGTGCAGAAGGGCTGGGGAGGGTAGGGGGGTGGGCAAAGCGGGGTACTCCAGGGGAGCGAGGCTGGGCTGGGCACCGGGCGAGGGAGGGGGCTCTGGGCGCGTGTCCCCCCCATCCGCGGCACCCCCGGTCCGGGGCGCGGGGTACTCACGGGCCGGGCATCCGCGCCGCCGCCGCCGCCCCCGGCCC
>WBMZ01009363.1:1947-13228 GCA_013400975.1 Atrichornis clamosus | reverse complement strand
TCCCGCCGCCCCCGCCCCGCCCCGTCCTGCCCCTCACACGGGCCTGGGGGTGCAGCAGGAGCGGGAGGAGGAAGATGGGAGTGGCCGTAGCCGAGTCGGGGGCGTCGGGCTGGTGGGGGTGTTCCTGCACAGCCCTCGGTTTCACAGAATCACAGAACCACTTAGGTTGGAAAAGACCTCAGGGATCATCGGGTCCCGCCCATGACCGAACATTACCGTGTCAACCAGACCATGGCACTGAGTGCCCCGTCCACTCTTTCCTTAAACGCCTCCAGGGACGGTGCCTCCACCGCCTCCCTGGGCAGCCCGTTCCAATGTCTAATCACCCTTTCTGTGAAGAAATTCTCCCTAACTTCACAGAATCACAAAATATGCTGAGTTGTAAGGGACCCACGAGGATCATAGATTCCAGCTCCTGGCGCTGCACAGGTCCAACCTAATCCTCCCCTGGCGCAGCTTTAGACCAGCTCCTGCCGCTTGTTGCCTGGGAGAAGAGCCCGACCGCCACCTGGCTACACCCTCCTTTCAGCCCCGGTGTGAGCGGGTGGAAGCCCAAGAGCCAGGACGGCCAGGCTGTGCCTGCAGCTGCTGCCCAGGGGCTGCCCGAGAGGCCTCGGGAAGTACTGGTGAAAAACATGGAAAAATATGCCCCAAGATTTAAAGCACAGTCGTGCGCACGCTGCTCTGAGGCAGCTGTTCCTACGAGAAAAGCCCTGCTGCCTCCTGACGTGACCCGTGTCCAAACAGGAGTTTAAAGGGATCATTTGCTTGACGCCGTGCTACCGTCAGTCTCTGACCTTTGCTGCAGTTTGGCAAATCAGATGGCTCTGATTACAAAAGCCTTTGAAACTCGCCGTCCCTTCCACCTCGCGCTGTCTGCCAGAGACCAGAGTACTTGAAAACAGACACCTGAAGAGAAAAATGAGAGCCAACACAGTTTCCCTAGGAGCTTAAGGAGGCCACTGTCAAGTTTATGCTAGATATTTTTGAGGTAAGGAAGCTTTTGTTTGGTTCACGTGAGATTCTGGGTTTGTTTGTTTTTATTTCAAGAACATGATCTCCTCTAACTTTTCTTTGTGATTAACATCACCTTATAAAAAGCTCTTTAAAACGTGATACTGCTTTACAGACTGACAATTTCAATCTCCCAACTGGGGACTTCACAAAGGCACCAATATTTCAGAAAAGCAAGTTCTTTGGTCTCCTGACCATGACTACAGATTCTTAAAACTTCAACCTATGTATCTATATCGAGTGCTGTTATTTAGGTGGCTTTTTAAATCTGTCCAAGCTGCTATTAATATAAGCATCCACTGCAATGGATGTTTTGCTGTGTTCTGAACAAAGCTTGATGCCAGCTGTCTCCCTTCTCTGTTCAGCAGGGGACAGCTAAGCAGTCCTAGTGCCCACTGCACGATGTACTTTGACTGCAAAACCCAGCTACTTACGTGATATGGAGGCACAAGTGCTGGGACACAATTTCTGCCCCTGATAGTTGGCAGTGAAAGGCCAGCATGGAAATTACAAATGTTTCATGATGAACCTTTAGTGCAGTGGAACTTCCCTTATCTTTACAAGGCTTTGGAAGGCAAGGGGGAGGCATCTGGAGAGGCATCAGGAAAAAATGAGGCAGTGAGCATAAGAATAGCTTTGTGAGAAGGCAGAAGGCTTGAAGACAAGGCCAGAGCACAATGGCAAGAACACACAGAGGAATAGGTCGGGGCACAAGAGAGGCAGGATGGGCAACAATGCAGCATTTGAGGGGCCTCTGACAGCGCTTGGAGGACAGGAGGCAAAGTAATTAAGGAACAGGAAAGGCAGGAACTTTTACTGTGCAACATTTGGTCTGACTGGAAACAGTTAATTTGGACTTTCCCCTTACATGTTTTTTTCCCCTAAAGGATGAGTTAAGTTTTCTAGATTCCAGCTCTCCTAATAAGGAATTTCTGTTCCTGCAAGATTATCTCTCTTCTCTCTTCTGTCTTACTGCCTCTGGTTTTGCTGCTTCATCATGTTCCTGACCTTTCCCTCCCCGGCTCCCCTATTCTACTTTATTTTGTTCTCCTTCATGGTTTGCACATATTTTTCTGTGATTATTTCTCTCCTGCTGCCTCTCTTCCCTTTTTCACTTATCTTTCTTTCCTGTGTGCTTCCATCTTCAGATTCTAAACCCTTAATCAACTGTCTCACGTGACTGGAAAACAACCCAAACTCCAGAGGGCAAGGGCAGGTTGGTTGTCCATGTGCTGTCCTGCCCAATGTTGTAACTGAACACACAGCAGCTGGGACTCTTGAGTGGGGGGAAAAGAAATGCCCGTTGTATTCCCCATGTATCAGATCTCGGATCAAGCTATAGATGCAGGTCAAGCTGGTTCTGAACACCGTGCTCTTCTCACCAGCACATGATAAAAGTGGCAGAACTTACTTTTACACCATGCTTTCTATCCTCGTAAGTGAAGAGTTTTTCCTTCTGGTACACTCCTGGCTAATTATCTGTCTGCACAATCTAGGTTTGCTAGCAGATCGGGAGAGACCAGAAAACATCCTGGCAACAGCTGTAATTTCTCACAGCATTTCTCAAAGGCAGCCCTTCAGAACCAGGTGAGCTACCATGGGAAAGGCCACCCCTGCCATGGCCATTTGTCTGCCTGTGCTCTTGCACCACTCTGTCATGATCCAGCTGTCAGTGTGGACATTGTTGATGGGAAAATAGCTGCAGGAAACGTTACTGGGGATCTCTTCTCCTTGGCTCAGGAGCCAAATTTAAGTTCAAGCCCTCGCCCAAACTAGGTTGTGGGTATGCCCATGCCTGACCTTGTGCCTCACTGATCCTGTGCTTCCCTGGCTGATGGATCTTCTGTCTTGACCTCGAACCTGGCTTGTCTGGGTGCCACGGAGCTGTCAGTGAGATCCCTGCCTGTCTCACCATCACCCCTGTCCCCAGCCCTGGTGGAGCACCCATGCTTCTCCTTGCTGACAAGGACTGCACACAGTCCTCAGGGTGTCAGTGAAAAGCAGATTTCTTCTTCCAGGGAAAGGCACTTTTTGTCACTCCTGCCAGGTATTGCCCTTGCAAAAAAGAAAAAAAAAAATCACAGTGTTAACACTGAAACGTGACTAAGCAAGTCAATAGTCATTCTGTTTAGAAAAAAGAAATAAAAAAGTGAACCCATATCAGTTTTAACACTGATCAAATGATGTGCAACACCTAATCCTCAGACTCACGCTCTGTACTTTTACAGGTGATGTCACAACCCTTCTGTGCTTAGATTTTAGGACATGGTAATCTTGTTTCCTCTGGTTACCTTACTCAATAAGTTTCTGTCTCATCTGGGGCTGGTGACACACACTGACACAGAAGGCGTTCCGAAACAGGAGGGTGTAACTCAAGCACATTCCCAGGAGGGCCCAGGTCAAACTGCTGGCTCTAAACCACTTCTCATACGCAGAGAAGGCGGGAATCAGATGCACACCTATTCCCACAGGATTCCTCTCAATGCAGATGGCGTGGCTTGCTTCTGTCCTGGTGAAGATGGAAAGCAAACTCCTATATCCAAACACCCTGCACTTTCTGGGAAGGTCCGATCAAGAGCGTGCGCAGAGGTTTGGCTGAAGTCATTAAAACCAAAGTCAGCTTTCTGTCCCTGGTGATCCCGGGTGTGGTGGGTTGACCTTGACCGGCCACCAAGCGCCCACGAAGCTGCTCTGTCACTCCTCCTCCTCAGCGAGCAGTGCCAGCACTGCCCAGCAGTAGCCAAAGCACTGCTGTGTTTTCAACACCACTCCAGCTACAAATACAAAACACAGCACTGTGAGGGCTACTACGAGAACTAACCCGAAACACTGCGTTTTCTGAAAGTAAAAAAAACGGTTGCATTGTTTATCCTGCCACTTTAAATGGCTTTTGAGTATTCAGGCAGTTTATTTGGAAACAGAAAAAAAGGGCTTGGCTGAGCTTTTTGTGCCCCTAGTGAAGAATATGTCCTCTTAAATGCAGGGAAAAGTGAATTAGAACAGGGTGTTCCTAGCCCTTCACACTGTGTCTTTGGCATTCTCCATTGGCAGCATGTTAGTTGTGCAAATTGAATTTCTCCTTGAACTTTTCCAACCTAAATGATTCTATTGGGAAGTATCATAAGTTAGAAGTTGTGATACATCAAAATATGAGGATGTCATAGATGATAACTTTGTATCAGAAATATGTAGTTGAAGAACCTGATATTTGGAATGACTGCACAGTAGCACAGATGATTTTCTTTCAGTGACACAGCCTCAATTTTATAAAGATAATATTCCAAATCAGAACTCAGTCATCTGTCCGCTGAGAAGAACCACGTGGATATTTCTGCCTTAATGATTAAAGAATATTCCTAATGATCTTTGAAGAGCTGTTGTAATTTGGCAGCAGGAAATGATTCTGGCTTTTGAATATGCAGCAAATATTTTAAAGCGGGCTTTTAAGTGATTTCCTTAGCAACCAGTCCTCTTCAGAGATCGATGCATGCTATTAAGTATCCTGCTGGATTCGGATCAGCCTTGCAATATTAAAGGCACTTGTTTCGAACACTGCCAGGTCATGCGCGGTTCCTTGCTGTCCACCAGCCCTGGAGCACAGAGGGAAGCTCACTGCCTGCCAGGCGTTTTCCCAGACGAGCAAGGACACACCTCTTGGTGATGAGCTGGCATAGTTGTCCCGATGGGTGGAGGAGCTGGCCGTGCTCACTATTGGCTGCTTTCTCATCCAGCAGCCCCGAGGAATGCGGGCGAACTTTCTCATTCATCTACCCCTCCACCCTCCACCCCAAGAAAATGCTTGTGGTTCCCTTTTAAAACAGGGATCAAGCACTGCTCTTAGCTGAGCACAGCCCATATTATTTTTTTTAAATTTTATATCTCAAGTGTCTGGGGAATTACATAATTTATCTTTCAATCCCATATTCAGTAATTATGATCAATAGGAATGTAAAGCCATTAATGGTGGAGAATCCTGGAGGTGTCATTAACGACAAGAAGAACCTCTACTTCTCTCCTCCAAAGCTTTACTGTTATGTATTTATTCTGTTTTGGATTGCCTTTCCTATTTGCTCTGGACATCTGGGATTTAGGGCAGCTTTAGCAGAACTGAGCTGAGAATCTTAAACAATTGCTTCTCAGGGAAAATGTGTTAAACAGTGATCCTAATGGGGGGCATTTGCCTGGTGTTTGTGATCGGTCCTGTGAGAGCCTGATTGGATGCCCCAGCAGTGCTGGGGTCTCTGGGGGCAAACTTGGAAAATAGAGGTGGTAAAGTGAGGTACTTGCTGACAAGCATCCCTTAAGAGATTCTGATACTTGTGTTTCTTTAGGTAAGCCTGATGTGTAGGAATAGGTTCTTGCTTGGCCGTGCTTTTCTAATTCTCAAGAAAGGCTTTTCTACAACTGACAGAGAAAAAAAGAAAGCTTTTTGAAAGCAGTTGCTACATTGTATTCATTATTTTGAAGGCAGAAATCAGCAGAAATTTCTCAAGGTAGAAATCATGCAGAAGACAGCTCATGTGTGACCCAGTCTGTGGCATTATTGTACTTAATAGCAGTTTTTATTTACTGTTGATGCTGTACTCATCTTTGCTTACTTGTTAATCCAACGACTGCCTGCTATTATGGAAAGGGTTATTACTTCATCCTAAGAGCAAATAAGAATAGGATAATAAGCATTCAGTATTGTAAATCCATGCCACTTCCATAGGACCAAAACCGAGGCAATCCTCAAACTAAATTACGTGTTTTTATAAAACCAAAAAGCACAGGGCCCACATGCAAAATGAAATCCTGTAGCACCGTCTTGTAATGCAGATGATTTCATGAAATCTCGTGTTTACCAGTGAACCTCTGAACTTGCAGGGCTTGGCCCAAAGCATACAGAAACTTCGGAGAACCCGCATGTTGACTTAGCATGACCACAGGAAGATGGATGCATTCAAAATCATGTCCAGCATCGAATGGAAGCTTCAGCCGTGTGTAACCTCTGGTTTTGGCATGAGAGTGCTATGTAGAAACACATTCTATGTGTGATCTGTGCCTGCTTTGCCATCTACCTTCTGTACGGGCCCATTACAGGCACTGGGAATCTGGACTGCTGTGATTCAGCACTTGCAGACTATCTGCGGCTGCCATCCCCTTCCATTTTTTGTTATTTTAAAACTCAGCGTTTGTGCTGATCAAATGGCACAAATTATACTGCCAGCATTTGAAGGAAAAGGCCTGCTTAGTTTTCAGGACAACACAATACAGGGAGAGGGAAGAGGTAATATTTGCATGTAGTTTCATTCACAGAGTGAAGGTGTCATGGTTACATGGTTAACTGTCACACTGTGCTTACTCCACTTGCATCTGTCCACCTGGGCAGGATTAACTACCTAGGACCATATCTAGGAATATTATTTGAATATTTTCAAGGCCAAGTGGGGGATAATTGAGAAGGCTGTTTTGAAAAGAATTGTACACACGACAGTAAGTATGGATGAAAACAAAAATGAAGAATGGCCTTAATTCTTGTGTTTACTGTAACAGGAGATGGCAGAGCTAACCTGCTTTTTGCATCTAGCTAAGGGAACGATAACTTTGAGGAGGTGAGTACATTCTGATTCAGTTTGTCACCTTCTGTATTTTAACCCTGGACAAGCCTGGCCCAGATATAGTCCTGAGTGAATACTGAAACACTGGAGGTTATTCCATCAGTTGGGAAAACCATAGTAAACAGAAGTGTTCCCTCACAGGTTCTCATGGATCCTAACTCCACGTGCCTCGCATCTCTGTTCCTGGAGACTTGTGAGCTGCTCAGCCTCTTTGCCTTTCAGGTGAGCCATTTTGCACAGTTGTATCTGTGCATCATTAAGTTCCCTGTCTCTCATTTGGGGTTTCAGGTTGCCCCCAGCCTGTATTTAAGTTCTCATCTTTTTCTACACCACTGTGAAATTACTTGATTTTCCAATATGGCTTGATCCATGTATTGAAATAAGCAAAAACATGTTTTATGCTTGGTGCCACAAATAAGAAAAGTTTTTACTGTAGCACAGAACCAGCCAAAATGCTCCATGAGAGCACATTTAACTTATATTAAATCTCTCCCTTCTCTGGCCTCATTCCCTTCCTCCCTGTGATCATCATGCTCCAGCTATGGTTGGCCAGAGTTCTCCCTTGCACAGAGCACAGTGTCTTGCACAGAGCACAGCGTGTTGCCAACACCAACTCCTGTTGTTTGAGGATTTACAAGGTCTGTTTTTAAAGGCCCTTGCGAAAAACAAAAACATGTGCACGTGCTGCTTCTGTCTCAACAGCTGTTAATCCTAAATCACGGGGTGAACAGCGAATGAGATGTTAGAGTGAGTCTTTTCCAATATGCTGCTTTAGAGCTTGGGCTGAAACTGCAGGGCTGGAGTGGAGGATCCTTTCCACATGCAGTGTCCATAAGCAACTCTGGGCAGCTGAGAAGGAGGCCCAGCTGTTCTGCAAGACATCTCTGCAGGGGCTGAAAACCAGTACTCCTGGCACACAGGAGACATGGGGAGACACGGACCCTGGGTCTTCGTGTCGGGGAGCCAAGACCAGCTGACCAGCTGTTAGGGTCAGCATTAGTATGCTATGAAAGGGGAGTGGAGCTACCTGCTGTTTCTGCAAGATTTATACCTCCTCTTCTCCACAGGCACCTTGTCCCTTTGTGCTTGGCCTCCACTTACCACTGCAGTCACAATAGACCATTTCTGACTTCAGCATATTTCTGCATAAGCCTTTGGAAAAGAAGCACCTTTAGATTGCCTTTTAACAAATGTGTTATTAAACTTATATCACTTGTTGACCCCATAGGAACACTTAACCTTTGCACAAACTACAGGCAAAATATTTGATAAAGCCATGCAAAATATCCTCCTTGTTTCTGACCGGAATTTCTAAAACATCTGACTATAAGCAACATAAAGGAGATAGAGATTAACAGTACTCCAGCAGTAAAATGTCACTTAATGCAGACAGTACGTTACCTTCAATGTTACATCTTCTTCAGGGAGAGCTTTGATGCTGTGAGGCTGGAATAAAAAAAAAGGTGCAGTGCCCAGTACAAGACAGTGTACAGCAGCAGCAGTTTTGTCTCCTAGGGCAGGTAATGCACTTCAGTAATTGTGTAGCGCAGCAAAGTTAAATTTCACAGACCTCCCTCTATGACAGTCAGAAATCAGCCAGCTGGCACACGGCCCAGCTCCTTGTTGGGCACCTTCCCAACAGGTATAAATCGGGGACGTGGGTATCAGTTACAGGTGGACAGTGCAGCTGACAGGACAGGCCTTCAGACTCTTGGGAGTCAAACACGAGGGGTAGCTGTGATGCGTCTGATAGCTTTAAATCTGTTCATACATCTACATAATAACGGGAAACTGGTTCAAGTGAATACAATAGCCAGTGAATGGAGGCACAAGCAGCTTCAACAAATGTTCACAATATTGTTTACAATGTTTTAAGACTCATCCATACACCTGAATTCAAGTTCTGCTTTATTCACTGACAAATCTAAAAGAGCATACTCCAGAAATATACAGTTAGTAAGCTGTAGAAAAGAAACAGGGAAGCATAACCTCTAGCAATGTTTGATGATGATGATTTGTAATCAGTTGTTTTGATTTATACCTTGATAAAAATTTAATTGTGCGACACCAAGAAAACCTGTCTGTCATGCTGCACAGGTGTTTATCTGGAATGACTAGATTGCTGTGGAGATTTTGAGGTAACTTACCCATTTGGTTTTATTTGCAGCCTTGATGGGTGAGGATGTTGCCTTTTGATTCTTACCTTGTGTCTCTCCTGGGTGCTAAAGGAAAAGGCTTGGTTAGAATATTGCCCTGAGGGGACCTCCTTGTACCTTCTGCTGCAGAACCGGGGCCTCTCATAGGACCAGGCTGTGCTTCTTTGGGCTGGGATAGAGTTAACTTTCTTCACAGTAGCTGGCATGGCCTGTGTTTTGGATTTGTGCTGGAAACAGTGTTGATAACACGGGGATGTTTCAGTTATTGCTGAGCAGTGCTTACACAGAGCCAAGGACTTTTCTGCCTCACCCCACCCCAGCAGCGAGCGGGCTGGGGGTGCACAAGGAGTTGGGAGGGGACACAGCTGAGGCAGCTGACCCTGGCTGACCAAAGGGATATCCCACACCGTACAGCACCATGCTCAGCATGTGAAGCTGACAGAAAAAGGAAGAAAGGAAGAACATTCAGAGTGATGCCATTTGTCTTCCCAAGTCACCTGCTCTCCTGGAGGGGGCTAAACACCTGCCTGCCCAAGGGAAGTAGTGTATTTATTCCTTGTTTTGCTTTGCTTGTGTATGGAGCTTTTGCTTTACCTATTAAACTGTTACCTATTAAACTTATTTTAACCCCTGAGTTTTCTCACTTTTATTCTTCTGATTCTCTCCCCATCTTACAATGGGAAGAGGAGTGAGCAAGTGGCTTTGTGGGACTGAATTGCTGGCCAGGGTTAAACCATGACACAGGTGTAAAATTAGAAATACAGGGCCACAGTGGCATTGAGTCAGCTTTTCATCACATGCCTGTCCAGCAAGTGCTCCCTGGCTAGTCTGAAGGCTGCTCCAGTCATTGTTACTTCACCAAAATGACACTGCCAGGTTTGTCTGCAGTCTGAGGGCGAAGCAGGGCTACAGCCACCCACTTCACTCTTTGGACAGCATAAACTCACCACTCCCCTCTTTAAATGTGCTGCAATGAAAACTGCAGTTCATGGGAAGTATCTTATGGGAATACTGAGGACAAAAGTGCCTTGTCAAGGAAGAAAGCAAAAACCACCCAAAGGCCAGACTAAAGGCTGTTTGAGTATTCACAGCTTGTAAACATATTGGGCAACAGGAAAAGCTGGGGGTAAGATGGCATAGGAGCTGCAAAGTTATTCTAATGCCCTTTTTCTGAATCATTGCATGGACAACAATTTGTCTCCCTACAGAGCTATCCTCCCTTGTGTCCGTGTCTGTACAGGGCAGTCACCACCTGCTCCATTGGAAATGCTATATATTTGTAAATGCATTGCTTACTAACAAAATTACTTTTGTGTTTTGCTTCTAGTCATCAAGACCAGCTCTGAAATCAGCAGTGCTTCTGAGATGTGTATCTACTCATCTGCCTTCCTCATTCCCAGCAAGCATCCAAGGGGCACATTAAATATAACTTCGGACTCTGGTACAGAAATAAATCACAAAACATGCCCCTCGTGCCAGTCAAATAAGCAGCACTGCAATTCTTACTGCCCTGGTTTGTATTAGGAAGTATTTCCTGGAGATGTACATTTGACACAGCCACACAGATCCCAGTACTAGCAAGTACCAGTCTGAGGACAGGTGACTGCAAGAAGCTGACCTGAAGAAACTACTTGAAGGTCATCTGTGCACGGAGACCTCTGAGAGCAGGCTGGCTGGTCCAGGGTCTGCATACCCACACAGCTGGCTCAAGAGAAACCCACAGTAAGCCCCAAAAAGTTGCTTGGACGGTTCATCTTCTGCTGCTCAGTTGGTGGAAGAAAGGTGGAAAACAAAACTCCCCAGCGAGTAAAGCAACAGGACAGACACAACTCTGCAGTGTTGCGGTGTGCTTCTGTGGCACGCAGCAGGCTACAAAGGGCTTGATGATACTCTAGCAGAAATGGGAATTTTCCAATTCCTTAGATGGGAAAGGGACCAAGGCGGTAACAGTAAGTTGATTCAAGTGTCTCCGAGTAATTAACAGGTACGAACTGCCTTCAACACTGTAACACTGGTCTGCCTGCTGAAGGAATGGAATAGCTTGGACGGTACTTTCCTGCAGGGCCTCCCCAGCACACCAGAGCAAACTTTCTCAGTGTCTTGTTAATGAGGGACAAAAGCAGCACCTTTCCGTGCTGTACGCATTTTTGTTTCCCTTAATGCTGCCCCGCAGAGCTACCTGTAGTGTACCTGAGCCACATGACCACAGTAAAACCTGTACCTCAAGGCATTTCATTCCTTTCCGCTCCTATCCTAGCCTTGGGAGCTTTTCCTGCCCGGAGGGGGCGATGAAACATCGTCAGCTGTGATTTAACGCCCCGCGGTGGGGTGCTGGAACGAGCCCCACGCGTGGGTTCTCGCCAGTAGCGCAGTTCTCCAAGCGGGGTGAGTGCAGCACAATACAGACGCTGTGGACCACCAGCATCCGCTGAGTGCAGGGCGAGCCGGAGGCTCCTAGCACCAGGATCCGGTGAGTGCAGGGCGAGCCGGAGGCTCTTAGCACCAGGATCC
>WBMZ01009359.1:0-78958 GCA_013400975.1 Atrichornis clamosus | reverse complement strand
ATGGGGGAAAACCCGGACTGGATTTTCCTGTAGTATGGAATGGGGAAAAACCCGGACTGGATTTTCCTGTAGTATGGTATGGGGGAAAACCCGGACTGGATTTTCTTGTAGTATGGAATGGGGGAAAACCCGGACTGGATTTCCCTTGCATATGGAATGGGGGAAAGCCTGACCGGATTTTTCCAGAACAAGGAATGGGGGGTAACCCGGACTGGATTTTTTTGGAACATGGAAGGGGGAGAAACATGGACTGGTGTGGTGTGTGAAAATTGAGTTGTGAAATGAGAGCAACCATAACTGCGTGGTGTGTGAAAATTGAGTTGTGAAATGAGAGCAACCATAACTGCTCAAGTACAGGCCTGTTTAGTGCTGGCAGTTGTTCATTTATTACAACATTATTCTTCTGTTGTATTGATTACATTAATAATCGCTATTAAATAAGGCAGTTTTAAAAGCTGGCAGTCTATTTACAGATAGTTTTGAGAGGGAAGAAACACTCTGTCATATTAAAAAAAAGCAGTGTGTTTTACAAAAGTTGTGTGTCACTTCCTACGTTTTGTGCCTGAATTGTGTATATTGAGTTAGTAGTAGGGGTTCTGTAAGGAGTGACCAAGGTGATTTAGGAACCTGTAAGGTTTGCATTTTTTAAATTTTGTCCTGAAACCAGAGGGTAGTAACACATATTTTAAAGTGGAAGCTAAGGTTCTCTCATGTTGAGACAGGGCTCTAAAAAATGATAGCTGTTGCAAGAGAAACTTGAGGAAGCTGGAAATACCATCTCTACCTGATACAATTTCTTATAATTGCCTATTTCTGATTTGACAGTGGCATTGTCTAGTCATAAGGGATCCATGCTGTAGTGTTTAGAAGGCCAGATTATGCTCACAGTTACTGCCATGGGAAAGTATTTGGAAGACTGTCCCAAACCCTGCTTACAGAATTTATTCACACTCTGTTTCTACTGGAGATTACATGAGAAAATTGAAATTGAGCCCTGTTAAATTGAGATGTATGGTCTGTGTGTTAATCTAGACAAACAGAAACATTTGCAGTTTTATCTTGTAGCTGGACCAGATTAAAAAAAATGTATTTGTGCTAAAAGGAAGTAAAATCTTTCACCTACCATGCGAAATATTTGCAGGAACAGAGGAATTTCTCAGCGAATTGGAGAAAATATTTTTAAGCCCACTCTTCCCACGTACTAAAGCAATAGATTCAGTCTTCACAGCGTAAAATTATGGGTGTTGTTGCAGTAGCTGTTCTCCACTCTTACTATTAATTAGTCTAATTAGTGGTTAGCAGTTCAGATAGGCCTTCAGTCACTTTCAGATGTCTCTTTAGACAGATGTCAGCTACACACAGATCTTCTCATGGCTGGGAAGGTGCCTTGGCTGCTGAGACAGGGTCTAAAACATAATGCTGTCAGATTTGCCACTGTGCTGGAACAGCCACTGTCAGTAAACAGAGCTCATGTTTGCCACCCACTAATTCCAGCCTCTTCTGTCAGAAGCCAACACACAATTTGTTGGCCATTGATACACCCGAACATCTTATTATCTCTTCATCTCACCAGCTAGGTGGTCGAGGGTGTGCTTCCCCTCAGGGGAAATGTACCTGCTAAGGCAATATTTCTTTTGGCTCTGGTTCTAAGCCACAGGCAGAGGGATTAGAGATTCAGCTTTTAATTGTGCTTGTCTTTTTCCCTTGCAAATGGCAATCATTCCATAGCACCTCTTGTGATATGAAATTGAAAGTTGGATTAATGCATATTTTTGGTTCCTGACCAACCTTTCTGGTCAGAAAGGCACCTTGCTTAAGCCAGTGGGTGTAGTTATCTGCCAGTGTGGGCTTTGGCAGCTGTGTAGCATAGGCAAATATTGAGTAATTTCAAAGCAATCCAGGCTTCACCTTCTAGAGAAGAACAGTAAGACCTGTTTTGTGTTTTTGTAGACAATACAAAGAATTATTTAGCATTGTTCATTTATTTATCAGCTTCAAATCTTTAAAGTTTTGACAGATTAATAACTTCCTTCAGGAGTTTTAAATAAACATGATGTATTAACAAACAGACCGAGAGCCTACTTAAATTGTACAAACATATAAAGCAGGCTGCCTTGTCTAATGAAAACCTGATAAGAAAAATATCTTTTAAAAAAAAGGTTGTGTCTCAATTTCCGAGGAAATAATTTATCTTTATATATCCACTGGAATAACAGATGAATGGAGTCAATCAGAGTTTAAATAAACCCCAATTATACTCTGCTTGATAATTCAATTTTATTGACACTGTATATATTTACTTATAGCTTCAATTATTTAATATTATAAATCTGGTGTGTTTTGACAAACTAATATTTCGTTTTTCCTTTTTCAATTTCAGCATAACTTCTGTAGATTAATATAATAAGGGAGAAATATTCCATGCAGAGGGAATGGAATTATAGCTTTGGCAAACCTTATTAGTATTGCAGCTTTGCTAGAGTCTCAGCAGCAGAGGTTGTATATTTATGTAAGTTTAATTGGTGTTTAAGAACAAGCTGAATACATCCAGCCATAGTCACTTAGCACAATTCATATTCAAAACTGGTGTAGGTTTTGGGCCAGATGACCCAATTCTAGCCAGCAAAGATTGTTGTTTAGACCAGTTTACTGTGGTAGTAGAGCTGATGATTTTTATCTCTGATTTTCCAGAGGCAGAAACGTCATTGAAAGACCCATTTGCACATGTTTTCCTATTGACAGGCTAGCAGGATGCGCAAAACGTCACCATCAAGCTACAGTTGTAAATCTTCTGAACTTGTGCTCTACACATGTAGGCTAGAGCTAGCAAGTGGCTTAGCATTGCTCAAGGGAAAATGAGCAGTGAACTCTCATTCACACCTCCAGCTTAAAACCTCTAAAACAGCTTTGTGGCTCCACAGCTCAGGAGAGGAAGCCACGGCTACTGTGGCAGCCTGGGAGGCCAGCAAGGCTGGCCTCAATGTGTTTAGCAGGTAACACCAGAGTCCCAGCTCATTCTCCCACTGGGGCAGTACAGGAAGCTCAGTTCCAGCCACACACCTTCAGCAATCTCTGAGTTCAGGCCTTCAATACATCTAGCTTGGGTTTTATTGGCAGTGTTCTGTTTGCACTGATCGTGTAATATAAAACAATTGCATGGAATTATAAACATCCTGTAAGAAATATTATTAGATTTTGAAATGTCTTAACAAGTTTAAGAGGTGTGTTGCATAGGAGCAGTAACAGAAGGTGCAAACCATAGAAACAAACAGTAGCCAACAAAGCCAAAGCTAAACCAAGTGCCAGTAAATATATGGACCAGCTTGTACAATTACAAAGCTACAGATGATTCAAGGGGAACCCAAGGGAATTCAGACAGCAGAATGAAATGTCGCTTCATTTTATTTGTTAGAATAGTTTATCCCTTTAATGAAATAAATATTTCTGAATTTCATGATTAAGTCTACAAGAAAAATGACAGGTAGTACTTGTTAGTGGCAGACATTGCATTTTGGTCTCATCAAGACAGAATACTTTATATAAAGATATACATCCCTAACGTAGAATTTCTTTTGAAAAATTGAATTGCTTTTGAAAATTAGAAAATTTTTTCTGGTTTTCTTTTTTTAATATAAAAGTTTGTTCTCTTCCATAGCTACTGTCATAATCACTGCAAAAATCTTCGTTTAGAGGAGGTCTTTCATATTTTGAAAACTTTGTCATAGAAATACTGGAATGCTGTACCTTTAAAATACATTTTTCAGGCAAACAGTAAAACTTCATGCAATTCATTTTATGCTGAATTCATAGTCCTGCTGCTTAAACAGTCACACTATGTTTACATCAACACTATGGAAGGAACATGAAGAAAGTGAACATTTTATTCTTTAAAATTATGGCATTAAAACTGCAGAAGATGCAGAAATAGTATATGTGGGACTTGAGGTAAGGGCCTAAGTAGAGTGTAATTTTGTTACCAACATTAATTTGAATAATCTTTGGTTTAAGTCTGTGATTTTTTTTCTATCGTCAAAAACAGTCTGCTTCTATTTTCATTCAATTGATTTCATAGGTTGCCTTATTTCTTTTGGAAAAAGAAATTACAAAGTACAGGCTCTGAAGGATTTTTAATTACTTAAATCCTCCTTAGAGTAGAAAGCCTTCAACAATGATTTCTTCCTCTCTTAAAAAAATGTACCTGTTATCATTCAACATACTACTAAAATCATAGTGTTTGTTTTGGTTTATGTTTCATTTTGGAGCTGACTGCATCATTTTTTGGGAGAATTAGCTGAGATATAGGAATATCAGGTTGTCTGACAGATAGGACCAAAGGTTCTGCAGGGAGCAGTGGGAGAAAGCACAGGCATACCCACCCTACACAAAAATTAACACATCAACAAGGAGCTTAGAGGAATGAGAAATTTCAGAGACATGACAAAACACACATCAAGGGGGTTTTTTAGCTGTGTCCTTCCTTCACAGAGTCTCTCTGTGTTATTTTGTCTGTTGCTGTTTCTATTAGATTTGTCACTTAAAGTTCTCTCCAAATGGAATTTCATGAAATCCCAGAAGGCGAGGAGATTGGTAAACCTGCTCTAACTGCTCTAACAATATCATGAAACAGGGTTTGAATTACCAATACACCCGGGAATTCTAATGCAATTATGAGTGTTTACTTACACCATGTGTTTCTCACTGAGCCTCGGCTGTATCAGGATAAACCAAAGGGAGCTAATGTTTTATAGATGGTAAGACTCTGTTTGTTTTCAGTAGGGCTAAGTCTCCCAAAGCACTCAGACACACTAATTAAAGTAAACTGCAGAGGCCCATAATAAAATATATGTGTTTGGAGACTGTGAGATGAACTCCACTGGCTTATTAAAAGTCAAAAGAAAAATATACATTATTTATGACTTCAAAGGGACACATTGTGAGCTCCAGTTTATTTAAAGGATTAACTAAGCATTGGTTATTGGTGACCATCTGAACAGCTTTCCTTTCACAGTTCATTAGTTATGTCATATATGTGGGAAGTCATAATTTGGGTTTAGATCAAATATTATTAATCAACTAAATTATGGAGGGTACACCAACAATATTAAATGTAATCTTTAGGAAAATAACACCTCACAAATCCACTTTTCTCCAGTTGCCCAATTACATTTCAATACATAAACAAAAATCCAACAGATGTGTGGCAAGTTTTATAGAGCTGCCGATCTCTGGAGGTTTTGGTTTTTTTTGTCAATAAATACAAGACATTTAAAATACCAAATGGAATTGGAAAGGAAGCACTTTGTAGGCCATCAGGGTCTTTGGGACATACCTGAAGTACAAATTCACCTACTGTGAGTCCTGTTGTAATTTACCTAAATTATTTAGTTTTAAAAGAAATTGCCAGATACATGGGAATGAGGGAGTAAGCAGGGTTTCCAGTGAAAAGGGCACTGGGAGACACTATTTGCTTTCCCATCTTTGTCAGTAGTGCACCCAGGGTATCTTTTTTCTCATTTTTCTGATAATTTTACCAACCCAGCTTTTACTTATAAATGAAAATCTGTATGAAAAATATTTGGCCAGGCAAAGGCAAGCAGAAGTATCCCCCCACACACACACACTCACGAGCCTGGGAAGTGGTATATTTTCATTATGTTCTTCTGTCTCTCCATCTTTCATGGTAGGTTTACTACAACTTAGATTTTAAGGGAGGAGAAAGGAAAAGCTTCTGGGTGCTAGCCATAGAGTTTCAGTCAAAGATTTCAATAAATTTTGCATGGGTAGTTAGGTATGTAGACTTTGCTGATATTTTAATTAAATTGTATCTTAAAAAGTGTCAAAGTTTTATTTTTTTATGTAGCTGTTTAAATAACAAACTCAAGTCAAGGTTAGAAAAACACTTATTCTTGTGTTAAGTATTTAATTCACAGGAGTTTTTTTAGGGCTGTTTGTGTTTTCACTGACATGACTTAGGAGAGAAATGAATTGCAGTTCCTTTCATTTTAAATATTATAGGCTGAGACTTTTTTTTTAATATTGTATTTTCATCTTTGGATCAACTAAACAAATATGCCAGCATTGGTACTGCCTCAAGCTTGTAGCTTTGTTTTTATAATATAAATTTTGGAGGGAATAAGAATGGAGGCAACATTCAGCCCAAATCATAATTCTGCATCCCAGGAGTGAACACTGTGAAGTACTAAAACTGATGGAGACTTAGCTATCATTTGTAATTTTCACTCAGTGGGTCAGCAAGCAGTCTCTGTTTCTGCAAGTAACTTCTCCTACAAAATAAAATATTTGGCAGTGGAGGTCTGTTTATCGTTGCTTTCAGGTCAGTCCTTTTGCCCAAGCTACCTACAGGCAGTGAAAGTCACTTAATTTAGAAAAAAATTCTGAAATGGCAAAGCTTTGCCAAAATTTACAAAACTTATATCCCGCTGAACAACAGAATTCACAAACGTGATATAAGTATTATATTATGTGAGCTATATATTTGAATATTTAACTGTAATATAAAATTATATTTATAAAAATATAAAAACTGTTCCACAGGTCACATCATTCCATCATGTACCTGACCCATTTTACAAATAGAGATGAGAGGGAGAACACCTTACAGTGCTGGTTCTCATCTTTTCCGCTTCTGTGATGGTTTTCCCCACAGCCCCTTTCCCAATCAGCTGACATAACTGAGCTTTCCCCAGGCAGTTACCAGTCTGGGAAGTGAAGGTGATCATGATTTCAGATTCCACGTTAGGCGTTCATGGGTGAGTAACCATTTCATAAGAGGCAGTGCACAAGTCTTGAGTGGAGGTGTGCCTGACACTTCAGTGATCCTTCACAGATGATCCTTCCCAGGCTTGTAAGGAGATCTGGATTTCTTGCCAAATGTCTTCTCTTTCTGCATCGTACATAAACAAACGATCTCTCAGTTTTCTCCAGGGTTATATTTTTATGAAATCTTTAGATTTATATGTGCTGTAACAGCAAGGTTTTGTTTTAAAATCTGACCTACATTTAGAGAAAAAATAAAAGGAGAAGAAAATCCTTTGAAAGGTTTGAAGCTGAAAGTAAAAATTTAGAAAAAAAAAGTTTTTTGCAGATGAGTGTTGCTCTGTTTTATTAAACTGTTTTAGGAAAAATGATAGTTTAACATAAGCTGATAATTTATCTCAGCCAGTAAACCTAGAGCTTCATCTTTCACATAATTCTATCATTCGTATTTTCTTCAACGTGAAACATAATTTTGGAAGTTGAACAAAGACACCTTTCAAAACATTATGCCAGTTCTTCGTCTTCTGCTATGGATTAGTAAACAATTGGAATTACTGTGCTCTTCCCCCCTTCATAGGGGGGGATGGTGCAAATGACAGGAAAAGCAGTCCTAGTAAATTTACAAAGTAATTAATTTACATGCAAACAACATCTCACAGGAAACTTGACTTTGTGGACCTCGCTGTGAAAAATACTTCATTCAAATTAGCTTCAGAACTTCAAAGTAACGCTGTTTATGTTTTGAATTAAAGCCATCGACTTGCTAGGATAAGTAGAATAAAGGAGAACTGATTCTGGTATGCAAAATTTTATCACCTAATAAGCATAATTTATAAAGACAAATTGTAAAATTATGAACAATTAATCTTGAAATGATCACTGATCTTAGAAACAACAGTTTATTTCAGAAGGTGGCCTTCAATAGATTAATGAGTTCTCCTGCCCTCTTCTATTTCTGTAGCCTAATTTGTCTGAGGACTGGTTGTCTTTGAAGTCAGGTTTAATTTACAGCCTATGAGTCCTTTAATAGATGTCTCCTCCGTAGATATGCTTACATGGAAAATCTAACATGGAACAGCTTCATACCTTACAGATAGAAAGAAAACATTATATATACCCCTATCATAAAATTGATAACTGCAGCATTATGAGGTTTGTGTTCTGACTTCCTTAATAGTATGCAGAGACAAAAGATCAAGGTCAATAGCTGATACAAGTTTCTCAAACTGTTAATTGATCATTAAATTGCAGTAAAAGTAATCCAAGTAGGCAGATGTCCTCATACATTTGACTTTATGCTTCCTTTTTTGTACCAAGTAGTATAAGCATAGCAAATTCCAGTGGCAGCAAATTGTACCTGTTTGTTTGGGATTTTTTCTAATGTTGCATTGCATATTTTCCTGCTAGTTTTTACTTTATTTTTATTATGGAGTATAGTAGATATGCAAAAGAAGTCTATTAAGAGAAGGCTATTAAAGAGAAAAGTATATTGATTAATGAATTAAGTTACTGGTTTAAGAACATTCTGTGGTTTTCCTTGGAATATATGGCATTAAAATACTCTTAGAATTGCTGAGTGACTAAATGAATTCAGTGTTAACTTTTCATATTTAAGTGACTCTAGAATGCTCAAACACAGAGAGGAAAAAATGGTGTTCTTGGGCCCAGCTCCTAAGTTACTGTGAATAGGTTGTGTTCAGTGTGTATGCTAAGGATTCAATTACATAAAATCCTTTTTCATGCACTGGAGACAAAGGAAAAAAGTAGTTCTAACTAGCATATTTTTTACCTCAAATAAGAAATTACACTTCTGCTTATAATTAAGGTATTATAAGTAATAATTAGTAATGATGACTGCTGCTCATGGATGCTATATATATTCTGATGGAACAACATTTGAGCTAATGTCAGGAAATTTGCCTGGATCACAGAAACTGAAAAGGAAAAAGTAGTCTTAAGATACAACACTAAAATGAAGATTAAGAACTCTTTCCAGGCTATTATTCACTCTAGATTATTTTATCTGGAAGCTCAATTACAGAACCCAGCAGGAGACTGATTATAAAGCAGAAAATCTGACTCCACAAAGACACATGGGCAAGCAGACAGCAGAAAAGAGTAAAGCTTATTTGTTTTCCAAATCCAGGAGTAGCTGGGAGTATGTAACTATACTCTCTCAACAGAGCAAGCCTTCTGCTGAATCTGTAGCTGAAGCCACTTACACAAACAGAATCTGGCCCAGCCATGAGAAGTGAAGATTAGCAGAGGTGAGCAACTTTGCCCCTTTCTTCTCTCAGAGCTGGCTTGACATGAGAGTGCAATTTAGGGAAAGTGAGATTTGGGCAAGATGTGTCATAGTGGAGCCTGGAGGACTGACTGCTGTATACCTTCTGGGTTGCCCTTTCCTGTTTGCACAAATATGTTTACGTATGAAGTTCTCACATGTATATCTGGAGAACATTTCTTTCCCCTCTTTCTTTTGTGCAACACCTTTCTGAAAGAGCTTTTGAGTACCTGGAAACCAGAAAAGAAACAAATTGACTGAAAAGTTACTGAAAATTTACTGAAAAGTTTATTTTTGAGGACCAGATTTAAAAGCATTTCTTTATGTCCCAGCCCAAGTAGCAGAGGTAAGAAGAGACATCTTGACATTAAGTTGAGTTTGCTTCAAATGTGTGCTTGGAGGTCCTATTCAAGCAAGAAACATTGCTCAGGTAAAACTACAGTGATACTCCTGTCTGAAAAGATCAAATTTTTAAGCTAATTGGGATTTATGCAGGCAAACCTTATCCCTCTAAAGAATACTCAGTAAATACACAAATAGAAATGTGTGTATTTTTCTTAGACTAAGTCAAAATATGAATGGGAATCTATATCACCTTTGAAGATGAGGCTGCAAATACAGAAGTGCCTTCTGGCAATTAATGTTTCTTTCAGAGATACTCGAAGTATTGAGTACTTTTATTCCTAAAAATCCAAATTCAGACATTTTGCAGCTTCTATAAACACTGATATTTTAAAATAACAAGCACTTTAGTCCTTTAAAATAATAAGCACTAAAGGCCTTTAAAATAATAAGCACAGGCTTTTGAATACAGAAGAGTTCAGTCTAGGCAGAAGAGGCTGTTGTATCTGAAAAGCATCATCTTGTGTACCTCGTGTAGTTTCTACCACAGTTACATGAAGGAATAGTGTTGAGGGACTCCTGGTATCTGGTGCTGGATACTTCTGAGACAACTCAGCACTGCTTAGGGCATGAATAATGCCCTGCCAGTCTGTGTGTCCTGTGCCTGGGCTTTGCAGAACTTGTGCAGTGTGAAGTCCCACCAGATTCCCCATTGTGCACCCTGCTCAGTGAAGAGTCTGCATAGCCAGCCAAAGGCTTTCATGACAGATGCTTTATTTTTATTTCTATATGAGAAAATCCATCCTTCCTCCTTGATAATTTCTGATATTAAGTACTTGTTGAAATCTCTGACAATTTTCACCTCACGGATTCATTACTTATTTTCCTAGATATTCTCTCAGACTGTCCCATTACTTATCTCCAGCGGATTGATATTTCTACAAAATGCCTGGAAGACGTATTGCTAACTTTGTTGAAATTATGTTCTTCATCATTAATGATAAACCCCATCTTTCTGTAAATATTGCAGAGTTTTTTGGTCATTGTTTGCCTGATTATTGTTTCTTATAGAAGGTATGTTGCCAGCTAAAATCTAAATATTTTGGCATACTGCTTAAGTTTTGCTATTTCTGTGTTGTATTCATCTACAGCTTCTCTAACAATAAGGTCAATGACAATGCCAAACAGGAGAAGTGAGAGATTGCATCCTGATTAATTCCTAATTTTGCATTCTGGGATCGTTGTATTCCAATAGAACAGGGTGAATAATTCATTGCGAACAATTGACCACTATTTGCCTGTTTTTCTAAATGGTCCATGAGCTGATCATGTTTCAACAAAACCATTTCTTTGATCGTATTCACTCTGCACCACTTCTTAATGTTTCCTGTTCTCTACATCAGAGATTCCCAGCATTACTGTTGCCGTCCCCCTTCAGAAATAGTTTTGCTTACTCTATTTCCTTCCCAGATGCATGTGCCATGTACACTTCCCCCTTCTGATTCACAGACAACAGTAACTAATTGAAATTACTCTTTCAAGAGTGAGAATAAATGGACTATCCTGGTGTATCAAATGCATTGCCAGGTCTAACAAGGCCATGTGTCCCAGTTGCCTTATGGCAATACAAATCTCCCTATCCCTAAAAGATCTTAAAAAGATCCAGGAGCACCAACCTGTCACTGTTACATTCATGTTCTTTCCTTTCTGTGAGATGATTCTGTCACTTAATGTTGAGTCATGCGCATATTTTCCCCTCTGTTCCATCACAATGAACCACCAATGAACACAGGATACAATGATGTACCTTGTTCTAGAGATCAAAAGGACACTTCACCACAGAAATACCCGTATCTGTTCTTCCTTATGGTTGGCTACAGACATCAATTATCTATTGAAAAAGCTTCAGATAATCTAAAAATTCATTTAGTGTGTTTGACACTTGGCACACAGAAAAGGTGTGATTTTGTAATTTTCTTTACTGGTTAAATTATCAAAAATTTTAGAACTCTCTGTAAAAAAAATAAAGATTTGGGGGAACCCTGTCACTACTAGGAGTATCTTTTTCCTAGACCAATTATAGAAATGTATTGTAGAATAATCTGCAATAGAAATTTTATTCTTTTAATTTTCATTCCTGTCAATGTGAAACCATTCCACAATTCCTTATAGTGAAGAAATTTCTATGGATCTTTATCCTGTCTCTATCTCTACCAGAAGCAGAAAATATATTAGCAGAAAAACGATAGTTTGAGAGGAAAAGAACTTAGAATTAAAGATACTGAGAATGAGAATTGCAGTTTTCTCCATTAGAGAGAACTTTTCCAACCCAATCCTAAGCAAATGCTTTCTCCCCATCCTAAGCAAAATTCAGTGTTTTGTTACTTAAATTTTAGTCACTCTTGAAGTTATTAGAGCTGTTTCTAGTGTTTGAATGGGTAACAAGTGAAATACACAACCTGTTTTCTTTGAATGTTTATAAATTCATACCTTGCCAGTCAGCCCAGCTGCTGAGTGATTTAGATTAGGAGTAAGCAGCCTGATCTTACGTGACTGTGGAGTAGAATCCTTAATATGTAGAAAAACTAAACACGTATATGTTTCTCTACATCTGTGAAATATTTTGAGTGAGGCTACATCCTTTAAGGACACTGGGGAAAAAGATTAGGTAAAAATTGAGCTAACAAAGAGCTGGTTTTGAACCTTGACAAGAGGAATTCACAGGCATCAGGGCAAGTTTACCAGTACTTTGCCAACAAATGTGGTGAGGTAATAGTTTAGGATCTTCACTTTGTGAGGAAAGAGGCAAAGTGAAGTTTCGACTTTATTCAGCAATTTTTTCTAGCAGACATTCACTGCATGTGTGTGGCATTGTAAGGACTATGGATTTACACGTTTTGTCATGCTTGTGTACCTTTCATGTGACTGAACATTTGTCAGACTTGCTTCTTTGCAAACTTTTGTTTTGAACTTGTGGATCAAGTAAGAAAACATTTCTGAAATTTGGACCTAGAATCAATGGACTCCTGTGCAAATTTCTCCTATCTCATTCAAAACGGGGCAAGTTCACAAAAAGTGCCTCACTCCACCTCAAGTCCAGCTCCACTTTTGCATCAACTGTGAATTCAGGCAAAAGTCTATCCCAGAGCAAACCTCTGCATCACAGACATTCAAGCCTTGTAACTTGAACCCTCTCTAAATAAATCTTCCAGCAAAGCAATTTGGCTTTCTTTTCAGAATGTGTAATAAGTACTTCACACTCTTCTAGTACAAACAACCTTAGTCAGAGAATGAAGTATGCTAGATTTTTATTTTTGGAGGTACAGGAGGTCTATACCTCTGTCAACAGCAACTGTTTTTTCAGAATGATAAATGCCCAAAGTTCTAAAAGTCATGTACCATCCCTGTGGCTTTCTTGTGGTGTGTAGTCCTCGAAGTGTGTCATAAAGAGGACTAACTCATACTACCTCCTTAAAGGTGCAGAAACAGAAGATGGTTAAGTGATTTGATCAACTTGTCGGGAGAGCTGGAGAGGGGAGTGCCTTAACGAACTGGACATTCTGTGCCAGTACCTGTGACCGTGCTGCCTAGGTTCACATGCAGCAAGCTGGTGCACATTTCCTGGTACACAGATAGTCAGAAGCAGCATGCAGGTATAAACAGTGAAACAGCTGTGATTTCTGTTCAGGGACAGGCTTACTTTTCCTCTTAAAATTTTCTACAAAATAGTCTGATATTTAAAACATCATCCAGTATGTCTGGAAATGTGCAAAAAGAACAAATGGACTTATTTTCTCTTCTCCTACTGCTAAATACATAGTTTCCCCAACCATACATTAGGCCATTTCTGAGGTAATACATATAATTCAGTGACAAATCCACTTCAGCCTTCATAATGCCCTTCGTTTTTACTTCAAAACATTCACTGACTCTCATGGATTTGTACTATTTAACACCCAGATAAAGGTAAGCTGTCTTTTTTAATAACGATGGATTACGTTTTCTCGTTACATGCTCTGATTCAATTGGATTTTTCACTGTGAGCACATCTATTCCAGAGAAAACAGTAATACCAGTGTGAAAATAATTATAGTTATTAGAAAGGTAAACAAGATGAAACACAAATTAACATCAATGGAAATTAAATTACTGCTTTAAAGGCCTGCCTTTTTCTTCCTTTTGCAGAAGTATATCTACATTTTTCTTTTCTTTACAAGTATATTATCAGAAACAATAGAGGCAGACTATTTGGTGAGACCTTTTCTATTAGACTGGGCCACTGCCAAAACTCTCCTGCAGAAGTGACTGCCAGTGCAGAGGAGAGCTTCCATGCCCTTCAGAATAGGGCTGTTCCTTGCTAGTACCCCAAGGGGAATGAATATCCCAAACTCCTCTCTGAAGCTGGCAAGCCAGCTTTCTTTAAGGGGAGACTGCAGTGGATGTATTTCTACACATACAAGAACTGCAAAAGTTCCAGTAACTTTCTGGCCCTCTGTTCACCTAGCTGCATCTAGCTTTGAACACCCTGCAGTGCTAGGGAGTAATGCTTCAAAGCATTAAATATGCACTATTAAGTGTTTGAGTACATCTCTCTCCACTTAGGAAAGCTTTTGACCATATAGCTAAGTCCTACTGCAGGAAACAGCAGTTAAATATGCACCACATTGCTGAGTTGCTGAAATGCTTTGGCTGAATGGGGGCCTTAGACAGTCACTGCTTCTTCATATGGGCAAAAAAGGTCAACCCATTAAAATGTGTGCTTTAAATGGCTTCTGCACTGAAATTCATCCAAGAAGATTTACACACTCTAATATATTTCGAGATGTTCCTCTGGGCGGAATACCGTGCAGCCTGCACACCTGTCCTGCTGGACAGATGATCTCCAGGGGAGAAGAGCTCGTAAAGATCTGGTTATTTGTTTAGCCACCCCATCTCAGACATATGGAATTATATAACCTTGTTTTTGTAGGATTACTTTGCTAAAATAATATGAATATCACGTTTTTTCCCTCTAAAACATATTACAATATAATGTTGCCCTGAGAGAGAAAAGGGGAAGATGTGCAGCTCCTCCTGTTTCATTTCCTGCTTTCACGGATTGTTGTGTTACTAAAATATTTTTATTACAGAAGAACTTGAAGCAATATACATTGTTTGTCAGAGGATTATTTATAGTCCCTTTAAGCTGAATTTCTGTAATGAAATCCATTTACAGACATTCCACCGTGCCCTATGGTTACTTGCTTATGCAAATGAAATGTGACCCTTGAAATAAGCCTCTTGCCCTTGCTGTCACCCTCCTTGGCTTCAAAGGTCTACAGACAATCACTTCTTAAGTGAGTGGGGTTTTTTATTTGGTTTTGAGTGGGGAAAGAAGAAAATGAAAAAAGAAAAACCTTCCAATTGCATGATGTTCTTGCAGAGATTCATAGTGACTGGCCGGGTGTACATTTATGTGAGAAAATGCTCATTTATTTTAGATGTTAATAGGAATCTTTCACTTATAAACATGGTTCTTAGATTATACCCTTTTAAAAGTGAGACTTTTATAAAAGGATTTTGGAAATACCCAAGTGATTTCAGTATCTGGATTTAGATTCATTTCTTCTTCAGTTGCGCTTTGGATTCCAAATTCAGATGTCCGGTTTCAAAGGTCTTATTTCTGGGCAGTTTCAGACTGGCATACCTGCAGAGCTAATTCTACAGTGGGCCATGAAAAAAAAAGAAGGTGTAAAATTCTGCCCTGTAAAAATGGTCTTATTGTATGGCTATGCTTGCAGTAATTGACACTGATAAAAATGAATGAGTGAACACATATATGAAGATCCAACTATTTCAGAGATGTAGAGAGGACAACTTTTAATAAAAATGAGTTATTCTACATCTTTAATTATTATCGTATTCTGTCAGAAAATCCAAGAGAATGGACCATACCACAATACTAAGGGCTACATTTACAGTTGATTGGAAGTCCCAAGTCACCACATTACTTGTATTTCAGATGTTTCTGCTATCACTGTCATCGTGTTAAAACTTATCGTTTAACCTCATGGCACTGACAACAATAGTTTTATGATACCTTTTGAAAAAATTCCTAATAGCTCACAACCTCTTAAACTAAGCAAAATGGTCACAAAAATAATGATATGGATAGAAAGATTAGGGAAATGTACCTTGAGATGGTTAATTATGTTTTTTTCAGAGAGGAAAGTTTCAACAAAAGCTACTGGCAAAGCCACTTCTTTCTCATTTTGAAGTATGACATCTGCAAATAAAAGAAACTGACTTCAAATGAACCAGGCTGACCACAATGATGCTATCTGAGCTACAGTACTAGACAGGAGCATAATAGACTTCCTTATCACTTATCTAGTTTCTTTTCCAATTTCATTGGAAGCTGACTACCTGAAGTTATAGTCCACTTATGGCAATTCTAGATACCTCGTTTACTGCAGCATTATCAGTGCATGACAGTATAGACAGCTTTTGCTGGATATTATTATTTATAGGTGATTCCAGCTGGTTTTTATTACAAAATATTTGTATCTTAAGGCCATGTTGAAGATCAGTAAGCAGCTGTGACCCCACATAATCCTGGGGCCTTTTGCAGTAAATGGTGCTCCAAAAAGATGTGAGGCAACAGCTGAGTTTATCTGAATAGAAGATTGCAGCCCTGCATATATTTTATAACCTGTGCAAGAACATGGGAGAGAGTAACTCGGTGCTTCTTATCTCTTCCTGACTTCCTCCGGTCAGTGCAAGAAGTGCTGTTGTCCATGGACCAGAATGGAGCTCCAGGTTCTGGTATTTCACCATTCTTCTGTGTCCTACAAGTGTCAGCAAAATCAGACTCCGAACCCATTTTAGTATTTGTTACCTTGGTCCAGAACTGGGTCTGGACAGAGGGTCTAGAGTTCCATCTCTGTGACAAGCCGCAGAAACACTAACAGAAAACACAGCCAGACAACTAGAGAGTAGGGAAAGAGGCACTTGGTTTTGCTGGTACATTGGAAATATGAAATGAACTCAGAGAAGGAAGAAAAGAACTGGATAATAAAAGTGGTTTAGAATGAACCTTTTCTTTAGGAAATAAAAAATTATTACAGGGAATTATTATTATAATTATTATAGGGAAATTCTTCTTTGAACAAATTACCTTTATTTTTTCATCTTCCACAGAAATCCCCTTAATTAAAGTAATAGGAAAGTCATTTTACAAGCATGTTTTTCTACTTTTTCATTCACTTTCTTGAAATCCAACAGAGAAATCTGAAGCTTAATTTGTAAAAATAGTGAGCATGCACAAGTGCATCTGAATTTCAAGCTAGATGTGACTATAAAAGAGGGACAATAATTGCAGTACACTGTGAAACCAAGAGTCAGTGTCTCAAAATCTGGGTGACTGGATAAGCACATGAATGAATATTGTTACCCCACATTCACCTCCCTTTGAAACGACAGGTCAATATTTGTGATACAGCTGGATACTCTGTGAGTAGACTATGAGGAAATAAATTTTTCAGAATACATATCAGATCAAAAATAACATTCAGTAAATAATGCCCAGAAGCTCTTCACTCAACAGTGACAGTAAGACTAATATGACTTTGCTGTAAAGTGGGTATCATCTATCCTGTGGCCGCTGGAACGCACAGGGAAAGTAAATAGCACATACCACATTGTATGACTGCAGGAGAGCTGAAGTAGGGTTTCACAGCAGATTTTCAACTGCTATGGAAACTTTTGTGCCAAGACAGGGCCTCAACTTCCTTGGAGTTCAAAATTTGTGTAAATACTTCCTGGTGAGTAGGTTGGCACAGTAGGCTTTTAAGGTCCCGCAGAGTGAGAATGCATGAAAATATAGATCCTGACGGGCTCAACTGTCTTCTCCCTGTGACTTCTACATAGGTTAGAGTTGTGGGTATCTGTGTCAATAAAAGCATGATCTCCTGCTGTTTATGGACAGATCTCATGAGAATTACATGTGATTTTAGTATGAGTTTAGTGTTAGGCATTGTTTTCTTCCATTAAAATTAAATACCTCATTGATTAAGAAATGCTTAGTTGCTTGCTGAAATATGTCTCTTCACCTGACTGTGTTTTGTCTGGGATTACTTGCTTGCAATGAAGTGTGTCAATATGATCCCCCAGAGTACAAGTGCTTACTTCCTTTTTAGGAACAGTACAGATGATATGAGTGTTAATTCTCCAGGATGCTCATCAGTCAGGTGAAGTGGAGAGTTGAGATGCAGGCTCTTAATTCACATAAATATCCTGGAGTTTCCACTTGAGTTAGCTAGCTGGCTAGATGCAATAAAAATTAAGAGTACAAATGCTGCACATACTTCAGCTGGCAGCCACCTGCTTTACTGCAGAAAACAGGCTAATCCTTTTGTCTGATGAAAGTCCTTCACCACTTTCCCACAGTTCCTTTTGTGCCCCACAGAAGCCAAGAAGTTCTCCTGAAATCTTCGGAAAAAAAAATAAAATAAACTGGGAGCCCCACTATACCAGGGAAAAAAAGCTGGAGTCTACCCCATAAAAGCGATAGCTTCCCACCAGGCTTGCTCTGAGTCCCAGTGGAAGGGAGCAGATACACACAGCTTTATGCAGCCACTGCTACAAGTGTGAACCTTCTGCCCAATATCTAGAGCTAATCACCAAACCTAGCCTTGCAATGAAGACTAAATCAGGAATTTTTCCCATTCATCTTCTTTAGGAATTGATATTTCTAATAAAAGAATGCCTACAAAGTATAAAAAAATGGCTCAAACCAGCCTGTTTTGAATCTGGGTTTTGCCCTCACCAAATTCTATAAAACCTGCCACTGAGTGACATGCCACACAGATATGAAATTCCTTTTTTAATATGTAGTCTGGGAAGAAGAGGAAGAAAGAAAGAATAGAGTTCATAGTGACAAAGCTCTAAGAGACTCTCAGAATTACTTTTTCTTCATATTTTCAGCACTCATTTCTTTTAAACATTCACCAGAGATACAGAGTGTAAAACCAGCTGTGCTTATTTCTGTCCTAGAAAGCTTGGTTAGATTTGAACTTTTTGTACTGAAACCTGCTCATCTTTCAAACATATGTTACTCTTTTTTTTCAAAGTCTATGGTCTCACCCTAGCAAAATACCACTTGTGTGGATCACTGGGGTTTGTCGCCTGGGTAAGGACTACCGTGCCTTTGTTACAGAGAAGCCCAGCTGAGCTATTTATGCAAGCAAAGACTATTTGCAAGTAATTTTCAGGATGCAGCTGCACTGTGAAATGTATTGTATAGTCTATAAAAATAGTGGGTATGCCTTGTAATCTTTAAGTCCTGGTATGTTTGCATCGAAACACCACTAATGTCCCTACATTGTTTCTTATGACCTCACAGAGGAGCAATGTATTTTCAGGAAGTCTATTCCCAGAGCTTGCCAGGGTCTGACATTTGAATCATGGAAAGCAATTCATCTCATTTTCAGTATTAACTTAGGGATGACTTAATCAAATGGCAAAAATGTACCTAATGATGCTTAATTACATGACGTGAACAAAAAAAGATATATTTGATAAAATATAACTAAACTGTGAAAATCATTGTAACATAAGAATTATTCCGTTATCTTTGAATCAATTTGGAGATTTAAGATTGACCTCTTGGGAAGGCAAGATTTTTCAGTGAAGTACAGGTTAGATGCCTACTATCTCACCTTTTAAAATATTTTATTCTCATTCCAAGGTCTACTTTACCTTAGAGAATATTATATGAAATAACTACAATTATATGAAACTATGAAGTTGTATTTCTGGTTTATATTGCCAAGGCAAACCAACTGATCTTTAAAGTTCTTGCTTCCCTATTTGGCTGAAGTTTTGAGGACATATTTAAAATTCATGTATTTCCAGTGCTGCTTACGTGATCCTTTCCATATTCTCCTGAGTGGAAATTATGGCTAGGACATTAAACAATACATGCATAATCTACAGATAATTATTCTAATATATTCCAAAACATTTATTAACAAAAAAAATTACTTGGCCTCCACATATAGTCTTACAAAAAACTAATAAAATTGTATATGCAATTTTGCATATATGCATTTGCATAATGATCTGTGCACTGTGCTGACTACACTGGTATGGGTTCAGAACAATGAACTCTTCCAGAGGGAAGCTGAGAATTAATAAAACAAAATTTTAAAAACTTTGACTATTTATTTGTCTACTTATAAGATTAAAAGAAAAAAGTCATGCAATTTTACATATACACCAGGAGAGACAATGTCACTTACCATGTTGGCTTCCAGCGCAGAGAGGTGTGTTTTGCAGATTTGGGGCAAAGTTCTTCCTGACTGCACAATATCAAGGGTGCCTTGCTTATCAGAGAACTACCTCAGTTTATGTTGTGTCAGCATCTGATGTGCATGCAGCTCTCACAGGCTTCATTTCAGCAGTTACACCTCCCAAGAAGTCCTATTCTTGTTCTGAGAAATACCATGCTGGTGAGAGAGGGTTTTGACCAGATAATACTCTTAGTTTATCATTTGGGATGATTGATTAAGCACTATAGTTATAAAAATGATATTATTTGCCTGCTGGACAACCTAAGACTTAGTACACATTTCCTGAGTGACTCTACTATTGTAAAACATTTAATTCCCTGTTGGTTTTGCTTTATTAGAAGTTATCTATGATATAAAATTATTTTTCTGGATTATAATAATGTTATTTACTACTAGTATATGGTATTAGAGAGAGATAGAGAGGGCATAGGAGAGATGAAAGAAAATAATACCAGGATGAAAATGAGCTATGTGTAAAGCTCTGAGAAGCTAAACCCATCTCTGAATTGAAATAGAGGGTTCTTCAAGTGCTGAGCTACTTCTGTAATGCTGTGAACAGCCCTTCACCATATTCTCACAGTCATCAGACAGCCACAACCCTGCCCTCTCTCTAATGGAGAAAAACTCATCCTTCTCCTGCTCCATAATCCCTAGCTGATCAAACCCTTGGCCCTTTCTGGCATTAAAAATCTGCATCTCAGATGCATGCAGAATGCATCAACATTTGATGCGTTACAAAAGGTGCAGCTCTAGCACAGGTCATCTTAAAAGAGAAGAGTAGTAATAACAAAACACATACTAGAAAAGGGGGTTTCCAGAATTCAGGTAGCTCTGTAATGTGTGAAATAGGAAGAAATTCTTCACTGTGAGGTTGGTGAAGCACCAGAACAGGTTGCCCAGAGAAGCTGTGGGTGCCCCATCCCTGGGAATGTTCAAGGCCAGGCTGGATGGAGCTTTGAGCAACCTGCCCATGACAGGGAGGTTGGAGCTAGATGATGTTTAAGATCCGTTTCAACTCAAACCATTCTCTGACTCTATTTTTCTAAATATTTGTGCTTTAGATATCTTTGTATGTCTTTATATTTTCCAATTACCATTACCAGTAATAATCACTGACTTACAGAGGGTTCCTTGGGTATGTCTATATAATAATACACTTATTTAAATGTCATTTTCAAATATATAACTATAATGATAGTTATATGTGACAATATTTCTGTTAAGTGCTGATTTTACAGAGATTCCTCTCCAAAGAACTATTGACAGTTCTATTTCAGTCACTTGTAATCAGGTTCACATGGAGTTTTATCACAGTACAGTGTGAATAAGAGGCTAGCCAACACTGTGTAGCTAGCAATCAAAAAGAAGAGCTTATGCAGCATAGTTGTCCTAGCTGAGATACAGATGTTCTTTGTACATTTTGGTCAATATAATACTTCTACAGCTTACAACTTCAGAGATGTTTTGCAGAGAGCTATAGACTTTAATCTAATGCTTCTAAATAGAAAATAGAGTAAAACAAAATGGGTAAATTGTTGTCAACACAGATATCAGAACTGTTCAGAACAGCAAAAGGAATAATTGTATGAATTATAATTATTATAATTGCTATAACTCCTTATCATAAATAAGGAGACCATAATTAAGTACGTATTTCATAGTACATCACAAATAAATAGCACTGCATGTAGCTCTCTCCCACTGTACCTAAGCAGGGCAAATATGTGTACTTCAGCAACTTTCAAGGGTTAAATATTGTGACACATTATATATACATTTATACCAAAGGCCAGAGGGATAGTAATCCCATTTCATAATCACTATGGCATTTTATGGAACTTCTGCCTCTTTATGGTTCTGTGACTTCCCTCATTCAGGAAGGCCAGAATAAAAAAAAGGTCAAAATAGATGTCAGCCCAAGCAATTATGAAAGAGAGAACTTGGACATGACCCTGAGATTAGAAATGGTGACCTGTCACAGTAACAGGGGAAAACCTGCCATGCTGCCTTTATGTCAAATACAAACTACCATGGCAGTCTTAAAATGCAGTCGCATTATTTGCATTTTAATCTCTTTCACCTCTAATATTGGGCTTTCCTTCTCATCTTCTCTCTTCTGCTGTAAGCAGGTGGCTCAGATGGCAGACGATAAGCATAGAGTTTAGAATATCCACATCTCTTGCAAAGAAAGGTCTTGGGAAAATGGATCAGAAACTTATTTGTCTGGACATTAGGAGCAGAAATGACATAGTAAGCAAATTGTGGCCTGATTCTGAAAACTGCAAGAAATATTCTAGGCTTCCTTGAAGGTCAATGAGAGCTTGATCTCAGGTACAAAACATCCTCAAAAATGTAAATAGGAATGGAAGAAGAACCTGAACAGGATTTGGAAGTGAAATTTTCCCTACTTTTATTTTTTTTTACTTATTTGAAATGTAATCATAGTAACATAGCAAAATTACTTGCTATTTTTGCTTATTCACAAAGAAGATACTTTAAGTTTGCTTTGGTTTTTGAACGTGATTTGAATTAACTATGTCATCTTCGGAATGAATTCTTTAGAGAGAGTGGCATTCTCTCTGCAGTACATCTTTCATTTCACAATTGACCATGTGTGGAAAGAATACCGTGGAAGAGATGCAGTTCGTTTTCACTGATAAAGCATGAGAGCCACACTAACATAGCACAGGGATGGAGTGTTTGACTGGGCCATGAATCAGAGCTCTAGCAGCGGTGTGGCCACTTCTCATTAGAGAATGGGATTTCTGCTTGCCACTCTTTAGCTGAAGAGAGGGGCATATTCTCAGAGGTCATCAGCCTGGGCACCAAAGTTCTGATATGCAAAGTACCAATGCTTTCATATTGTAGAGTTGTCCTTTTTCACCAGGGCACAAGTTTTAATTAGTTTATTATTCAGCAAATTAAAATGGTTAGTGACAGGATTTATGGTGGTTGCACCTCAAAAGTTTCTTCTTTACCTCCCGGCTATTCCTATGTCAATCTTTTCTTCCTATCTCAACAGCAGAAAAGTCACATTTGGCATCTGTACATGCTTTCAGTAAACAATCAATTTTCACTATTCAGAATGGCAGACATTTCTTTATAACATTCTGGAAATTAATGCAATAATGTTCATGTTGTGTTGCTAAGTCTGATTTCCTAACTATTACCTTATCATCAAAGCTATGAACAAGTAAGATTAGATCTTCCCCCTCCTGCCTTGCTGGGACAAGTTTGTGGTTATTCCAAAAGGTGTGGCTTGGTTATAGAAGTCCTGTTTGCTGAAAAACAGATGTCTGGAGATTGGACATCTAGGAGTGGTATTCTTGATAAATTTAAAGTTTGCCCTCCCCAGTCTGAACCGCAGATGTCTGTCACTGCCTGTGAACAGTATAACCTTTTTGCCCCACTCCAGAATAACTGCTATGCCAGGAATAGGAAGTAGAGGAAAAGCTGTAACAAAAATCAAAATTGAAAATATGAGCTAGGTCTAATGGAGTGTTAGAGAAAAACATTGAGAGAAAAATTATACAGGTTACATAAAATTATTGTTGGTTTTCTGCCATTTTCCTGTGTTCTCTAACTTTCACTGGGATAAAGCTCAGAATTACTATTAAAGGTAAAGGGCATTTTTGCTGTGTAATGCTCTTGGCAGAGAGTCAGTCATCTTTCTCTCTTTGCGTATCTACTGCTCATGAGGCTTCATGTATGAATATACACTGCTATCTGAATATATGCTATATGAATAATAGGACAAATCCTGCCCTTGTTATTAAAGGAAAGGAAGGCTGTTACTTAAAAAAAATTTATTCTCTCCTTGGGTTTTTTATTGCTACCTTTTCTCAGATTCTAAAACTTTGACCAATTCTAGACAGCACATTTCTAGACAGCTCGCCGTATCTGTATCAAAATAGCTGTTGAGTTGCACATAAACTTCACGGATAAAAAGTTGCTTTCTGTTTGTACCTGCTGTACTTTTGACTGCAGTATGTTACTAAAATCTTGTCTAGGAAATGTCTGTCTTACATCAGTTTGGGATAAACTCCTCTTACATTTGCTATCATGTAAAAACAGAAATCATATTTGCATCAGTAAAATGTGAACCCCCGTTTGACAGTATAGATATTGCATGTGGAATGTAGCTGAGATTCAGAACTTGTGTTGTACTCTTTTCTTCTTCTAGAATATAAGTTAAGAAAATATAAGATCAGAGGATATGTAGAGACCATCTCAAAATTGCTGCCCTTACAAAGTGCTTCTAAGCTTTGACAGGAACATCTAATATGCAATGTATAAAAATAGGCATTTTGCCAGATGCTATGAGTCTGAATATACATTCAGAACATTTACTATGATTTTTGTCTGATCATCAGTAGATCACACACTAATAAAACCAGAAATACATTGTGTCCTTCCAAACCTGTTGTGAACAAAGTATGACTTGAAAGTATGTATGCAGCCGTGTAGGTAAGGACTGAAGCATAATGTATATAAAAGTGAATAGATGCCATAATCAATCATTCTGATTATTTTATTTCACAACTAATATTCTTTCAAAATGTGGGGTTTCTCCTGGACTTATATAAAGACATGGCATTTAAAAGCTCTTTATTCTGCAACTAATATTCTTTCAAAATGTGCATTTTTCCTGGATTTTTATAAAGAGATGGCAGTTAAAAGCTCTTGTAAGGAAGGTTCCATTAATTTGAGTTCTATCCCTTATTGTTAATTCTGGTAACAACATTGAAGAAGAAATACATATACATACAATTAAAGGCTCTCTGATATTGCATAATTGCAAGGCAGGTAAAAGAACAGTGTGTTGGTCGGTGGTTTTAAATTGACAAAATTGTTCTTGCAGTTTCATGGGTGTACCTGTATAAAATAAAGGAGGTATAAATATAGCAACTTTTTTTACTCTGAGAAGTTGTGATTGCTTTTAAGAAATCAGACAAATGGCTGCAATGTTTTTGAAAGCTAAGTCTTATTATAATGACTCATCTTTACATTTTTAAAGTAAACTTTCTACCCAAATATGCAAGTTAGCTGTTGTTCCAGGATGAGATTCATGCATGCTGATGTAAAACCCATTTTTACCCAGTATGTATTTGTATTATCATATGGAGAGCAGAAAGGAATAATGAGTGTAGTAAACATATATTCATAGGGACTTAAATGAAATATACCATGGTTCATAACAACCAATGTCTTGCAAGCAGCATAATTTTTCAGTTATAGAAGACACGGTGAGAAAATGCCTCTTTCTGTAGCTTAGCACTCAACTGGGGGGGGAAAAAAAGGCAGATTTGTACTCAAAGCAGTGAGTGAAATAATTTTGACTTCAAACTACATTCTGGCAAGTGCCAGTTCATATCTGTCTTTAAAAACACGAAAACTTTTTCATTAATTCTATTAACTTTATTCTGCTTAAAGACTGAGACATTTTACTCACCGTACTGCAGTACTTCATGGGCCAGGAAGTGTACAATATTGTATTTACATTTGACTGTGGTACATGGAAACTGCATACAGTAGTCCAGAACTCAGCCACTCTTTGATGAAGATTTGTTTGAATTTAACTAATTATCTCTGTCATAGCCTTCCTCTCTCTGATCTGCTGTAATGATATATGGATATACATTTTAATTCATTGCAAGCTCAAGCAATTCTAGCTAAATGTGTTTAGGACAAGTTTTGGAAACCTGGCACATGGAAAACAATGGCAGCAGTTGCAGATGAGCAAACAGGGAGGAAAGGCTTTTGTGGTGCACAGGGGATTGGGGTTTGCACCAGAATGCCTGCCCCTAGAAGCTTTCCCACAGACATGTCAAAACAGTTCCCAAGTTTTTCAGGAGCAGAAGACAGCAAGGATAGCTAATTGATTGGATATTGACTTCTGAATCAGGATTCCTGAAGTCAGTTCTCAGATCTACCTCAGACAGCAACACACAAAGGAACTGACAAAATGTGTGCAGGAACTTCACAAGTTTGAGGAAGGCTTCTGGTCAAGAGAAACCTCGATTTTCCTTTCCAAAAAACACTTTCTTTACCAGTAGAGCAGATTTAATTTGACATGGAACCTTCACCTACTACCAGCTTTGGCAAAATGCTTTTCTCTTTTTCCTGAACATATTATATTGCTATATAGGGCACGACTTGCTGTTAACATTACTTGCTTTTTTTTTGCAAATATTTATCTTTTACATTTTAAAAACTCTACAAAAATATTATTTCCTGGCATTTTTCTTGCTAGCATCAGAGTGCTTGATGAATTCGATCATACATGCATTTGTTTAATCCAACTATAATAACAAAACAATAAGAACTATTACAATATTTATATATTATAACTCTAATTTTTCTGCTACACAGAAGTTTCATTTCACAGATTTTTGCAGTTTCCCATTGTAATTAAATGCATAACGCCCATCAAAGTTTCTTTCTTCTCTGTATTTAATATTTGGCTTTTTTTCCTTACTGAATGCTGAAAAATATAAAGCATGATGAGGTTTCGGCATTGGGATATGTGAGAGATATTGTTCATCAGACAGAGTAAACTGCCCAGAACTGTTGTCTAATGGGATCCTGATTAAAGAATTTGCATTAAACTAAGTATTTTCTGAAAAAAACAGTAACAAAATGGTATCCACATGTTGCTGGCTCACTTTCATTCATATTTAGAGCCTCAATACGAGTTTCTAGATAAGATTAAGTAAAAGGTTTAAATTGAAAACTAGTCATTGTAGCATTGTAGCATTAAAACTTCCCTGATACTATTAAATACTTGCCAAAAAGCCAAATACTTGCCAAAAGTTCCAGCAAGTTAAAACTTCTCTATGTAACAACAGACATGGTTCTACATACAGTGCAAGTAAGTAGGCATCTTTATAAGCCTGGAACTACTTTTTTTTTTCCAGATAAAATCCAGCAATACCATTGACACGTGCCATATACCTGGGGAGTTTCTGAGCAATGGATTAAAACATCGCATAATTGGCTACATAATACAATCTTCATCTTTCCTACTAATAGAATAGAATCATGCCAGATATGGGCTTGGGTTTGAACTATGGATTCAAATATTTTTCCCAAGATACTTTTTATTTAGAAACCTCTATGTGTGGGCATAAAGCTCACAAGGAAGAAGTATGTACAAGATGGCATCAACTTAAAGATCTCCAGATGAAATTGTCGGTTGTTTGTTTGTCTTCAGTGCATTCTCATGCTCATCAGGCCACTGAAACTATCTATTGCTTGCTTCAAAAAAAAAAACCAACTAAACCAGAAAGAAGCAAAGTAAAAAAAAGTTACCAAAGGCTGTTATATGTCACAAATATGAATAGAGGTTTATAAGTGATGCTGGAGGACACGACACCATTTTCTGTAGTGGTTCTTTCGACTAACAATCTTTGCCTGTGATAATGCCATTGACCTTGACCCTATTAGAAGGCTCATAGCACACAGTTCAACCTGCAATCAATTACGCCCAAGCAAGCTGTCAGTAGCTGAGAGTGTTGCACAAATTGTTTATCTTAATGTTTATCTGATAAATATTCACAAAGGCAGAGATGGGGAATCACATGCAGTCAAGATAAACAGCTGGTCAGAGATTCTAAGTACAATAGCATTTGGTTTTCCTTTATAATTACTAGAAAATCTTACAGTTCTACTGAACATATTACCAATGAAATCTATGGAGATATTTTCAGTTACTCAGATTTGTGGTATGCTGTGAACAGTCATTTCTTACTTTTCCCTTTTCTCTCTCCCCACCTTAATCTCCCAAGGACAGCAGTTATTCAAAACTAAGGATATCACTGATTGAAGAGGTTTTGTAGAATTACAAAAAAAATATATGATGAAGTAAATGAGATTTTTCAGGACAGTTTTGAAATAAGAAAATGTAAGAAAAAAAAAAAAGAACAAGCTAAAAAGAAAGAGCCACGGTAGATTGCTAATGTAATGAGCAGATTGAGTATGATGAGCAAATTGAAAGATGAGAAATTATTGCTCTTCAATAAATCCAAATATCCACTGATTCACTCATTTGCTGAATGAACCAGAACTATCTCAGTGGTGAGAAAGAAGAGCAAAAATCTGCAAGACATATTAAAACATGCAGAGAAATGATCTCATTGCCTCCACCCAGAGGTAAAGCTAAGGCTTGTAAACTTCCTTGAGAGCTTTGGGCATAACAGGGAAGAAGATGAAGTGGAACATTTCCTTTTAGACATAGATTTTGCTGCTGTGTTCTGCATCTTCATTATGTTTAGGAATGGGTTCCCACAGTGTGAGCTGCATGACTGTACTCCAGCTCTGTGTACGAAATTGAGGCACCATGGAAAGCCAGGAGGCTGCTGGCAGTGCTGCCACAGCGTCTGGTACCAGTTCTCTGATTTCTGTACTCACTGTCTTCTCTCAGTAGGCTCTAAGCAGTTCATTGTCTTTTATTCAGCAGTCATTCCTGTCACTGTACCGCAGTGTCTCTATTGTTGTTACACATCTTGGTGCCTGCAAATTAAATCAGAGTAGGGAACTGCTGCCAGATTTTTTTGTGAAGGACATTGGACAGAAATCGCTGATGCCAGGAAGAGGAAGGGTACAGTGTAAAACTTCTAGTAAACTTAGTCTGTGTGGTCTTGCATGGATCTGAATTCAGAATTTTCTTTGTAAATGCTGACAATCCTTTGACCAAATTAATCTTTCATATTCACTGGTTATTCCAAAAGTCATCAATGACTGCTAGACCTTCCTGGTTCTGTGTACAAAAATAAAAGCAATTTCTGTGGCCTACAATTAAAAGTATTTGTAGGTGTGTTTGATGCTAGTTACCCTAAAGAGTAAAGACTACCTTAGGTATTGTTTCTTTTGTTTTTGTTTTGAGACTTGATGAAGCTTCAGGATTTGAGTCTGATAATTAGAGAAGATGTAGATGGTATTTTGAATTATGTATGCAGTGGTCTTTAAAATGTTAGATAAAAAAATTAGCTGACAGCTTGTTATATGAATATAAGCAGGTAAGATTTTTTTTTTGATGACAGCGCTGAAGCTTGATTAAAATCTCTTAATTAAACTAGTACAACCAAAAAAAAAGGCTCCGTGTGATTGTGTGTGTACGTGTGCTTGTGTGACAATGGTACCGTTTATTACAAAGCAAAAACTTTGTCTAAGAACACAACAAGAAATAGTAATTGTACATCAGGTAGGTAGATAATCCAGGCAGATAATGCATTTAAAGTATGTGATGGATTGAGCACCTTCAGGCAGTGCTTATTTCATTGGAAGGAAGGTGAGGGCCGCACGAATGGCTACCAGTGAAGCAAACACAGGGACCTGAGCAAACCCTTTTTCAGGTTTCTAGGACGATATAGATGCTCTTGCAGATACTATAAACCATACTAGAGACTATTCTGAATATGCATAGAACATGTTTATATGTGTACTTGAACAGCTTTTATAATTACTTAGGCCCTGATTCTTCCAGTATTTGTGTACTGCTTAACTTGAGAATGTGAATCACTTTTGCACACTGAAGGATTATGGAAATCCACCAAAAAAACATGGTGTAAATGTGGTACCAGTGGCCATGCTGAAAAAAAGAAATCCTATACAAGCATACTGCTTTCTGGCTACATTGAACCAGCTTTGAAAATCCCCCCTCATGGGGATAAACTTGGATTTGCAGAAGGCAAGAAAAGATTGACATCTGTAGATGCACATAACAGCTTTTCTGGCATGATTAATGGAAAGAGGTCAGCTATGAATATGACATGATGACAAAATCTAATCAGTATGACCACATGTAGGCGTAAAATATGGAAAAATAAAGAACTCAGTTGGAAGACTTTGAGCACTATTAGAGAATGTACATATATATATCAGTAAAAATCAAGCCTCTTGTCAGTTAACACTCATTTAATGTTTCATTGACTTCTTCACTTCTGGAATCAAACATTTTTTAAGCACTTGTGGTAATAATGCATATACCCATACTTTCTAAATTTATTGTAGTGTTTAGGAAACTGGCAGATTTATTTATACATAATAAAAGTAACTATACAGCATCTGTTTCAGTGAAGTTTGTGTTGCAACTAGATATGTTCCCTTTTGTCCTCCAGAAGTTTGTAAACAGCTCCATCTTCAGGCATCATTCCCTGTGTTAAAAAAGAAAAATGCAACAATTGTATCATAACCCAAGCTTTCGAAGACTTGTTAGCATTTTACAATTAGCACTAACTTTTGCACTTAAAGCAGTGCAACAGTCTCATATAAACAGTTCCCACATATATTAAGCTGAAAGAAAATCATTGGGATTGAACCAAGCATCTAAAAAATGAATCATGGTAGGTCAATGGCAAAGTAGATGTATGACAAGAGTGTATTTGCCTATGTCTAAATTAGACTGAAACTGCATTGTCACCACTAGGATGTCTTTCTGTCAGCAGACAGACCCCAAAGTGCTCAAATCAAGTCAAATCAATTTTTTAAATGTGTATGTGTCTAAACAAAAATGAATGAAGTAAGAGAGGCAGCACTCAGAAAATGTTAACATGCAGGAGGTGAAATATCTAAAAATCTTGGAGAGGGTATATCTCCCAAAATCAGGCCTGCAGAATGGCCTTTTGACTATCACTCAGTGTGAGAATGAAAGATATAATTTCGTATGTTCACAGGAGTGTAAATAAGATGCTTCTCGGATATTGACGAGAGTGTAATTCTATTGTCTGATGGGTGTTTTTCTTCTCAGTGCCAGTGCCTGAATAAGCCAATGAAATGGATTGCCTTTTTAATCTGAAAACACTTTGGAATATAGTTTGCCTCCAGAGCCTTCAAAAGGGATCTCTGTTTATTTAACAAGATATTTAGTAGTGGATAATATAACCATTTCTAGAATTATAAACAAAAATGAATATATTAGTCTGTCAAATATCAATATGTTTGCCATTTTAAAATACAGTCTACTGTCTTCACAGTTATTTTCTATTACTCCTGCTGATAGATCACTGCTAATCTGAAGTACTGTGTGTTTCAAATGTACGTGATGTGCTTCTGTGTGTGTGTAGCTATAAATGAGACATCCTTCTTTTCTGTAAATTGTTGCTTTCTCCAGCAGATATAAGACAGGTAACTGAGAACACAAAATATAACACAAAAGATACATGTATTACTTCTCTAAAAACAGTAATGCACAAGCATTTTACTTCATTTCATAAAGGTTCTAATTTCACCATCTCTATCCGTATATAACCAGACCTATCAAATGAATGACATTATATCTAATCTGAAAATAGGAGAATGTTTGTATACCTTGTGAAACAAATGTGCTGTATTTCCCACACCCAAAACACCGTATCTACTTTTTGTGCCAAAAGCCAAGAAAACTGAGTGTTTATGGGAAGGTAAGTACTACAGAAGGTACAGCATGTGGACTCAACAATCTGTATGCAAATTTAATACATGCCTAGAGGTGTCATTCCTAGTATGGTAAAATCCTGGCTCCACTGAAGCCTGTAAATTTCCATTGACTTAAATGGAGCCTGGATTTCCTCCACATCATTTTCTTGCCATATTATAGAAACACTAAGCAAAACAGTTGAATTTTAGAGTATGAAAATACTCCTGTAACTATATTGATGGGATAGCTGAGCATTTCTTTGAAAGGTTAGCTCTGTGGGATTTAAAAAAAAAATTATTTATTTCTATTTAGAGCCTACAGGACTTTTACCAAAGGTAATGATATTAGCTAATGATATGAACTTTTATTAGATAAAAATTAGGATAATTATTGGAGTTTAATTAAGCATTGGATATTTAGTTAAGTTAGAATATTAGAGTCTAGTTAAGTTGCCTTAATAAGAAAAGAGAATTCATTCTTGTCTTTAGAAAAGGATACCATTAGTATGAGTTTCTCATTATACATCTACCAGCAACTTGTTCTTTTGGGGAGTATCCCCTAACCTCTCCTTGACTCATCTGCTTTAGTTGGGTGGACAAACAAAAAGCATTGTGGCAGGATTGCTACGATGGTTCATCAATTCTTTGTAGAGTGCTTCAGATATAAGATTGCAGATATGTGTTGTAATTTTATTGTCAAAAAATGGGATGGGTTCCCCAGCAAACCAGCTGTCACATACAAGAAATACTTCTGCAGTGCCACACAAATCTGTGGCCTCATGATAATTTTCAAAGCTGTGTTCCCCAATAGACACAACAGAACAATTCATTACGGCTAATAAAACATTCTCACATATGAAGCCATCTCCTCAGGAAAGCTTTCCTTCTGCAAAAAAAAAAAAAAACAACCAAAAAAACCAAAAACTTTTTTGTGAGATGATTATCTAACTCCTATACAGTTTCTGTAATATTTATGTAAATATGTCACTGAAATTATCATTCTAATCATGTATTTCTAAGTAATACAAGTTGTGGATTTGGTGAGTGAAATAAATCTAAAATCATTCTTCCATAGGTTTGAATTTAAAAAAAAAAAATAAAGTGGGATACAACTTTACTCTGAGCCCTCGGCAAGAGAATCTGAAAAAAAAATCACCCAAGTGGCTTTTGTCTATCTTAAACTAGTAGCTGCTAACCCTAAATCAGTTACCTACCTAACTACTGAAAGATTTTGACTTTAAGTCAGCATAAAATTTGGATTTATTTGAAAAATTTTAATTTAAAATATTCTGACTGAAGGAATTACTAGATCAAAGGGAGCAGGTTGGACACAGCTCTAATTCAGATTATGGCTTAGAAGGACTCAGTTACTGAGGACCTGAAGTCTTTGGCAGTAAATGTACTTAATTCTATAATTTTTCAGGTATGCTTTCATAGCCTGCTGTTTTGCTTGCTTGCTCACTCTCTTCTAATTAATAAAGTCAGAAGTAGAAACGTCCTCAGCCATTCTATCCATAGGCTTGCACAGTTTACAGTATTCCTTTATAAATCATCTCCCAGTGCAAGTGTTCATTTTGGTTCCTTGAAAGGGGTTTTCCAGCCTGTCTGGTGACGCATGCCGTGCGTTGCCAAGCAATAATGGAAATGAACCCATCAACTCATGGTTCCCTTCCCAGGATAATCTGCCACCCCATCTGCGCCTTTGCAGCAAACTTCTGCTGTTCCAACATCTGCCCAATGGTTATTATACAATCCATTTAATATATTCTCGAGGAGCCATAACCACCGCTGTGCCTTCTTGGGATACCAGCGAGGCCTCAGCAGACATGCCAGAGCAGCCTCTCCAGGGGATTGAACAGGAGCCAGATTCACCATAGTCAGTTAAGTACACATTCCTTTGGTACATGTGTGGCTAATCTACTTTTAATTGAGCTCCATTATTTTCATATATTTAGTAAACAAACGTGCATAGGTACAAAAGCTGCTGCTTGTTGACAACACAAACAGTATGCAGCTTGCTGGAGCTTTGGGCAGGCACCCTTGGCAGTAGATGTGGTAGAGTGTATTTAATGCGCAGACATATTTCTTTGTGCTTTTTGCCTTTTTCTTTTTTTTTTTCTTTAACATTTCCCGGATCTTTTTGTCCCAGCAGCCTATTCTGTGTGATTACCACAGCTGAGTGTAGGTGCAAACACAATGTCCTACTCCATGCAGAGACATCTGTGTGCCAGCATTGTTAGAGGGTATGAAGTGGGTTTTGTCTAGGTTTGCTCTCACTTTTTTTGATTAATATTAAGCCTCTTTAGACTAGGCTAAAAAGGCAGGGTTCTGCCACTGTGGTGACTCTTTTATTGCCGTACAGGGAAGAGAGACATGTCAGTCACTTTTCACCTACCTTTAAAAGAACAAGCAAGCTTCATTTTACTTTCCCTATTGTTATTCAATATTCAGTATATGATATTTAGAGAAACCTTGACATCCTTTGTTTGGTGTATTTAATAAATAGTTGATTGCCAAAAGAACAGGGCGGCTGCAAAACAAGGTTCAAGTAATCTACTTCCCCCTCTTGGAGACGGTTTTAATTTGCTTTCTATTGCCTTTCTATTCTAACACCTATTCTATAGGTGTTCTGGGAAGAAGTGCCCACATCAGGGCTAGCAGCTTGTTGCTTTTGGCGAGGAATGAGAGGTGTTTGGGGCAGTTGCTGGATCAGCACTTTGTTTGGATCCATCAAATCTCCTGTGGAAGCGCAAGAGCCATTCCCGCTTCCTACAAAGCCTGACCCTGTTCTCACTGTGTCACTGCAGGGAGGACAGGATGGATTGTTGGCAAAGACAGTGGTCTGCTCACTCTTTCCCTTGAGAGCAGTCAGAAAGTGTCTAGTGGTTGGATAATCTTTGCTAGTACACATGTCTAGGTGGCAGCTCTTCTCCTGGCAGGTGGTCGTGTATCCGAGAGCAGTTTCGTTGTGCGTGATACACCCCAGTGTTACATCCTGACTTGGGGCTCCTGCTGCAAGACAGCTCCCAGCTCTTTGTAGGAGGGGATGCTGCATCTGTTCATCAGGATGCTGTCCTTCATCTTAGCAAAGTCTCAAAGTGACATCTAGTGGAATACCTAGTCTCTGTGGGGAAATTTAATTAAACCACAGTCCCTTTATACCAGCACAAATATTGTGAAGGAAAACAACTCAACTCCTTTGACATTTTTACAAATAGGTTCAGTGGAAACTGCTGTGTTTACTTTAACTGACATTTGTTTTTTCAGTCAATTATCCCTCAGCCTTTTTTTCTTCCATAATTTATTACATGCCGCTCAGCCATAATAATAAATACAAAGTTGTTTCCCCTTTCTGTTGTTGTCTTGCAGGCTATGCTATGAACAAATGAAATAAAAATGAGTGCCCCTAATCTCCCTTGCTTTTCTATCTCAGTGGTAGCCCCAGACTATTTATTATGGACCTTAGCGGCCTCATATGGAGCAGAGTTTAATCCCAGATGTGAACAGAAGATTAGTCTGCAACTCTAGTAGTTTTTCCTTATCCTTGTGTCCTGCTCCAAGATGCATGAAAGACACTAAGAGTTGTTTGGATTTTTTTTTTTTTCATTTCAGTGGTCTTTTGAGCAAGCCCTTTAACCATGACACTTAAAGACATCTTTCAGCCAGATGATATCTTTCTGACTTGGTTGCTTTATCTGAACTAAAAGACAAACATTCCACCTTGATGCAGTTCTTTACTTCTCACTTCTATTTGTTTTTCAAGAATTTCAGGAACTCTTTAGAACTTTCCAAAGGAAATCTACCTAAAACCCCAATTTGTAAAAGGAGGCCCCTTATAACAGGGGGTAGAATCATAGAATGGACTTCTGCAAGTGTTTCAATTGACTTCAATACTTGGGTTGTAGCGAAAGCTGCAATGACAAATTATTTTTCAAGCACTTCAATCAAAAGCTGGCTGAATAGAGGGGAAACATGACTTCTTTTTTTTTAAACTTGCTGTTTTAGAATGAAAATAATATGATTGCAGGGGCAGAGCATGTTCTTCACAACTCTTAGGCATTCAGCAGCTGTGCTTTAGTGATTTAGGAAAAAGCAGTGAAATAACAGTGTGCTATGCACTCCTTTAATCCATCAAGTACTGTCATGCTGCTACTTTCCTTTGTGCACAAAAATAGTCTGATCTTAACTTAAAAACTTTCATTGAAGCAAACCAAATATTTTACAGCCAACAATCTTCAGCTGGTCATTTTGTCTGAAAATATTTTCATTTTCTGAAAAGTTATTTTTCATAAAATCCCAGTTGAAAGCTATTTTTCTTCCTTTATTCTATATAAAGAGCAAAACGAGGACCTCAAGAGCTACATAAAGCTTTGTATTCCATCTGGGAAGCTCATCAGCCATCCACAGAAATGAAGCTATTTAAAGTAACAGTAAATAGATATGGAATTTGGAAAACTGAATCCACTGGAAAGAAGTTATTTTTCAAAGTCCTTTTCAATTTGGCTTTTGCCAATAATACAGTGAATCTGTGACATATCTAATGATTCTAAAAACAGCCTTTCTATTCAGTTTACCAAATACTTAGGAAAACAGGAGGACAAAGAAAATGAAGAGGAAGGACAATATACAGTAAATCAATATAGAAATCAGCTGTATTTGATCAGGATGTGACAATGTTAATTTTTTAATTCCTTGTATCTAAAGCTTATGTGGATCTAGCTTAGAAATGTTTCTTTGCCATAAAATGCTTTGCACAGAAATATTTAGAAAATCAAGTAGGAAGAGGGATTTCCTTTGATCAGTTTGGAACTTAACAATTCACTTACAATTTTATTGGGATATGCTGGAAAATGCCCTTCAGGTTACATTTGTCCTTGGGCATAGATTTACTTTGGTTTCTGCAATAAGTTCCACAGTGTCAATGGAAGGGGCTTGGTATGGATCTTAGAGAAACTGAAATAAGGGGGGAAAAAAGAAAATCAAAATGAATCCTGGAAATGTGGTATGGATTTGCTGCACCGACTCCCCTATGAGTCTGTTGTCCCTGGTCTGACACAAAACCTAGGTTTTACCACGTATAGATGAAGAGTGTAACTTCTCTGACTCTTGACTGACTCTGGTGGAGCTTCAAAGAAATCCTCTGACTTACATAAATGTAAAAGCAAAACAAAAGACTAATTGGGACATGTATAATTAAGTTCACCACACAGAATGCATGTAGTCACACCTTTGCTAATGTAAATTCCCAAAGGAGCTTTTTAACTGGAAAGACAAATGGTGTGAGTGCAACACAACGCACTGGTGGAAGCTGTAGTGAGTAATTCTGCTCAGAGGGAGGGTGGGGAAGCCGAAAGGCTGAGGTTGTCATCCAGGCTAGAACACTGAAATAGAGAGGTTGAAAAGCAGAGGAAGAGGTCTACAGTCTGCGCTGCCATGTTTCAATTGACATTTATACACTTCAAATCAGCTTCTCTTTCTTTCTTTCTTTTTTATTTCCCACCTTAATTCGTAAAGAAGTTGGCCAGCTTTTTAAAGGCTGGTTTCATTGGAAATTAAGCATTTGAATAGCTCTAAAAATCTGACCCAGAAAGATCACATCAATTGACATTGCAAGCACACCAAAATAGCTGAGCTATCCTACTGGAACTTTTGTGAAAAGATGAGCTCAAAGCTTGAGACTGAATTTCTAATTCTGTATCAAATTATGTAAAATGATATAACCTTTTTTTATGAGGTGCTATTTGATAAGGATATTTTTATTAGTTTTAAGTTTAAGGTAATTTGATTGAATGTATTCATTGAGATAGGATTTTTAAATTGTCATTCCACATTTCAGGTTGCCTGCAGAAATAAAAGAATGAATGATCTTCACTTCAAATAGGGACATTTATCCTAGAATAAGGGCCAGATCCTACCAGTTCAGCCCAAACTAGAGATTAATTACAACCTTCTGAATATGATTCTGGCCCTGGTATCAAAAAAAAAAAAAAAATGACAGCACAAGAGAGAACTACACCTGTGGTTGTCAATAAGTTTCCTCAGAGCAGTTAGACAAGCATGTGACACAGACACTGCTGCATATAATTTCTAATTTCCTGAGAACCAGTTTACTTTTGACCACCAGCAGGGTTTCTTTGTTTTTCATTAGGACATGGTTAAAGCTCTCTGTGTAACCATATCCAGATTGCTAATGAAAAAATATTGTCTGGAGTCACATATGTAATCTGGAGAGTGTGGGTATAATGAGGGTAGGAGCAATATATCAACCTGTGCATGTACTGAGTGACTTTTTTACCCACATCACTGCAACGACTGAGCCTATATTGTGCTGCTTATTTTGACAGATGTGTGTGAAAATCTGCCTCTAGGTGGAGTTTCCACAGACTAGTGCTGTTGCAGACTTCAAGCCCTTTCATCTTTCCGTCCTTTTTTTTTTTGACTCAGTGCCCTATCCTCGCTACTGAAAATATAATTGAATTCTAATTAACTTAATAGAAACAGCATAGATTCTTATGTTCTGGGAAATGCGGTGCATCACAACAAAATTGCCTCAAATTTTACACATTATACTTCAATCGCAGGTGATGCTCATCATGTACTGTAATATTCTTTTGCTGAGGACTGACAGATTTTCTGAGATGGTTCTGTGCAATAAAAGCTATATGAGAAGGCAGGCTGGGCTATGGATAGTAACAAATCTGTCATTGCTTGTGTGGCCACAAAAGCACAGACGTCTTCAAAACCAGTGTGGTGCAAACATAGGACAGATTGTTCTTGAAACCAGAATAAACCTGATTCTGATGCTCTGAGGCCCTCTGAACTCCCTCTTCATTTTCCCATTCAATGCCAGCAAGCCTGTAGTTGTTGCAAGATAACACCATGTGCTTCTAGGGTGCTATCTTGACTTCTTTTTTACCTTCTGCTCTCCCATGCCTTTCAGTCAAAGTTTCATCTACAAATGGCTCCTTACACATCAGACCTCACCTCGTTCTTATGGTTGGTGTAAAGTTGATGCCCGGGGCAGAGGGGGAGAAGGAGCAGAAGAGGGAAGCAATTATTCTCTCCATACGTAGATGCTTCCTCCTTCTCTTCTACCCCTTAGAAGCACAGGAAGTTCATCCTCAAACCATATGGTACCTAGAGATACGCTGTGAGTCTTGGGGGAATGCCAAGGGCCCAGCAGCACCCTCAGGGGCCAAGGGGGCCATTTGCCTCACCTCCTCTCCCCAACTTTCCGTGGCATGCTTTTCTTCACAAGTTCCTTTATCACACTTCTGCCAGTGCATCTCCTTCCTGGCCTGCAACACCTGTGCTGCATTACAGTGCAGAAAACAATACCCACACTGAGACAGGCAAACTGTATTTCATTTGTCAGCCTCACTCAGCTCCAGAAAAGCCACTGGAATTAATCCACTCTGCAGCCTTTGATAGGCTGTTACTGAGAGGCTGGGAGAAGGTACTGGGGGCACTCCAGGAAGGGTCACTTCAAGGCCTTTGGATCAAGGTTTGGGTGCACCAAGTTGTGCTTGAAGTAAGCAGTAGTAATTGTTTCATTTCAGTGATGTGCTTGTTTCTCTCTAAGCTCTCCATTGGCACTGATGTAATCAAAGTCACTTGGCATGGAGTTGGTGGTTTTTCTGCTTTGGCATTTGTGATCCACTTTGTTAGCAGGACCTGCTTATAATTTTGAATATATGATTTCCTTCAAAGTGGCAGAGTTTTGAAAAATAGCATGTGATGCAATAATAAATTATTCAGCCTTCTGAACTGGCTACATGAAAAGCACATTTTTCCATCTGCATCTGGCTAGGCATTTGCAACTGTTTCTCTTGGATCTGTACCACAGCCCACTTAGCCATGGTTTTGTGACCTCCAGAAAGGATTAAAGCAATATGTTGTGCAGGGGGCTGCTAGTGAAGGTCACTTGGAAGTGCAGGCTAGTGTGACATGTGGCCGCCCACCTGCTCAGTGCTGTTAGCCGCAGGGAGCACTCTATCCCGTGTCTCCAAACTGTGGTGAGCTCAGGCACTGCACACAACAGGCAGAGGGTCCCACTTCTTTCTAGCTGTGCTCCAGTTAAGTGCTCAGTGCTGCTGGGTTTGCTGGGGACCAGTAATAGGAGACAAGCTACAGTTATTGCAGTGCCACTTATGAAAATCAGAACTTGAGACCAAACCCTTAAAACTGCTTCTTGTGGAGGAAAAGGAGAACCTGCTGAGATGGGGAGGTCCTTTTTCATCGCTGTCAAACTTACACAAGGGATTGGTACTACGTAGTCATTAACAAAAACTCATCCTTTGTGCTTTGATTCACTTTCAAGAAGTCAATTTGGATTAGAAACTATTTTTTGTTGGGAGAAAAATGAGTTCAGCTGCTGCACTCAGTACTCCAGTCTAAACCCAAGATATTCTTAGAAGAGGAGCATAAGGATGGTGTCAAGCCTGGGGAACTGAAACTTGGCAGCTCAAGAGCCCTTTTTACTTTCTCTTTTGTCTGGGAAATAGTGTTGTGCAGTCAGCTCTACGATAGGAAGACTTACGGTGGAGATGGCTATTTTAGGATTTTATTAATTAATTGCTTTCAAGCAGTGTACCTGCTTTCTGCATTCAGAGGTATATTTCATCAATCAAACAAGCAGATTTTGTACATGAAATGAGTACTGAAGTAGTTTGAAACAAGCTGCAGAAAGCCAAAATGATCTCTATACCTTAGGCATACTGGCTTTCATAGGCGGTGTACTCTCTTGTTAGGCACTGGATGAGCAATGATGATACAGACTGAAAATAGAGCTACACAAAACATTTTACTTTTGTGACAAAAGCTGCTCAGTGTGCCAGAAACATAACCATGATCACATTCAGCCAAAAAATATCAGAATTTAAATGCCCTGGGCCTAAATTTTGATGAAAGACTTTTGCATACCACCAAAAAGAGAAATAATCAGTACTGCCTAGGGTCTAGCATCAGTCAGGCTCAAAATAATTTCTTTGCCAAGGTAAATACATCTTCCATATCTTGGGATAGGTTGGATGTCTGATATGTTGGTACTAGAACAAAAGAAAAATTGGGCATGTTTAGACTAAGATGAGAAGTTTGAGTCATACATGACAAGGAAAAGTCGCATATTCTTGTTAACTCTGACAAATCTGAGAAGTCAGATTTGAATCCTCATTAAATGTAAGAAAAAAATAACACTGAGGAAAAAAGATTTGCCAGATTACACCTTCCTTTTGTTTTAATGTGCTATTTAGTAAAAGAAAGAGTATTAAGACAGGCCATGAGTGAATATGATATACTGCACTTTGGCTAGACAAACCAGGCACAGATTTAAATGGAGAAATGTGGGGGAATGAGTTATCACTTTTTCCCCTCCATGTGCATCACCACAGTGGGGGAAATGCAGACAGCACAGTCAAGATCGTGCTGTTACCTCCCAGCTCAGACAACTGGTCCTCAGCACTTGCTCTCCTGTGGCACTCACCTCCTTCTGCCCCAGCACCACACTGCCAAGGGTCTCTTGTTTCAGCTCCACATCCATGGTACAGAAAGGCTTTGTCAGTCCCCCTCATCAGGGCACTCAGGTTTCAAAAAAAAGATCCTAGAAAGGCATAATTACCCAGCTGCCATTAGCACTACAAGGCCTGCCTGTGCATGGATTGATATACAGGTTCTCACACACAGGGAAAGAACACCTTGAGCCACTTGGTCATCTGTTCTTCTGGACTCTCCTCACACTTCTCTCACCTTGCATCACTCCTGCACAAAACACTCTACATAGTCAAAAGGTCTTAACCTGGCTTGCACAGACACAAGAAGCACACATTTGGGATAGAAGTGATTGAATCCAGTGAGCCTCAAGAGTGAAGAAAACTCATGGGATCAAGGCTGAGAAAGGGTCTTACCACTCAGAAGCTGTTACTGCCCCGGTAATTTGAGGGTTGGGGAACACAACTTTCTGTTGTCTTCTGAGCGCTGAAGCTTGCATTGCCCATAGTGCATAACTCAGCCCCTGAGTGTGTGTCAGCAGATAGCCAAAGGATGATATTTCACAGCTCTCCAGTAGCTGGGCTGACCTTCTGCAAGGCTCTTAACCTTGAGATAATAAGTATTGTCCTTCAAGGGGTAAAACGTTTAACTGCAGCTGTTTACTATTTACACAAAGGGACTGATATGCAGGCCTTCCCGCCATGCAGTTTGGCCCATATGAACTCTGTTCAAAAAGAAAGGAGCAAAAAGTTCAGATTTTATTACATTTGCAACTTACAGAGGGCAGACTGTCCTCAGTTGTCACTTGTGAACTCTTTCTTGAGCTTTGCTCACTGTCAGAGACAAAATTAATTTTTTCAGTCATTTTCCTTTCCATTTATTGTTCAACACCAAACCATGAAAAATGAGCACTGACGTAATGATTGATCATGGAGCTGGGGGTTGAAAGTGAACGCTAGAACTGTTGGGCTATATATGAAAAGCGTTTGGGGTTTTTTCCTTTTTTTTTTTAGATGATAATATATTGTTTGTGAATGGGTTATTTATTAGAGCCATGTGTAGCCTAAAAGGTTTGTAAAGATGATTACTAAAACATATCCATATGTGGAATGTGTGTGCATATTTGTAAACTTGGCAATTCATCCAGAATTTTTTTTAATCTTTGTAGAAAAAAGGTCTCTGAAATTGTGTAGGGTCATTCTTTTTCTTAATAGTAGGCAACATATTTTCAAAACTATTGTGCTTAACATAACCTGTCCTTTAGTTCTGACATCACATGCTTATGTACTGTTGTGTACTTCTAAAATGATGAATTATCTAAATATTTGATAGTCTGGCATCAATCTTAACAGAAAATTGCTTCTTTGCCAGCATATTGTATTCTCCAAATAGTGTATTAGATCAGATACAGACCTCTTAATGCATCTGCGTTGGAAGGTAACAAAAACTGGGCGTGACCAAACTATGGTTTAGTAGATCTGGAGGGCTTTATCACAATGGAAATTGTAGTACTTTTTTGTTAAATTTTGGAATCCTGAAGTACCAGATTTTTCTTAAAGAAACATTTGGCCTGATCACGCTCCCGTGAGTTTTGGAAACAGAAGCAGTGGAGGCTCAGACAACAAACTAATATTCTTGTTTCCTGCTCTTAACTAGTGGGTCTAAATGCAGAGCTGTTCCAGTACTGTAAGCAGAGAAGTTTGCTGATAGCCCTGGTGCAGGACTTTTTCTGTCATATGTTCCAAGACACCCCAAATGGAAACGGGAATGGGTTCTGTTGGGTCTGACAGCATTAAATCAGGCTTTTACAAGATCTAAGCATTGTACAAAGGAGACCGTCCTGCCGAGCGCCTCAGAGGCAGGCTGCTATCTATTAATCTCATTTTAAAGGAAATGAGGAAAGCAGCACAGACAGGTGCTCCCTCGCAAGGCACCACAAACATAAAAGGAAATCCGTGAGCTGATACTGCAGAGAGGAAATGGGCTTGTAACTCAACATTGACAATACACAACCAGTGGAGAGAAACCCAGGTACTTCTGCATGCAGCTAAATTCAGGCCCAGGGCTTGGTTGAGGCTCCGCAGCCTGGGGAGCTGTGCCGTTATCTGCAATATTCTCCCCTCGTGGCTCTTTGGAGCTGTGTACGTGCACTCGGCTTGTCTCTCCGAGGTGCCCATAGCAGCACTCTGCTGTCACTCTGTGGATTGCCCTGTGAAGGCCATGTCTTGAACTTCCTTGTGAATATTTCCAGTACATGTGTAAATTTCAAAGTAAGAAAAGAAACAGGTGAAGGTGACTTGGGAAAACAGATCCTTTCCATGTAGTTGAGAGCTCATATTTCAGGAAATAGGGATGTGGTTAAATTATGCATTTATTTAAGTGCCTTGTTTTATCAAGGTATAAATATTTATTTACAGTACCCATATAAATGAAGGAAAGGATCATTTAAATTCATTTTCAGGTTGCCAGAATACCTCACTGATTTGTACTGGAATTAAAAAAGATCAAAAAGTCATGTCACAAACCCACCAAATATATATAATACAGGTTTACTGGAGAAAAAGATCTAGTAAACAGAGCAGTCTGAAATTAAATGAGAAACTTAAAAGGGATTTGGGAAGTCAAACACTGGAAGCTATGATTTGTTTCTCATGTTAAAAATAGCATCTCCTTCACATCTCTTTAGGATCAGGCTTATTTCAAACAATTATAGTTTATGGAGATTATTCTATGGAAAAAAATATTTAATATATTAATTTTCCTTTAGGCAGACATTTGAGCTGCAATAATAAACTGTACCTAAATTTCATGAATGAACTAATTTTACATCAAAGCTATGGTTTATGCCCATAAAAAGTTTTGTGTTATAGCCAATGTGGAAATAATATTTAAATATCCTGGAAGCATTTAATTCCTAAAATATGCAATCAATGTTCTTGAAAAAGGTATACAGTGTGTTGTTAGTGATGCTGTTGTATATCTTCAGGTAACTATTATTTGGGGGAGAAATTGAAGTATTTAAATAATTGTAGATTTTTTTAACTGCAAGTTATGAAAATATATAACTAGATTCTTATTTTTCAGCTTGGTTAAAACTAGTCTCTAATTTTGTACCAACAATTCTATGGAGGAAGTTTGGGGAGGGGTTGCAGTAATTGTGTGTGTGATTGATGCCAGTTTAAAAGTCTTCAGAGCTGGTTTGTTTCATTTTTGTCAAAGATCAGCTATGATTACACAGGGTTTAAACCATTACTGAGTACTTAAAAATTTCTTACCAGATGTCTGTATGATTATGATTTCTAGCCTAATATTTAACTGGGCATCTAAGCAGACTCTCGGACTTTTTGTGTTCACAGAAATTGAAAGTAAATCCTTACTAAATTCATCGAATTAAATCCTTGATACATCCCATTGCTTAGCATCTTGCAACATTCTGTTTCTGCCTTACATTCTTTCATCCGTCACCATTTACTTTCTTAACTTTTTGGTTTGTGACTGTCTAGGGCTTCATTAAATTCTTCAGATTCTTTAGGCTCATTTGTGTTAAATCATTGCAGCTTGTCCTCTGTACACTATGATGTGAACTTGCACAAGACATATTGATGGCTACTGTACTGTAATACTTGATCAACTGCTCCGCCCCCCAGGCTTTTGTACCTTCTGTCTGAACTGTTATTACTGCCTGCTCAATTATGGCAGTCCCATTAGTGCCTGACAAATGGCTTTGTTCTCCTGGAATTGTCACTGTATGCTGGTCTTCTCCCAGCTGCTGGTTACACGGTTCCCCATTTTGCCAGTTATCTCAGATGTAGGTCTGGCTTGACTTTGGTTAGATGGAGCACCAAAAGTTCTCCAGCATTATGTCGAGGTAGTTTCCTGTCTCTTCTGCACTGTTTATTGAGTCTCCATTTTAGCTCTTGTCTAGCTGGTCTTGTATGCAGGGGGAGGAGTGTAACAAAGATTACTTTAGAAATGTTTTCACAAATTCTGTTACTTGTCCATCCAGATATACCATTGTTTCCAGTATGAACTCTAATCATTGTATCCATTTCTCCCTTACACGCCACTCCTCCAGCATACATGTAGGATCTATTTGCTTCGCTTTGCTGACAGTTAAACGTTTTTGGCATTTAAGAAAGTAAGTGTTGGCATTCCCAGTCCTGTGATTGTCAAATACAGATAAGTATTCCCCTGCAGATATTCAGGGAGAGTTGTGTTACTTGCTACCTGAGCTGATAGGGTTGCAAATATAAATGCAATATAAATATAGGTTTTGAACCTATTTTGAAGCACGAGTGAGCAATTTCTTCACTTTTCCATTTCAAATTATATGTGAGAATGTCTGTGCCATTATCAGTAATCCTTGCACAAGAAATACCAGAATTTTTTTTTAGACAAAAGTGGTATCGGGTAAGAAAGATCATTGAGTAGTGTCATAATCTAAGAGTGCTTGCTAAAGCATCATATTTAGCATTTCTCAGAAGAATGTGACCTCATTATAAGGTGGTCTTTTGGTATCTACTGTATTACTGGTAGGCTGCCTATCCTCTTGCTATGTCAATAGGCAGTCCTATTCTACAGAACTGCATCTTCAGCAGAATAACAAACAACAAAAGCAATGAAATCCAAAACATGAGATACAGAGGTTTTTCCAGTGAATTGCTTTACTTTCAGTGTCTGTGGTCTGTACTTCACATCTGAACCAAAGTCTTGTGGGCACATTTTTGACCACATACAGGACTGATGAGGACAGATCACTGCAAAAGCTAAAAAGGTTGCACTTTTTAATTCCTGGTTACTACATTGTGATTATTTGCGCTTGCTGATTTTTAGTTAGTGTAGGTCTCTATATGGCTGAGTATTAATGGCATAATTTTGGGGCCACCAGAGGGCTGGGAATAAGAGGGAATGAGATAGAGGAAAAAGGAATCATCCTAAACCTGTAAGGGATGTGTAGTCATCCACAAGTTGAGGAGAAAGACATGAACTCTTTGATAATGTCTAAAAAGAAGTATTTGGATGCAAGCAGAGGAGGAAAATAAGCTTCTCCCTTCCCCAGAGTATTTCTGTGAGATCACACCAATGGTTTGATAAACACTGCACTTTGCACCTTTACTGACTGTTTTGCAGTTGTCATCCAAGAAACCGGAGTGTGAACTCCTGCTTGAGCTGCACCACACTATTCTAGACACTGGGACAGGCAACACTCATTTCATTTAATTGAGTGCAAAAAATCAGATGGATAAAGTGAGCATGTCACCAGCCTTCCTGAGAAGCAAAATATTATTGACCCTCTTACTTTCTTTCACATACTCCAGTGCTAGTCCAAACATCACCTCTCCACTTCCCCAGCAATAATTATCAAATCCTAGATAAGGGAAAGACTGTATCAGGCCTGAGCACAGCTCATATACTTTGTGCAAATGCTGGAGGGAAAATTAGAGAATACCCGAATGACTGTTTTATTACTGAACAGGACTCTTTGTCTAACCTGTCAGCTACCTGGCTGGGAATCTCTCATTTTGACACAATAACGAGAGAGCCAGTTTTACAAATGAATGTTCAGATGCTGAAAAAAGCAAGTCCCAACTCATATGCTCCAAATGTCACCTTTCTGTTTAATAAGGTGCAATTTAGATGCCAGTTCAGTGTAGGTTTCACCCCTTGATTTTTCACTGCCAGTTAAGCATGTCAGTGGTTGGGATGTATATACCCTGCAGCTGTAGCAGCCTTCCCTGATAATAGCATAAAAGGGATTAGCCACAAACACTTTTTTAAATAATTCCTCCCCTTGATTGGTTAGTTTTTTGATTTAAAGTTCTCATTTGATTCTTTTGACTTGCTCACCTGGTTTAACACTGCAGTAAGATATAAAGCGCACTCCTCTGGGAAGTGCGATAATGTAGCTCTCACCATTGAAACGACACTATCCCAAGTTACATTTCCCCAGGCTCTGTCCCTTCATTTTCTGGAAGGCAGACAACAAAACTGCAAATCTTGTTTTCTAAGCCTGAGGAGCCTTCTGCATGTCTCAGGTGTCTGCCAGGTTGCTCAATTTAAGTCTGTAGGCTTTGTAGTCTTCTCCAGAAAAATGATCTCACTTGTTTTGTCTGAAGTACCTTTTCCATCCATGGTTGGGATAGGTGTGCATGTGCAATCCCTGCAATTTCAACTGTCAAAGAAAAGAGCTGTTGGATATAGGCCCAGCCTTAAAAAAATTAGCTCTTCAGTAATTTGTGATTGCAATGTTTGTGAAGGTTTGACAATTCTGCAGCTAGAGACCAGGTTGTGGCCACTACACAGAGGTGAGTGATGCAAGAAACCTCCATCTCCCCTGCCTGAGGCATTGACTGGCGCCTCCAGACAATGGCAGCCTCCAAAAGCCTTGAAATCAGGCAGCACTACTCTCTTAAGGCATCAGTGCTCTCTCACCAAATGAGTGGGGGCACAGAGGGACTAAGAAAAATGTGGGAAAAGCTAAAATGATGCTGAGCATAGGATGAGTTTCTGTCCTACCAAATGAAACAGGTCGACAAGGAGGGGACAGTAACAGCAGCTTGAGTCAGGGGCTGAAGTCCAGACGACAAAGAAACACAAAGAGAAGGTGACAGGGAAGGGACAGTAGCAGATACTGTCAAGCAAGGACCAAAAGGTCAGCATGGACAGTGGGGACATCAACCATCCAGAAAAGAGAGAAGGGCAGTTTTGTGGAGTAGGAGAGGAAATCCCATCCCTTTGAGAATGACAGACAGTGCAAAGAAGCACTTTTCCTGAGGGATCAGTTGATCAATTAGGTGGCTTTCCTGCAGCTTTTCTATAGATGGATGAAGCACTAGCTCAAGGTAAATCAATTGCTGACAGAATCCATGCCCTTCCTTAGATATTGGAAGACATAGCTGTGCCTGAACAGCGAAGGGAACTTTATCAGCATTTGAATGAAGCCATCTGTTTCTCTACCTGAGGCCTTTTTTTGTTTCAAATATGGCCTTTATTCAGTTTTACTCCCATCTCTCAAACTTTATTACTTGCTCTTCCAGTGGCCTTCTTTCAATGGACTGCTGATCTTGGACACTACATACCTCAGTTTGTCCATCTTTAAATTAAGCCTAAAATGACTCATCTAAGGATGCCATATCCACTTATAAGTGGAAGCTCTGAATTTAGAGAAAATATATTTTAACTAGATTAAGTTACCTTTATAAAAATTAAAACATTCTAATGTGTTTCCTTTCCATTTGAAATCCATTTTAACATGTGTTGCATACAATTCATTAGATGGGAGTTGTCACTTATGTACCTTATTTTAGTTTATACTTTATTTGAATAGAATCCAGAGAATACCAAACATTTGTCTGATCTGTCTCTGATATTGAACAGCCACAATAGAAGGGTTGTTCCTAGCCAACTAGGAGATGTCTATAATGACGACAGGTCCCGACTTTTTGAAAAACAAGGTTTGCTTATCTGACACTAAAATCTCTGGCTCTTACACCCAAAACGGAGAAGGATGCTGGATGTCTGAGAAGCATATGTTCCAAATCAGCTGTCAGTAAATGATCGAGCAAATGCATGGAACAACTTAGACATTCTTCACACTTTGCAAATGCATACACACTTTCTCTTATTTTCAAGTTTTTCCTTTACACTCATGTTCAGATGGAAAACTCTCCAAAAGCCAGGTAATGTGGTACACAATGGGAAAATAGCACTGAGAGTGATTGATTGCAAAAAATGGAAGATATATTGTGTGATCATATGCTGGGAGAAGGAGCAGGCAACATGACTTGGTTTCCATTTCAAATAAATAGACAGTGGAACAATCAAGAAGCTGCCAAAGTAAATGAATTCAGCATGGTTGGAACACCAGCACATCGTTGCTTCAGAGAAGGTTTCTGTCACAAGTTACAGCTTCAGCGGTGAAAGACACAGATCTTCTGTTTTATTTTTCGCTTCCTGAGCCACACTCTGCTCTCTGTTATTCTAACTGACATCTGGAGGAACGCTGGTGAGTTCACTCAAATTAGTCGGAGTTTAAATTATTGTAAAACAGATCAGATTCCTGCCCACTGTCCTTGAACCCCTGAGATATGCAAAACGTGTGATGGACTCTTTCTCATGGGGATTTATACACTAATTTAACTGTTTCTGACAGCCATTTTACCACATTATGAGATTTAGGGGAGAAAGAAAAAAAATCTTTTAACTATGAAAAAGTGATAGAAACAAAGAAGAATTAGTAGCTCTCCATGGAAGTTATAAGAGGTCCCAAGGCCATATCAGAGCACATTATTTAAATTCTTTTAGCTTTCATCAGCAGAGCTGAACTTCTCTTCCAACATGTCCGAATCTGCATTTGATCTTGTAATTTGAGATATGTTAGCTTAGAGGTTATCATACTCCTTTACTTCGAAATATGTCACAGCATTTCTTGTAAAAAGCTTTGATTTTGCATAAGCTGAATATAAACCTCACAACATGCACACCCTTGGCTTGCAGTAAACATTGTGTCTTTACAAACTTCAGCAGGGTTGTGCAGGTGTGTGAGCAAGGATTTACCAACACACGAGATTATACACAGCTCATGTCAGAAGGACAGAGCGCTCAGACAGCATCACAGTCTAATACCTGACATGCTTTATGTGAAAGCAGAACACTCCTTCATTAGCTGAAGGTCACAGATTATAATAATGCTTGGCACTTGCAATCCTGAAGGTGTTGTACTCCATCTAATTAAAATTGGCAGATATGTAGGCTTTTATGCATAGGGAAAATAAAGTAGAGATTTCCCTAAAGGCGTAGACAGAAGAGAAAAGAAGTCATAGGCACAGAATCCTAATTCTAATTCAGTTCCTGGGTACCAGTGCTTCCTCAGATTCCTTTCTAATAATAAGGAAAAAAATTGGAATTTCATCCAAAAAAAAGACGAAGTGAGGAATAAGTAATAAATCTATCATTTCTGCTAAACCATGGCACAATATTTTGAGTAACAAAGACTTTTGTCAGGAGTATGAATAAAAAAGCAAAAGGCAACACCTGCTGGTGTTAGAATTCACAGGCTTATTACAAGCCCAAAGTCATCCCTTGTTTTTCTTGCTACTTCACATCTTCTTTCCAAGAGCAAAATCTGGGAGTATCAGCAAAAGCTTTAAAGAACATTCACCCTGTTGCATTTGTGAACATCTAACATATTCATCTAATACAGACTTTGCATGTCAATACATTTATTAAGCTGGACACCATAGCATTACTGCTTAGCTTATATAAACCATGTAAGCAGAAGGGAAACCCCAATCTGACCAATTCAATTTTTATATTTTTTATTCTTTTTTCTACCAAGTTTTACTAATAAATGCATACTTCACAATGAAATATCCAATTCTTCAGACATCACAGTTGCATGAAGCTCACTTCAGCTGGTAGTACAGCTATCTGTCATTCTTCACACTGGACTATCTGATGTAAGAGGTGTCCACAAAAATCAGCTCCCTTGGTGCTCTCCATGCTCATTTGAGGTTGGCTGTTACTGGTGTTTGAAGCAGCAATGGTCATATCCCATGTGCTGAGTTGCCAACTGAAGGGAAGCACCTCCTTCGCTCAGAAAATTCCCTGACGTCTGCAAAGGTAAAGAACCTTTTTTGAATTTTTCAAGCGCAGACAGACTTAGCTCTACCTGGCAGGGTTACACCACTGATGTTCAGCAAGACCCACTTGCAGTAGTGGAAGAAGTGCTCAAGCATTCTCTGTGTTTGGGATGCTACCTGGCAATGTTTATCCAAGCAAAATGCCATGGAACTTGGCTTAAGTAAGAATATATGTTAAGGCCTATGTATCTTATTAATCAATGAGGAGAGAAGCTCTAAAATGCAGTTGACTGGCTGTAGCTTCCAGCTTATAAGGTCTCTTTTCCTGTTATTCTATGTGGCAACAGCATTAACCAGAAATATTGAAATAATCACATGTATTTTAGTGTGTCTACTCTGCTCTTAAAATTGAACACATGAACAATTCTTCTAAAGGAGTTTCTCCATCTCATTGTATACTAGCTTAGAGAATGTCTCAACACTTAATAAATACTGTGGACTTTTCAAACCATACTCTGTACTCTTAAAGCATTGTGCAAACATTGTCTAACAACACCTGAAAAATATGCAGAGATCAGTGTTCAGGAGAGTGCATTACATATGCCTCTTTAGCCTTATTCAGTAGCTATAATTTCAATCCTTCTGGAGATAAGAAACAGACAGAGCAGGCTGCCACCACCACAGTCTTGTTTTGTTGCTACCATCTTGATTATGTCATTCAAACTGAGCAGTCAATAAATAAGGTCATTCCTAATAAAAGCAGCAACTATGGGCAAGATGAATTGTATCAAATAATTTTTCAAGAAAGCAGAATGTTCGCTCACAGTGTCTTGTATTTCTTCTTGTTTTTAAAACAGAGTAATACACTGGAATAACTTTTCTTAATAGGCTACATTTGCTTTTGATTAATTGAAAACAGCAAAAATGATAGTGTGGAAAGTTGAGAAGTTTTCTTCCTCAAAGCACTGGCTAGAGAAGATTTCATGTAAATGTCTGGTAGACATTTTCTCAAGCTTAATAAACAGGGTCAGTTATTTATACTGAAAAATTCCAAAGATTAAGCTTCTGCTTTTTAATGTCTCAGCCCTAGAAGGTACGTGATATATGTGTTCAGTTTGTTCCTTTTTGCATTTGCCCTTTAAGTGCAGAGTCCATTGATAGCCATTTAGAAAGCATCCAGGACTTGAGTGCCATGTGTTTTAGCAAAGCTAACAAGAGAGAGATTTTTAGATATAAGGACTGGTATTTAAAACAACCTTGTGAAATTGCTGGTTTCTATACACTGCCAGAAATCAACCTGGGGTGGGAGGGGAGCAGGGGAGTTTCAGAGGAAGTCTTGAAGAAATGAGTTTTAGCCGATGCTGTCATCAATGCCAGTGAGAGTCAGACTGGCAGTTTAGTCAGGGTTTAGCTAGTGTCTGGAATCTGGACACCCCTGGACACAAATCCTTAATGCCAGGGAGCTCTGTAGCTGACTCGCACTTCAGCCAGCCACACAGACATGGAATGGCTGTCCTGCTGTGGATGACATGCCCAACCTTTGGAGAAAGTAAGGGCTCAGATGTATGCAGAGATGACAACTATTTGCTTATTTGATCCTGTCATGGGATAGTCAGAATCACATTCTTCCTTCTCTAACAGTGGATTCACGGTTATTATCCATCTTACTCCTGCAAGAAGTCGTCTTTGGCAGGATGCTGCAAAATTATTCAGTATTGAAGAGAGTTGTTTGAAATATAAGCCACCAGGTTTAATGAGAGGACAGGCCTTTTCCAGCACTCACCAGGTCACTGAAACCTTTTCTTTACCTTCTCTGAAGCAATACGATTTTGCTTGGCCTTGCAAGAGACCTTTTTGGCAAAGGTTGTGTGTAGCACCAGAGTTTCCAGAGATGAGGGCAGTGTCAAATTTGACCCACTGCAGCAATTTGATTGCAGTGTTCATGGAGGCTGAGTATGCCTGAAATGCCTTTTCTGTTATCATCCAAATTGGACCAACAAGTCATGAAATTGAGGTTCAGGTTCAATGAGACTTGCCAGAGCCTTTATTAGCTGCTGAGGAACAGAGTTCTGAGGGATTGACTGGAATTGGTGGGTCTTGATCTTTCTCAGCATCAGATCTACATCCTTTTAGGAATAACTATTGCCCCATTATTGATACAGCTTCCAAAAATTTGGGATATATTTGCACCCTAATATTTTTTAACCTAAACAACAATGAAAGTCTCAGTCTGGAGCACTTCAATGGTATGAGAAGAACTGGTAGTCTAGGGCACAAACTTGGACTGTTAAACGCTGATTCACATTAGTTCCAAAAAAATGCCCAGTGTTCAGGGTTGCTTAATTAATTTGTAGCCAACTGACAGGAAGTTTCTCCCAGTTGTGTTACTTACCAAACTGTGTCCTTTAAAACCTTATTCATTCTATTCTTTAGACTTTTGACCTCCCGTTCATCTTTCTCCTGCCATACAACAGATGAACTTGAATCCAGCATGAACAATGACAAGCGTTCATCTAGCAGGAGCTCTCATCAGCATTGCTCCTAGTTGTTCTGCCTTGAAAATAACACTTCCTCACTTCTCTGTGAACTGCAATTTATTTGAAAGATAAGCCTAGACCTTTTATGTTAATCATAAATCAATTATATTTATCCTAAACCTGGAAAACATGAAAATACCTTATTTCCTTATTGCAAAATCCAGTAGGATATTCACAGTAATTATGGCATTTTTTGTACAAATAATAAGGTCATATCATAATCATTAGAGCTACAACTGAGTAGTTGTCTATCCTAGAATATTTGAAATGTCTGTTTCAATTGCAGTGGAGGTTTGGGAATTTATTTATTTTTAATAGCTGAAGTAAATCCTGTCATGAACCAGATTTCCCCTTTTTATTCCTCATGTAGCCTTTTGAGTTTAGTCAGATTTTACACGACATGAAGAAAGTGAGAAGGGAACTATGAGGTTAAGCCTGTAAAATACTGTCTGTGCCCAGTACCATTGGCCATTGATTTGGCAGATAAGCACCCTGAGAGATTGCTCCTTACACCTTGAGTCTGTAAATAGATTATGTCAGTCAAGCTGTCCCCACTGTTTGTTATTACTATCACTTCAACCATCCAATGTGTTTATCAGGTGGAGACCTCCTCAGTGTTAAGGAATGTACAAGGACGGTGTAAACATCACAAAAGCTAGGAAGAAAGAAATATTCTTAATTCTGCTATATGCATAAGTAGCTGGGATACAGGAAAGTAGATACTTAATTGTCTTCATGCTCCTAAACTTTTGCAGTTGGGTTTTTGAAGGGTGTTTTTTGTATGTTTGTTGGGTAGGTTTGGTGTTTTGGGGTTTTTTAGGGGGTGAGGAGGGATTGGGTGATGGTGTTTATAGTTCTGATCCCACCTGGTGAACAGAGGTTTCAGCTTATAGGAAAACAGGAAAAATGGTTTAATCTACAATCTGTGGCTTGTACATACTATTGTATTCCCAACCATGTCTGAAAACTGGCTAGGTTCATTGTGGGCTTCAACTCCCTTAAACAATTTACCCCATGTGATACTGAGGTTCTGGATTTGGCTCACATTGTGACTAACAGTGCCAGAGAATAAATTCTCTGCATCTTGCCTCACAGTTTAGTTGGCGAGATATCAAATAAGCACACTTCTGGTTATGAGAGTACACTTTTAATTGTCAATGTCTAGAACTCAAGCATCAGAAATATCCCGTTATTCTGTGTTCATTATTAAATAAGTGTCATGGACTCATTTCTCCTCTTTGTCTCAGACTCTGTGGAATGTAAGCATGAACTTATGGTCAGGCCCTGCTGCCCTTTCCACATTAAGTATTAAACTGTCAGAATGAATGGAAACAGGTGTATGCAGAGAGAGAAAGATGGCTATATCTGAAAGAGTGATTTTGATTGTTGTAGCCGTGGTCGAAATTAAATCTGGCTGAGAAGGGCAATCACAATTTTTCAGGCTCTTTTGTGCACCGTCGTGACTAATGATCATTGTCCCAGCAATCACATTAATAAACGTGCACTTCTAAAATTCTCTCTTCATGGCAATACCCATTTCCATTGCACATTATTACTATTTGCAGCCTCTGAAATATTTTGTCTTTGTTGTGTCAAAACTTCCTAATGAGTAGGTCAAAAGACTTAAATACAGCCTTTGCGTTTCTTTCAATTCCCTAAAAATAGATGACTAAAATCAATCCCAGTGAGTTTGCATTTAATTGCCAGTGCTGGAAAACAGGCACCTGAAGTATCCCATCATTTCTCAAGCACTGTGGGATAAGCAGGGAGGTATTTGCTCCACCTGGCTCAGGCTGTCTAAGTATAAAGTGCACTTTGAGATTACATGCTCTTCCTACAGGCTGAGGCTATTATGGCATCATGCATTAAAGCAGCTGCTATTTGTGTCAAAGTGCAAGTATGATAATTAATTTTACAGGAGTATAATGAAGAACTGAATCACTACAGAGGGGTTTAAATTGACAAATAGTCTTTTGTTATCATTTTGGTGGGGAAAGGGGGACATCTGGTGGGAGGTCTTTGTAAAAGCTTGGACAATGTCATTTCCTATTTGCAGTAGGATGCAAATCCCTAGTGAAATTGTATATTCTGGGTAATCTATAGATTTTTCGTAATTTCTAACCAAGAGAGTTGATTAATTAATTTGCATCAAAACCACCCAACAGGATGTTTTGCAGTAGTGCGTACTGTAAAGCTCTAATTGCCTGTTTTATCAAGTCCACAAAGAAGTGTAGCTAACCCTGGATGAATGCCCAGTACTCTCTTGTAATGAGATTTTCACAAAAGGTCTGGGAGAAAAGTGGTGGGATGAAGACCCATCCAGGAAAAGGACTTAATACTTTTTGCTTAGGGTTAGAAAATAAATATTAGAAATCCGCCAGCATTGCCTGAGTACATAAGAAAGCAAGACATTGTGGCATTACTAAGCCTTGAGTAGACATCTCCTAAAGGATTATAACCTGCTTAATCAAGCTTTGGAAATGCAGCAAGGCAGGAGGCAAAACATACAGTAATACTTCAGCATGTCAGTTAAAATTAAATTGCAACAGATTAAAGTAAGACATAAGAATGTGGCACATCCAGGTTACAATGTCCCGTATGCTTTGTCCCATCATGTAAATAATAAGTAATGATTGCATTTATTGATAAAGGACAACTACAAGTCTGTTGTTTCCGTCTTCTCTGATCCTTTCCTAGCAACATTCAATCTGGAATATGCAGTTTTGCTCCTTTTGCTGCCATTACATAGCTTCTGTCCCATTTTGTGAATGATCCCCTTCAGAAAGCATCCTACGAGGAGGTGGCTCCAGAGTCACAGCCACAGGGTGAGAGCTTCGATCTTGCTGTGGGAGGCAGTGCTGGAAAACCGTTCCCTGCACAAGCACTGCTGCATGGGGCTATGAGAAGACAGCCACCATGATGTGAGACCTTGCCACAGCTGCTCACTTTGTCAGGCCTTCTTGCATTGTAGCTGAGCTATCTCACCCACTGCAAACTGGGTGAATTTAATTTTCCAGGAATTCTGTGGCAAACAGACACATTCCTTTTCACAAAGTGAGAAGCACAAGAAATCTCTTGCAAGCTGACAGCTGAAGTGAGTGTACTTCTTTGTCCCCTAGTCCACTGCCATATTTCATTTCTTTGTCTAAATCATTTCATATTCTGTGTCCCATGGCAGCACTGTTACAAATTCAGATTTTTATTTTTAATATTTCTCTGTTCTTACTTAAACATTGTATCTGAGTGCATTCCAGGTTTATCTGTAGTCTTTAAAGTGCAGTAAGGGACTATCAGTGCATCTAATTTATGCTTGTATTTGTATTTAAGTTATCATTAGCATAAGGTATTAAATCAGATTATGATTAACTTGCTTTTGCAAAGCTAAAGAAGAACTTTCTAAGACCAAATGTATCTTACTACTCTCCAAAAAGTTATTTCCATATAAAGTATGTTTATTAAATGTGCTGAACTGTTATGTAGTTCCTTTAAATTTATGGAAAGACTCAGAAACTGCTTGGCAAGAATACTTGAAATGACAATATATATCACAAATGCCTTTCATACTATATAAAGAACAGCATGCATAAAGAACGGCTAAAAAAGTTTAGCATGTTCACTTATGCTCTCTGTATAAGCCAAGCTAACCTCATTTTATATGAGGCCCTTTTTTACTCTAATATATCACTAAGCTTTTTTTTTATCTGTTGTATTTTCATTATTTTTGGCCAAATCTGAAGTGCGAGCATTCAAGCTTCTAAGCCGCCTGATAGAGAGGAATTTAAAAATGGAATAAGGTTCAGAACTGACTCTTCTCATGGATACATAACTTATTTTAAAAGATAGGATTCTGAGCTAGCACAGAGCAGCAATGCTAATGTTGTGGTCCTATCTGGAATGCACATTTCAATTGTCTGGACTCTTACTGCAAGCGAAGGTTCAATTCTCTTTTTCAAAAGTGAGTAATGTCATAGTTTGTTAATTTTGGCAATCACTCATAGCAGTTTAGTTTTGAAACATGCTACAACTGGAAATACAAGCCATTAGGAAAATTATTAGAGCTAAGTGCCCTTTTACTGTCAAAAAATGAAGAATAAGATTTCTTGCACTAAATCTTCAAGTTCAATCAGTTCTTGTAGGTTTTGTATCAGTGATGCAAAGTCATTTTTAAAGACAGAGTCTCACAACTGATGGTGGATTACAGCCCTAACACTGTAAATCACCATTACTCAACAGTTATTGCACTGATGACTCTTCAGAGGGATACTAGTTGATTGGCTAACTTTTCCATTTAGAGATGTGCTCAAACCAAGACTCTGGATTTAAATGACTGTTAATCAAAGAATAAAGTTTTAGCACTGAATCTGAATTTGCTTCTGCATCTGATAGGTGAAAAAGGGAATGGTAGATCATCCATGCTATTTCTGAGAAACCCTCAGTGAGATTGTTCTCAAGGGGAGAATACATTGGCTAAGCTGTATAACTGAATTTTCAAGACTTGACTAGTTCAACTGCCTGTAATCAGAGTTTTCCACGCTTAGAAAGGTAGCTGAATTTCATCATCGACCTGGTATGTTCTTCTATTTCTATACCATATTAATCTGATGGGATTTTCTACTTTTACTGGCACATTGATTATTTATTATTTGCTAGTGACAAATACCAGCCTTGATGGAAAAATGATCTGATACCTTGTGGTAGACCTGCCTTCCTGAGAGCCGCAGTAGCTTAATAGCCAGAGTAAGGCGATTGCACTACCAGAAGGCCAGCTGGAGGGTCAGTTAATGCCTGGCAAGGTGTGCAAATGGCATCACCCTAAGGACTGGTGGGAGTTTCCTTACACAGTCCAAAAATTAAAAGGTTTGCAAGACTCTCCGCATGTGTGTGTGTGAACATATGTAGTTTTCAAAATACTTTCAGATTATTTTTCTGGAAATGAATCCATCTGTAGAACTGTTCTTTGTCTGAGTTGTGCAATTTTAATTGTCCCAGCTTGCTCCATGAAATAACAGGTGGCTGAGGTGTAGTTGCATAAAATAGATACTCTGTGGTAGTAGATTGCAGCAATCTCCAGCACAAAAAGTAAGTGACAAGTGTTTGCAACAGAAAGTTTATGGTCATATAAAAGAGATCTTGTCAGTGATTTGGCTTAAAATGATACTGGAGTTAATGCTTACCCACTCTCTTCTCAAAAACAGGGCAACAAAGAAAATATGTCTATTTTTAATTGAGGTTATGTGTCAAATCTTGTAGAAACAAACCCAAACTCCATTGAACTCTACAAACAGAATCCATGCCAGATGAATTTTTTGTATGGTTGCCTACAAACCTCGTACACAACTGGACCATCAGCAGCAGACTGGCTGCCCAGCGTGAGTCTGGTGACAACTCCCGTGACCTGTGTGCAACACACACACAGCTGAAGGTGTGCAATACATGCATCCATACTTTTCATTATGAACTCTGCATAGGAGTCTTTCATCTCCCTGGAATATTAACTCTTTTTCTTTGGCTGCAGAGAGGTAAAAGATACTCTGTGAGAGAATTCAAAAAAAGGAAGCATTCATTTGAATTGAAAACACAGACAGGAAAATACATGACATCTATGGCACAAGAGTTTATTTCTAAAGGATTAGCTGATGAGATTTTTAGGAATAAATACAATGTACACTAGGTTTAGAAAAGGCTTTTCCCTAGATTACTCTAAGAACATTATGCCATTGATTTCTGACACTGGATTTGTAAACTTAAAATGTAGTGTTAAATCAGTAAGCACTGCTTTCATGGAACTTAAAAATCATCTCATGCAGTAATTGTTTCAGCTGTAGCTCTGACACCAGAAGAAGTGTGGGAAGTGTGATTTATGTTCTAATTGTATGATGATTTGGCTGAATTTATTAATTTCAATGTAATTCCATAGAATTAATGAAGGTACACTAGAAGAAAATACCTTTCTGGTCTAATTTTCAACTAGATCTTTCTATTCATTTATTTTTAACTCAAAGATAACTGTGAGATGTCTGTACTGGTTGCATCTATATGTGGTCATGCTAATTTAACATCTGTATCATATTGTGCACTCCTTGTTGAGGTGATAAGTAGGAAGAGATAATCCTATGGTCACTGTTTGTCAGAAAATAGGATTGACACATAAGATTTTTGTGAGAGTGCTGGCACAAGGGTTTGTGAAAATATCACTGAAACTACTTCTTAAAGCTGGAATAATTTTTTGCAAACAAGTCTGCTTAACACATTTTAAGTTCTCCCACTTGGCAGAACCTTCACTGCTTGGTCTTTGTTCAATTTTTTTCCATTTTAATGAAAAGAACAGTCATTTCCACATCTTGAGTGGAAGTAGCGGTAAGAATTCAATATTTTCAGTAATACTAACAGCTAGGGAGATGGAGGAATGATGTCTTGATACTGAAAACTCTCTCAAGATTCTTCTGCTTAGAGAGTGGACAGTGGAAAGATAAGGTTCAAAGTATGCACGCAGTTCTCTTTCTGCATAGAAAAGCTGAACACTGTTCTTTCTGGCCTGTTTGTCGGGCTTATCTCATATTTGAAAAATATCTAGGAAAATGTGCTGTTAATATCTTGGAACTGATTCAATGAAATAAAATTTTGATGTTTCCTACTGCTGCCAGGGCTTCACTATCAAGACAGGGTTGAGTTTCAATAAACCAGGATCTGATCTTTCATCATTTTTTGAAATATTTCTGCTTCTTTCATTATTTCTTCTTCCTATTCCTTCTTTTGGCCGTTGGAGAAACAGACATCAATCTATATTTCTACATATGTATATGAGCCGGCCAAGAAGGCTAGTGGGGTGCATTAGGAAGAGCATTGCCAGCAGGTTGAGGGACATGATTCTGCCCCTCCGCTCAGCCATAGTGAAGAACATCTGGAGTGCTGTGTCCAGTTCTGGGCTCCGCAGGACAAGAGAGACATGGAGCTCCTGGAGCAGGTCCAGTGGAGGGTGACAAAGATGATGAAGGGACTGGAGCATCTCTCTTATGAGGAAAGGCTAAGAGAGCTGAGACTGTTCTGCCTGGAGAAGAGACTATAGAGAGGAGATTTCATCAGTGTGTATAAATATCTAAAGTAGCTGCTGAAAGAGGACAGAACCAGGCTCTGCTCAGTGGTGCCAAGCAAGAGGACAAGAGGCGGCAGAGAGAAACTGATGCACAGGAAGTTCCACCTGAATACGAGGAAGAACTTCTTTACTGTATGCATGACCGAGCACTAGAACAGGCTGTGGAGTCTCCCTCACTGGAGATATTCAAGAACCCTCTGGACACAGTCTTGCAACATGTGCTCTAGGATGACTCTGCTTGAGCGGGGAGGTTGGACCAGGTGACCCACTGTGGTTCCTTCCAAACTTAACCATTCTGTGATCCTGTTATATGTGTTATAACCTTGAAAAAGAATCATCAGTAACTGAAACTCAGTTCTCTGGATCAACTGTGTTGAGTTCACCCATCAGGATTGAGAGAACCCCCAAGCTTAAGAGAACTCACAGACTCTTTGAAGGCAACTCAGGCAAAGCAGGCTATGTGCTGTCTCAGGACCTGCTCCCAGGATACAGACAGAGAAGATACTGGAGTGCCAGGCCCTGGCTCAGGATGCCACCAATGGTCTGAGTCATTCTAACTTACCAGTATATTGTTAGGAAACATTTACATTTTAGTGGTGCACAGGCGTACAACTCAAGATAAGCACTACTGCACAAGACTCCAAGGCAAGCTTAGCAATAGCATACTGACTGCTTAGGAAAGCTAACATCAATTTATAGAGCCCTCAGGAAAGTCACTCCTGTAACAGAAATTACTCATCCTCTGAACACCAAATGCTCCGTTAAGCTCTGAGATGTGCAGTAAGACACAGTAATCGCATTTTGCCCTGAAGTGTTTGGGAGTTAATAATTCTTGTAGAGAAAATCCACCTCGTTCAATTCTCAGAGGAGCTTGCTGCCCACACAGCCATCAGAGCAGTCCAGTTTTCATCTAGAGATGTTGCATCAAAGGGACAGCAAGTATTTCATGCCGTATGCTGGGATGTAATTCTGCATCACTAGCTCATAAGAAGATAATAACACCTTAAGTGACAAGGACAACAGCGATGGGTAATACTGCCAATACAAACTGATGCTCATATGTGGGGTAACAAATGTCCCTCAGCAGCTCAGGCTTTGAGGGACACACTGCTTTCCATGTACACAATGCTGGGTCCCATTCCTGATGCTCTCAGCTGCCCCCCAGGAGAACTAGGACCAGGCACGAGCTGGGGACTACTCTCATCTCCCACTGCTCTTGCTGTGAACATGAAGTGCTTGCTCTCACATCCATGGCTGTGTAACGGCACAAGCCTACTTGAAGAAAAATGGAAATCAAGCTTTCACTGGCCCTGTAGCTCATTTTCGTCTCTTTTAAAATATTGTGAAGGTATATTTATTTAGTATTGTCATAAAGTTCAGATGCCTTAGTGACAGAAGCGTTTGATACAAATACCTGGAACCTTCTCTTATGCAAGCTTTTAAAACTTAGCTTCTCTAGAGTACTCCAGGGGTCTAGACAGATTTATTTCCTTCACATATGCTTTCTTTCTCCTTTTCTCTGTTCGTCCCCCCTTCCCATGTTCTGTAAAACATATTAAGTTCTTTATCCTGAAAGGTGTTTACTTTCAACCTTTTCAAGAGACAGCCCCTAAAATCCATAGCTATATGAATTAAATATCATCTTGTCTTTGGAGCTGCAAATGTTGCTCTGCTGCCTTGACTCTTATTACTTTTGTAATAAGTAAATACAAAAAAGATTTTTCCTTCCTTTCCAGTGACTCGTTAGATATTATTCTGTACTAAATATCTCCATCCACTGACTTGCATGTTTTATTAATAATTATAAATATCCTGAAAGGGTACAAGCCAATCAAATAAATAAATAAAGATGTTTGCTGGCTCTTGACTGAGACAAAAAGCAACCATAATCAACCGCTTTAGAGTAAAATAGGTTTATTCAACTGACTCTTGTATTTTTGTTCCAGTGGTTTTTTTTAAAGAGGAGGAAGTACTTTTAACTCTTACATTAGGCTGCCCCAGAGTTGTAATTATTGCATCATTTCTTTGGATTTTAATGGTGTTTTATATCTCCATGTATCTAGTTCGTAAATTCTCAGACATTTTTTCCCCACTTTGGGTAACTTTACCTCCTTTTGGATTGGCAGACCTCAGTACCATGGAAGTAAAAACTAAGCTGTTGCAGAAGAGACTGAAAGATTGATGAAGAACAGGAACTAATAAATTACATGAAGTGAGCATATCCTGCACTTATTTCACATAATTCTTTAAAATTATTATGATGTAATGATTTTTTTGTTCCATAAAGAGGACTTTTGGCAAGAGCTTGCCTAGTGAACATATCCTAGCATTAAACTTACATCCACTCTTCTTTTTTTTTCCTGGCAAGAACAGGCGAAAAGAAAAAAAAAAGCCCTAAAGCTGGGAATAGGTGTGCTGGAAGACACCACCACTGCCTGATCTGCATGCTCCTTTATTGGGTTCATCATCATTCAGGTAACCCTCACACTGTCTAAAAACCCAGCCCCAGCAGAGCTGTGTTATTTGAGTTATTTCGCTCAGGTGACTCTTTCAGAGCATTCACCTCAGCAACTTCGTATCTTTCAAGCACAAAGCATCTGATTCTGACAAATCTGGTAACCAAAGTAAATCAAGCTGTACTTGAAAAAAACCCCCAAAACCGTAGAAATATTAAAGGTGAGTACCAACATTTATTGTTTTCATACGGAGTAATGTGTAATAACAAGTTACACTGACAATTCACTGCCATTAGCAGGAAGTGATCTGTGCTACAAATGATAAGCAAATAGGAGAGGAAACTAAGACTGAAAGGGCTTATTTTCAGGTGTGATTTGTGTAAGTCCAGAATCAGTCTCTCTGATTTTGGGAGCACTATCTCAATTCATCTGTCAGTCATGCACAGGGGAGTTTTGCACTGTTTCTGATTAAAGTAGCTTCACATATTGTGTCACAAATCTCATCTTTGAAGAAATTATGGATTTAAAGGCAGGCACAGAGGACTTCAACTCCAGAGCTCCAAACAGGAGGTTTACATTGAATTAAGGGTGGAAATGGTTTGGGCCCTTCCAGAAGCACCATCTGTTTCTACGGCTGGTCATTGTTTAGATTATTTATGACCATAATTTTAAATTTATCTGGTTAACCTTTGGATAGCCTCCTAAAATAACTATTGACTCTTTGAGTTTTCAAGGTAATATATTAAGATGCAAGGGTTTAATGTTATTATTTTATAGAAAGAACCACAAGCCTTTTTATGTAATATATCAATACCTACAAACCCAGGAAATAGCTGTACTATAACATGGCAAAAGGAACTGCAGCATCACATATTTGTTGTTCATACCATGACCTATGCAGACTGAAATTTCTTCAAGAGAAAAAGCAAAGGACAGGCTTTTTTTTTTTTTGTGAGACTCCCCCTCCTCCACAGTATCTATCTTCATGTTATAGTTCAACAGAGAGAGAGGAGTACATGAGATGAAGCTCCTCCAAAAATAATAGAAAAGAAAAAGGAAATGGGTCTTGAGAATTCATGTCTTGTATCAGACTTAAACTGGATGAAAGGAGATGAAAATGTCTTTTATATATTAGTCTGTATGACCTCATCCTGAACTATTAGAGGTGCTAGGAGTCTTTCTATTTTCCCTGAGAGATCAGGTCCCATAATTCAAAAACATTGTGCAAAAATAAAAAATGGACAGAGCTCTGTTGGCAAACATTCATCAAAGATGGTTCAAATTTAGGTTGCCAATAAGCTAGTAGAAATCAGTATCTGTGGGAAAGGTTTTGTAAGACTGAGACAGGTTTAGTTGGAGTATAATTACAGTTTTTATGCTCACAAGGTTATGCATACCAATATATAGACCTCAGAATTAAAGAGCATCAACTTTCATGTATTTGTTTGTATTTAAAGGCCAGAACTCCAGCTAAATGTGAACATTTATAGAATTTACTCTTCAAAAAGCATCAGCCCACAATCTCATGTAGTTTTTGGCTTCTCTCTCTGTAACAGGCTAAAAGAAACCCTGAGATTAAAACACTTTACTGTTTCACTTTGGACTTTATGGCTTATGTCCAGTCTTGGTCTAAAATTCACTTTACAATACTCTGGATCCACCCAGCACTACACAAAATATGCATTAATAAGGATGTTGGCAATCATAAAAAAACCTAAAATCCTTTTGAAAACTATACTGCAAGGGAGAGTTAGTCTTTTCTTAGCAAAACAAGGATGAATTAAGGAAAACTTTTTAGTCTTCCTAATAATGTACTGCATTTCTCTTCTCACCAGATAAAATAGTCTTAAATTATGAAAATCTAAGAAAAGGCTTTCTTTCTGATTACCTCCTTGCATTCCCCCATCATTAAAAAATAAAACCAAGAGAGAGATTGCAGTAAAGTGCTGCTAGAGTAAACAATAGCCCCAGGTACTTTAGAAAGAGTTATATGTACCTGGTAGAATCAAAGAACATTAGATGGGGATCTCAAAAAAACATGAATTCAGGTCTCCCAGATGCTACTGCAGAAAAATCTCATTGTTTCATTTGTGTGAAAAGCAGCCAAAATGCTGCATACCTAGTCTTTTTGTTACTTTTCCAAATTCACTTTGGCATAAACTTTTTAGCAGTCATTGAAGGCAAACAACCAACCACATTATCACATGAGCTGCTGAAGTAAACACAGCAGACATAGTGTACCATGGTGACTTATTTTATTAGAGCTAGTACCTTTCCAAAATGCACTCAGTGTTGTAGCCTGTAGTTATGGAGTCTTCCTTTTTATCGTTCTATCTATAAAATTGTCATGTTAGATCCAAATTGAAATTTCCATATTAATCTGAAACACTAACAAAAATGAAATTAAATTGTTTCCATGTATATGGACACCTAATGAGAGGGAATAAAGAGGTAGCCAGGCTCTGTTCAGTCATGCTTACTGACAGAAGCAGAGGGACAGGGCACAGATTAAAAAACCATGAAATCTAAGCACAAGGAAGTCTCTTTTTACTCCAAGGGTGGTTAAACAATGGCACAAGTTGACCAGAGAGGTTGTGGAGTCTCCATCCTTGGAGATACTCAAAACCAAGCTGGGCATGGCCCTGCTTTACCAGGCATGGACTAGATGGTCTCCAGAGGTGTCCTTCAACCTCAGTTATTCTGTGATTCTGTGAAGAGGAACTTACCCTATTACTAGTTCACCTAATTCACCTCCAGTGTAGCATTCACACCACAGTGTGAAGAATTTGATCATATTGTAGGTTTTTATGCTAAATAAGATTCCACAATGACTAAACTGTATTTAATGAACCTTACTAATCACAAATGGATAAGGTGAGGGAAAAACATGGGGAGGTTTTTTGTACACTTTGTCTTTGAGCTTCATCAGCTTCAAATAATGCACCTGATCCATAGTTAAGTGAACCTTGTGAGATGTCATTTTGTTCAGTGTCTTGCTGATTTGATAAAAAGATCTCTTGTGGTGATGGCATGTGTTTTGAAGTTTGCTACAAAATTTAAACAAAACTGCCAGATATAGTTACATGACTTAATCTTATACTACCGCCTAGTGGCTAAGGTCTCAATGAGTCACTGTGCAGCTGCACTACATTTTATATTTGGATAGCTATAGTTGTGTGTGTTATAATATTATTTTAATCCATTTTTAGAAACCATATTGCGTATATTATATGTCCACATATTAACAATGTTGCCAAATAGAGTTGAAGAGCGGAGAAATTTCCATGTTCAAGGACACCAGTATTCATGCTGAGCACTAACGGTGACTGAGTGCAGTCTTACTGATGGCAGCATCTCCATTTTTCTGTAATTCCTGCACCTGGCTAGGTTAACTAGATAAAGCTCATTGGTGTATTGAGCCTGAACAAGTAAATCATTCAGGAGTTCCAGGTTTTCCCATTTCTTCCAAACCCCATACCATGAATCCTAGCAGGAATATACTACTTAGCAAAAACTCAGGCGCTTGCACAAGCTTAGAGGAAAATAGTAGTAGTAAAAACATTTATGCAGCTGACAGAGACAACAGCTTGGAGGAAAGGATTCCTCCTCAGGAAAACGAGTTTCCAGTGACACTGGACCTTCTCTTTGAGGGTAGGAGTTATTGGTGGCAAGGAGCAATAGAAGTGCACATTGACTACGTTTAATTTTATTTTTCAAACCAACATATCTATATGTAGAGCTAGATACATAGAGGTAAATTTTAAATTAATTGATTTAGGCCTCTTCCCTATAGGTTTCTGTAACTCAGGTCTTGCTGGAAGGAGAAATTTTAGTACACAGAGGACAGGAAAAAAAAAAGTCATTTTGTCCACAAGGTGGCACTTGGGCATTGGGCTTCTATGTTTAAAAAAAACACCAGAAGGCAAAAATAAACTTCAGGTTATGATTATATGAGCTGTGAGGTATTACTGAGCAAGGATCTGTCTGTTTGTGGAAATGTAATCTACCCAGATTTCTTCTGAGGAGGTCATTTTGATCTTAACTAAGGGAATGGAATTTCTGTCATTGACTTAAAAGAAAAGTGATCAACTAGGTAGAAGCATTAGGGAAACAGAATCTCTTTGCAGTGTGCAGGACAGACTATTTTTCTTCTCTCTGTTTGTTACAAGATCTATAGGAGTGATGGTGAGTGATTTATTCACAGTGATTAATTTAACAGAGAAGGAAAATGGAAAATGTGACAGTCACTGAGTGGCACAGACTCAGAGTTTTGGACAATGAATAAGCCAAACAAGCAGGACAATTATTCCTGCAAGAGTTTCCTGCGCTGATGTAAAACACCCAAGCATAGAATTCATAAACTTTTATTTTCATACTATTTTAACCCCACACTCACATTTCTTGATGTATCTTTTCCACCTACCAGCTGGAAGTTAGGCTGCAGACACTGGTATAGTGTAAAGACATTGTATGGTGTAGATGAGGAAAAAAATTGTCGAGAGAGGGGAGACCATCACAGTTGGAGTTTGGAAACTGTCCTTTTACCAGTCATCTGTGCAACAAGTGTAGCTGAATGCTCTTTAAAACTGTTTTATTCTATTCTGCACACAGTTAATATGAGTGTGTTTAGGTAGATGCCAGGTGTAAGTGACATGCAGTATACTGATGGAGGCTGAAACTCTTTCCCCAGTGAAACAGATCCACCTCACCTGGCAGCAGACAGTGCACTGTGGTAGCCCCAGCCAATACAATCCTGGACAGACAACTTCAGGCCTTACCTCCAGACCCTTTCAGTTCTTTCCCTGCTTTCCATAGCAGCTCTCTGACAGTAATGACTTTCCCAGAAGCAACACAGTGAGATCATAGAGAAGAGCTGCCAAGATCTTTGTGCTAGGACAGGCCTCTGACACTGTCTCAGTTGGTGATTAAGGAATATTGTATTAATGACGTGGAACTAGAAAAGAGCTTTCATTTCCTGACCAACCAGTCCACATTTGGCCTTTTATTCTGTTCATTTTCCATCAAGGGTCATTTAAAACCATTTGTGTTTTGCTATTCCATTTACTTTCCAGGCTTCTCCAAGACTGAAGAAAGCATTTCAGTATACCTTACTTCTTGTTAAAATAAGGGAATTTTCTGTCTCCTTAATGCAATACATGTACAACTATTGAACATTTCCTGAACCCTGTCTAGTGTTGTTCTGCTGAAAAGCTTGTAAGTGAGCTGGAAAAAGGATGAGTAATGATTGTAAGAACACTTACAAGAAAACAGTATATAAAGTACCTAGTTCTCTTTCTTAGAAACAATAAAAGGCTCCATCCTGTCAATGCACAAAACTGGCTTAAAAGTCCTATTTTCTATGACCAATTTGTTTCAGTTAAGGAAAACTCCTTCCAGGGCATTTGCTTAAATCGGGTTTTCTAGGAAGTGCAACTGTGTGCTAATCTACACCATGCAGTGGGAATCTGCCTGACTCCATATCGTCACTGGAAGCAGGCAATGAACTGGAAACAATATGTCCAACTAGTTTACAGTCATAGAAACAAGCAGCTCCAGTAATAAGCAATTACCAGAAACATAACAGCATCCTGGAATCATGCTGTTGTATTTCTGATCTGAAACACTTTGTTAGTGTTCTCATGATGAGTTTTAGCTGAGTTGTTAAATACAAACACTGTAACGAAAACTGGCACTCTTGTCTTGCCTACAGAGATTGGCTACTTCTCTTGAAATTTCCTCTATCTGCTATGCCTTAGAACCTCAAGATGGAGTTTTATTTTTCTAATTATCCAGCCATATTGAAAGTGTTTGAGGGTCTCTGCACAGATCTTCATTATACATCTAAGAGGAACATCTTCTGGTGTCAAATCTTTCCCCAAGGGAATAATTTCTAGCATTCTCTTTGCTGTGATCTCTGCCTCCCTTCATACCTTCTTTCCTGCTAGTTCCACCATACTTCTACTTCTCCCTCAACCCAGAGTTAATATTAGAAAGCTTTACAAAAGGAAGTAGAGGGAAACTTTCCTAACTTTGCCAAATAAATTCCAAAAAGTACTACAGGAATGGTACACTAAAATTGAGAATAAGATTATACTTTCTTGTTGCCATAGTGACCAAAACTAGGCCGGTCACTTTTTTTTTTCATTTTTCAGCCTGTATTTCTGATATGCTAAAGAACTTGGTTGCTGAACAGAGGTCTGATTAACTGCAAAACACCAATTTCTGAGCCATGAGAAAGAAAATAAGTTAAATGTTTGAGAGTCTTATTATTGTATCTCCAAGGTAGAACAAGACAAAAAAAAGGCCAGGGATGAGAATGTGCTCCTACTGAGAAAGGAGCGAGAGGTGACAGAGTGAGAATGAGGCTAAGACATGGACATACAGAAACATTTTAACTTGATGAGAAGCAGGCGGTCCTCTTCATGTTTTGAGCCTTCTCCTAAGGCCTCTCAGTGCCAGACTCTTAACCCAGGATCTCAGAGAACCACAGTGCTAAGGAGTCATAGACCAATTTTCTTGATATATTTTTCCAGGCACATATATTCCTCTTTCAGACCTCCCTTCAAAGGAAAGAGATCAGTGAACACTTGGTTCCACCTTCAGTCCTGAAGCTGCAAATGACAATGTATTTTGTCACATTTTCCGTGACAAGGCAAGGACTAAGAGCACAGTTTAAGCTTATACACATTTTTTACAAGACTAGAAGTGTCTCAATATTGTGCATTTGTGTGCACAATACACAAGTTAGTCTCATAATGTCTATACCTTTTTCTGCCTTGATCAGTAAAGTGTTTCTTATAGTGATATGCACTATTTTATTGATATTTTGGCGAATTCAGTGGTGTTTCATAGACTCACATATATAGCCATTACTAAATAATTGCATAAAACAATGAAGACCATAGTAAAAATTCAGTGCAGCTTTTTAGCACACAACCTCGTAATTTTGTACTTTGGTTTGCAGAAGTACCTCTCTATAAAGTTCATCAAGTTACAAAGCCTGTCATCTGACATAAAGAGAAAAAAAACCAATCAGACAGGAAGGATAGGAAATTCTAATTGAAAAACTATGGATCATATAGCTTGATAAGAAACTCAAAATTAAGAAAATAAGCAGGAAAGGTATTGAATTGCACAAATAATTTAAATTTGAATGGGGATTAGTTTAATTTCACAGAACTTGTGTTTCCAAATGTAAGTATCAGAAGTTTTATTAAATAATATATTTAGGATATATTTCAGCATAACTGTTTCTTAAAATTTCTGACATTTTCTCTCAACAAAACAAGGTCCTAAATATAGGATTTTTTGCTCTACATAGTCAGGTTTTGCTGCTTTGGAGCAACACAAGTTCTCATTATTCTTTTGCTTGACCTTGCCCTCGCTCATATGACGGTGATGAAACTGACTGGGAATTTCTACAGTCAGTGAATTCAGGCTGAGGTTCCTCGTGTAGCACTGCAGGTAAAGCAGCACTTCTCAAACGATCAGGGGCAGTGTCCAGCCTTGTGTGACACACGCAGCTTTCAGTGCCAGTTCTCCTCTCTAACAAATGTGCACCAAACATTTCCTTCAAGCCTCAAAGTGCTGTTTCCTACCGCCCCCTGATTGTTACTGCTGCAGCCACATGGAGCACGAGCAGCACGTTTCATCCCGGCAGCTGGCTTTCGGGTCGTACTGGAACTGCACTAGGAGGAAGGGCTACAGGATGCTAAATGTGTCCAGGAGGGTCATTGTACACTTGAAACAAAATTTTGGATTCAAAATAGGCGCGGGTTCAACAGCTTGTCTCTTTTTTGACTAGGTGTCTTAATTTGATGAGCGTCTGTCTCTTAAAATCACTGCCCTGAGTTTGTCTAAATTGAATGGCTATTTCAGCATCTGTTAGATCAGCAGGGTTGGTCTGACAGGCTGGGTTCCATGAGATTGGACTGGATTAAGCTGTCCTGCTATGAATGTTCCAGGACAACTGTCCAGAGTGGAAACCCCATTAAAAATAAATAAAATAGCTTTATTCCAATACTATTATATTCTGATATTTTTAAGAGTTATAGACCTATGCAGTTTTAGTAATTAAAGAGGAATGAGGACACAAACAAGAAGATGAAACAGCTTTTAGAAAAGCTTTGTGGTAACTTCCTTTTCCATTGTTTTTCCCCTTGGAATTAGCCATTTTCTTTTCTTTTTTTAACAAGCAAAACAAACATGCAGCATCGGAACAGACTCGCACTTCTTTGAGAGCAATAAATTTGCTCAGTTCTGTTTGGATGTCTCCCTGAACATGAAGTACAAAAATAATCTGATAAGGGAAAAAATCCTAGGGCGTTTTAAAAGCTAAATACTTCAGCTAGTTTTTTTATTAACTACACCAGCTCTCCATAATTAGGCAATAAGTCAATTAGGCATTGAGTCTAAGTACAACCTCCACTGAAGCCAAATCATGATACCTGAGCAGCTTTAAAGAATTAACAGATGCTGCTTTAATGTAGGTTCATAATAATCATTTATACTCACTCTCCAACAGTGATGTGAGAGAAAAAACAAAGTCTAAAAAGTAGTAGTAATTTCAAAGCAAAACCCATTCAGTATTCTCATTATCTTAGCATGTAATATTTAGGCCAATCTGCTCAGGAGATGAGGAACAGAAGGCTCGACAGCCATTAAAATCTCAGTTTTTGGGATTTGTTTGGGGAGGGTTCCTTCATATTTCAGAGTTTCTCCTTTCCCACTTACTCTATTTGTCTTTTGTTGCCCCAAGGAGAACTTGTAATAGCAGTAGTAGCTTCTTTGCATTTCTTTAATTAAGTTCTGAGAGTCACCAGATGCTTCCATTTGCAATCTCCCTTTCTCTTACTAAAGCACAGAGGAGTTAATCATATAGTAGTCTTTAGTTTACTCTGAACTCAGGCTGGGCCAGTGTAATTAAGTCTTGTCATTTAGTTTAAGTATAGCCTGTCATCGCAGCAGGTCTCTTGCATTGCGATGTCTTGTTTTTTCAATCCTTGAAATATCAGATTTTATTACTCTCTGTAGTTTAAATTATTAAAGACTTGATCTGTTATAATTTTTTCGTGTCCAAGAACTAAGTCTTATAATTTGGCCCTTAGGAAGGGCCTGGTTCAGTTAGACTGAAATGTAGGTAGTAAGGGCTTGAAGAAAAAGCAGGAAAATTTCAAAGGATGATGGTTCTTATTCGAAGATTATTTAGGTGCCCAAAGGTACAAGTAGGTGTTCCCAGGGACTTTCACAAACATCTCAGGACACATTTAGAAAGCCTGGTGCTGCATTATCTGCAACCTTAGGTGTCTAAACACTCTGACTAAGTTCATGACTCTTGCTTCCTCGGTTGGGCAGCTATTTTGGCAAATACCACAGAAACAGCCCATGAGTTCACAGTGTCTACCTCTCATAATGGAAATGTTATCCAAACGGTCAATGGTGCAACTGGGATGCAGATCACTTCCCAGGTACATCTTCAGGTCGACAAGATGTGGTGTTTATCACTTTACCTTTTTCCTTACCTCATCTGGTGAGGAGATATGGTCACACAAGTCAGAAGGGATGACCAGAGCACTTCAAGTGGGTCCCCAGTTGAGGGACTTGGATATTCGGTAAACAAGGGACCTCAGTCAGGAAAGCTTATCTTGCTCTATCTTCCTGTCTCACAGGATGACTGTCAGATATTCACAGAGATCTATTCATGAATAAGCTGCAAACCCAGAACTTTATTTAAAGGAAAGACTTTACAAATAAAGTTTAATAACAAACACATTTAAGGAAAGCTTGCTCTGCTTGGGGACAATTAGCAGAGGAGAGAGGTAAAATAATTCAAATAATTTCCATTGTTAATTATTCACATAATTTTATGGAAAAACTTAAATTAGTCCAAGATAAAGATCCTGATTTATTACCCACTTCCCTGAAGCACAAGAGTATGTGAGAGCTTCAAATAACTAGGTTTTGATTTAAAAAGATCAGGTTTAAACCATATCACTTAGGCCTTTCTGAGTCTTTAATAACTCCCTTGAATGAACCTTGTCAGATTTGTAGTTATGTTAAATTAGTTACGGAAAATGAAACTGGGGCCACATAAATTGAAGCGACTAAACACCAAGCATAGCCTTGATTCCTCAGACCCAGCTTGAGTCTCACACACATGCACACACACATGGACCTTTCTCACAGGCTGCTATTGTCAGAAAATAAAATACTGTCTCTATTGCCAGCTAAAAACAAAACATTAATTGTGTGGGGGGTTTGTCAGTCTTCTTCCCAATGTCTTTTCATCTGCGCATTCTGGGCAGGAAGCCTTCTCAGTGAAGTACTTTGAGTAAGGCCATTCCTCCTCATTTTATCCTGTCTACCTTGTGCACATATACATTCATTGGTATTTCTTAGAGAATATCAGGTTACCGCAATCACTTTTCCTTGCCTGGATGCTCGGGATTTCAATTGGGAATTAACATGATCTTTCCCGGTTTAAACAAAAAGACCTCTTCTGCTGCCACGTATCTAGCATTCCCTTGGTTCTTTCTGTAGTTTAGTTTTATACACTCAGAATTGCTTAAAACCATAATTCATTTGTTCACATGAGATTTAACACACATGCACACACAAACCCCTCAAATCGCAGCCTACTATTCTAGCTTGTCCTTACTTGCACTTGGACAAATGACAGCACATTAAGGAAAGTTTGGGTTTTATTTTTGCCTAACAAATTTTACGTTATTAGCCCATACTTGTTAAAGTACCCATTGGCTGAATATCCTTGTCTTCTAAACCAAAACAAAAAAAGGCATTTTTTAATGTAAACACAAAGAGATTCTCAGTGGAGGAGAGCAAGTATAATTAAACGTTGGGGATGAGGTCCACAGTGTGAAGTGTTCGGGACCAGTGCCTTATTAAGGAGTTTCCCTATCCCTTCTCTTTCTCATGTGTCGAGCCATTTGTTTCTATTTCTATGACTCAAAGCACCATCCTGGCTTAGTAGCAACAAAACAGTTTGTGGGACTGAGTTAGGAATGATCACCAGCTCTTTGTCATACTTGGCCAATATGTTTCTCTCCAGGCTCACAGCAGGGTCCTCTGTGCACCTGCAGCTGTGGGAGGGCAATGGGGCACCACGATGGGTGAGGAAGGGAGAGGCAGGGAGGGAGCTGTGAAACTGGTGTGGCAGTGCAAAGACAAAGCATCATATTAGTACCCCATCAGATTTATTTCAAGTTACAGACAAAGTGAGAGAAAAGTCTTATTGCTGTGGAACACAGCAAAAAGGACTGCAAAGAGAAAAATCTCTATTCCTGTGGAGAACTGCTGGAAGAACAAGAGCTTTGTGAGAGGCAGAAAGCAGCAAACTCGACCCACACTTCCAGTGTCCTGCAGTAATAAACAAATAAATAAATACCCTGCTGTGAATTTGGACTGTCTATACATTTTCAAACTGTTTTTTCCTTGCTCTGAGCTTATACTGCAGTGGAGTAAATTCTTATAAAAGGCTCATGGCAAGATTAAAAAATCAAAACTCACTTCTGAGGTGGTAGCCAAGAAGAAAGGTAATAAATTAAGAAAGATTGGAGCAACTGAAGTAAGCAAAATTAAGGTTCTATTTTGAACAACTATTAGTTCTAATAGGGTTAGAGGTAAATATTGATTATGCAAGCAGGCTATGCAGAATATCAAACTCTCATTAAGGATGATAAATTAACCCAACCTAAAAATAGAATGAAATTTAAAAGGGCATTTTTAGACTTGATAGTTAGGGAAGAGCCTTTTGTGAGATATTTTTATACTGTGAAAAACTATTCAAGGGAAATGGCAGAATCTACTTGAAACATTAAAAAAAAAATTAGACTGGCAAATGCATTAGAAAAGGTACTACGGAAAACTACCTTGCAGTGCCTAGTGCTCCAGGTGACCTTTTGTAATAGAACTTCTCCATTACTCTGTTGCTTCTCCCTTTCTGAGCCCATGTATATTTTGCTTTGACCCTTAAATGAGATTGCATGATACATATCAACTGTTGGAGAACAGATATTACTAATGTGAGGTAATCTTCAATGTCCTTCTGTCATTACACATGGAAGAAAAAGGAACCAAATTAATTGTTTCATTTCATTTTTATTCAGTTTACTTTAATATATTTTCATGTTTTGAATTCCAATTTCTTCCAGTTCACTTTATATCCAGTGTTGGAAAAGCCCTTTCTTGTGTTTCTTAATATGCTTGAAGGATCTAAGGAAATTACAGAATTTAACAGCTTTACTTCAAAAATCCATGCAAGAGTTACAATGACCATCATAAGCTGCATGGTCATACTGGACAAATTGTCTGAGAGTTTAGATAATTTACTTATATTAACATCTGGAATATAAAGTAGATCAAACCCATCAGAGGGTTTGAAATGTTCCATTCATCGGTAAATCCATTATACTGTATAAAACCACATTGACCTTTCCCCAGTTATGACAAAAATTTCCATTAACAGGGGTTTAAAGAACCTCTGTTTTTTCCAAGCCTTTTAATATTTAGATGAACTCTGGAGTTTGAAAAGATTTGGTTAAACTGTGCAGTCAGCAATTTGAGTGAATCTCATACTAAAGTCAGTTACATCTGTTAGATGCGTATAAAGAGGGGGGGAAACAGTTTTGGTTTGGGTTTTTTTTTTTTTTCCTGAAGTCCTTAACTACATATTTGTTAAAGGAAGTTAGCTGAGTTGCCACTGATAGGAAGTGGCAGGTAGCAAGCAGATGAGAACTCTGAACATCCACTGTAACTTATTCCTGTCCCTTCTGAGTCCCCACAGGGATGAGTTTTGTGTTGGGAATAACCCCAGAGGCTTGGTCTGGTGCAGATGCAGGCACACAGATGTGTGTGTGTTGAATTGGTTAGCATATGGTGCCCGATTTTAGGCCGATTGCGGGTGTTCATGCCAGCTTTCTGTCAGGTGCGAGAGAGGACACACGGGACCTGCTCTGGTATGAACCTGTATACACACTACTAATCCATCAAAAATGTTTAACCTGTTTGAACCAGGAAGGTGTCTGTCATGGTGATGTCCTTTTTAATCTGGAATTAAATGGCCAAACCCTGATTTATCACGTTATCCAACCACAGCCTGCACTCTGGCAGGCTTCAGCTTTGCCTTCATGCCCTCAGGCAGGTAGCTCTGACGGACAAGTCCTGAGGGCAGGAGCTGCTGACATCCCTAGAGACGGGGTTCACTGCTCCAGCCATGACAGCAGACTAAGGAGGCATTAGTGAATGCCAGGGACATGAAAATAAAAGTGCAGGATGAATGGGATGCATTCCCCTGGGCAACAAGACCAATATAAGCACACTGTGTGACTTGGCTGCATGTGATTCCTGTGGTAGAGTGAGCCTTCCTCTGCTGCCTTTGAAACAGTGTTCTCACTATCCAACTCGGCGCCGGGGCTGAGGAAGTCTTTGAACCTCAGCCTCCCAGAAGCCGCAAGAATACTGTCAAGAAGTATCACTGCAGCATCTGTTACTGTTTCCCCACCACCTAGTGTCAGCTTTGGTTAGAGCGCAGATACCCGTCCAGAGGGAGTTTAGTCCCCCTCACTCCCGCTGTGTCTATGTTTTGCAGCCTAGAGCGGTGTTTCAGCAAGGCCAGTGGGCTCAGCCTGTCCTGGCTCTGAGCAAAGCTGCAGCACTGTCTTCCTCCTGCTGCAAGCACCTGTTTTTCACAAAACCCCTTTAATTATAGACTTTGAGCATGAGGTGACACCCTTAGTGACACCCCAAATAACAGAGTGGTGCAAGGCGACCTCTCTTTATTCTTTGGGAGATATTTTGTCTGTACGTGTATTACAAATCAACTACAAGTTGCCTCATATGAAACAATTATTTTGCAGAATCTGCCCTTTAACTTGCATCTGTGCAATTTTTTGGAGCACGCTGCTTTTTTGCCTATCACCTATAAGTCACACTGGGTTTTCTCCTCTCATTTTCTGGGAGTATTGCTAGTGGGAGAAGGCACCATCAGAAGAAGGTCAGCCATGTCCAGAGGGCTTTATGAGGTGGGAAACTTCATTCAGACAGCATTCTTGAAAGGAAAGTGGCCAAGCTGTGGGGATCTCTTTTGGTGACATAGATCCTTCAGCTTGTTCTTGTGGTTATATCCCTATGAAGCTGCCACACACTTGCAAATCTTAGGAAATAATCCTGATTTCAGTAAGACAAAGGAGAAAAGTCAGTCAGAGCAGTTCACAGCAACTCAGCTACATTCACAGACCCAGGCACCAGTGCAGAGAGCACATGAAGCCTCAGAAAGTTCATCAAAAGAAGAGCTAGGGGTTGCGATGTGAGTGTGGCATTGCCTTTACTATGAGCATTTGCTATGAAGAGGAATGGGTTTCTTTCAGGTTATTGAAGTTGCACAGGTTGCCATGGTGAATGCATCCTAAGAAATCTCAGTGAGGGCTTCTGAGTTCGTGTTCTTCCCCTGAGCATTGGTCTATTGCCCCAGAGATGCTTTCACACATGGAGAGTTCCAGAGAGCCAGAGGCAGTTCCAGTGCACTGAGTAGCTCAATTAAAGAAGCAGTTAAAGGCTGCAAGCTGCACTAGGAATGAGTGTGGCTTTTAAAGAAATATGATGAAATTTCCTTCACTGCAGAGGTTATGGAAGAATCTTTGTCTACATAGAAATAAACATCTAACCAGTGGGACTGCAGATAAATGAGGAAGAAAATGTAGCACCAAGCCAGCCAACACACGTTTCAGTACTCCTGGCAGAATAGTCACTGGTCCCCGAGAGGCAGTGGGATCAGAGGCTATGCTGTGAAGAACAGCCTGTGGCCTCAGCATAAACTTTTCCTTAAAAATTTCTCATGCACATTTTTGTGATCTACAAGCCAGCAAAGGTTTATGGATTTAAGTGTACTAAAAAGCTCACTGAAATAGACATCTAATCTATGCTTTAATTAAGACTTTTTTTCCAGAGGGCTTTTACTGAATGTCAGTACTATATGTGACACTTCATTTCTTCACAAATCGCCCACAGAGCAGAGAGCCTCGGGGATGTTTTACTACACTGCTGCTGAGCAATCATATATTGCATGGAGATATAACACCACAGCCCTTGGTGGTGAAGTCCATAGGATTTTTTTCTTGTGTCCAGTAATTTTGCATGCCAGCAGTACTGCAATAGTTTATATACACTGTTTATACAGTGTGATATTTCTTCAAGCCTCTCCCTGTTCCCAAGAAACACTACTAACAAATAAATGGGTCATGGATGAGAACTCTGGGCAAGCACTTAGTCAGGTCTTCAGGGCAAACTGCTCTTGGCCACCCTGCACCCTGGGAAGCAGATGGGGCCAGTTGTTCCACCAGGATGAGAAGCCACAACCAAGTGGAGCAAGGCAGGCAGAGAAGTGGCCGCTTCCCCAGGTGCCCAGTCCCAGCTGTCTCCATGTTGGCACTCAGCTCCTGCAGCCAAACAGCGGGGCCTGGCAAGTGCTGTGGCTTGTGTATTGTCCCACACTTAGGAAATGACTATGCCACAGTACACTAAGTGGTTCTTTGTGATGGTTTTAGGTGTGCTACAACTACTGCTGTTTGTTGCCCAACAGTAATGACAGGAAAACAAACAGCAGGTAGAAATCGCTCCAAATGACAGTAGGATCCACACACAGCCATATAAAGTCATATAATATTAATCCAAATGTCTGATTTCCACAGAATCCTACTGTCACGCAACCTGTTAGCACATCCACTAATTGCTTGTGGAAAGAAAACTGAGCCAAGCACACCTGCCACAAGTAATGCATGAACTGGCTTCTGAATGACAACAGTGGTCCCACCACAGCTTGGGAATGCCATACACTGAAATTCAGCTTCACTTTCAGGCTCCATCCTTCCTGAGCTGTGCTGGGGTGGACAGCATGGATAAGGTGTGCAGGGCTGGCAGGAGCTAGGCCTCTCTTCAGAGGGACAGTGGTGCTCAGAGCAGGAGCCGGGCACACCCCTGTGCAGTGGCACTTCATTAACATAGAGTCAGGAATCTTTTAGATTGGAAAAGACTTTTAAAACCATTGAGTCTGTTAACCAGCACTGTCAAGTTCACCACTAAACCGTGTCGGCAGGTGCCACACCTACACCTTTTAAATACTTCAAGGGATGGTGACTTCTCTAGGCAGTCTGTTCCAGTGCCTGATCACCCTTCCAGCGAAGAAATTTTTCCTAATATCCAGTGTAAATCTCCCCTGACATCGTCCATATACTGTCTTATCTCCTGGGTTTGCTGTTGCCTTTCCTTCTTCCTGGTGTGTATTAGTTCCTTTTAAAGAACAGGGACCTGATCCAGGCAGCTTCAGAAGAGCGAGGCCAGTGTTTCCCCTTTCCCGAGGGAGGAACAGCAAATGCCACATCTTACACTGCCAAGAGGTTGGTCCCCCAGGGACACACCAACGAGGAGTGGTGCTGAAATTAACGCGTTATTAACACCTGGCACTTCCTGGTTTTAACAAAAGCTTTAGAAACCGGGTGCTTGGGGTGTTGGGCTTTTCTGCTTTAGCGAGCACCAAGCGGCTCCCCTGCCCGAGGCGGGACCCGGCAGCAGGAGGTTCCCCGCGCCGGGCCCCCCCACTCCCGCCGCGGGGCCGCTGCCAGGGGCCGCCCCTCGCTCCCGCGGCGCCGCCCTCCCGCCGCTCCC
>WBMZ01009358.1:0-121418 GCA_013400975.1 Atrichornis clamosus | reverse complement strand
TCTAGCAAAACCACGACAACCAGTCACCCTTAATTGGTGTTAGCAGTTCACTACAGAGTAGAGGCTGATTTTGAGAAAAAAAATTAAGCAGAGACAGCATTTTTATGCTCAGCTAATAAAGGTAATCTTGGTGTTGATTAGACATAGTTCGGAATAAATATGTCTCCATTATATGCCAGCAAACATTTTAAGATAGGTATCCAAAGTGAGCTTTCTAGTGTGTTTAAATGGAATTTTTCATTGTGCCACCAGTGCTTCCTTGTTTTTCCAGAAATCAGGAATGCATGTGGTTCCTCACTGTTCTGTCTGTGCATCTTGGCATGTGGAGATTTGTGTCCTTTGAGGTTCCCTCCCTGTCCAAGTAAGGCTGTATTTGTATGACTGCTTGCCCTGCCTTGAGAAGTTCTTCTCTGGTAGCAGCTCAGACTTATCCTTGATTGGAATGACTGTATAACCATATCTACCTTATGCAGGAGGAATTATATAAATGTTTTTACAGAGACACTTGAGATTAAGAACGTCAGAGCAGCCATAACTGGATTGCACCAAAATCCAATATTCGCTTTCTGACAGGGGCAGTTAAGAAAGAGAATAAGGTAGCAAAAATGAATTTCGGGAAATCTCCCTATCCCTGACTATTTTCAGCTCAGGGTCAATGTGGTGCTCACAGTGGCCTTAATGGCTTACTCTTCCCTGAGTTTCTTTTCTTCTTCCTAGAAGTCTTTTTTCCTGGATCATGTCTCTGTGTCTGCCTCAGCCATTTCTGAAAGTGAAGGTCTTGGAAGATTAATAATATACAAAGGGATATTAAGTATTATCCATGTTTCTTTGTGTTAAAGGCATGCTTTAGTTTAATTGTCCTTTGCTGTATTTCAACAGTGCTATATTATCCAGCGTGAAGGATGGATAATAACTTAGGGTTTCCCCAGACTGTCTCAGAAACTCCTTAGGAGTTTGAGTATGCCTTCTCTGAATTCTACTGGGCAAAATGACTGCATGTATTATTGACATTTAAACTAGGCTTTTCATTTTGCTAGGCAGATTTCTACTGCAGCCTAATCTTGCTTTGGTTTTGGTTGTATGCTACTGAATTAAAAGAAAAACAAAATCAAAACTACACTGGGAACAACTTAGCCACCAAATGAAGCATTAATTAATTATAATTAATTTAACACCAAATAAAGTTTTCTGCAGTCATTACACAAGGCTTCTTTTCCCTTATGATTTAATAAGATACAAGATGATTTTTCTGTTAATATGAACACAAGTGTCAGTAGTGCAGTGTGTGAAATTGTACCTGAAAATATTCATTATACTTGAAGCCAGAGAAGTCTTTTGCTCTCTAGAATGTTGATGTTTTTTGAAGTGTCTGGGATGATCTGTGAACCCTTTACAAATTGTAAAAGAATAGCAAGGGAATACAAATTGTGTGTTTTAAGAAATTGATGGGTCTCTCTTGTTGGAATAACTTCATTTTGTTTCTGCGCTCCTCTAGGTATCTTTGCATTCTGGTGTTCAATGTTTATGAGCAGTTTGGATGCTTTGTAGCATCTCAGAACCATTCATTGGCTCAGCTTAAACAGACACAACCCCTTGGAAATGGGGTAACATGTCAGCTGTGAGAGATGAGCACTACAGAGGTTCTGTACCACATTGGAAAATTTGCTTGGTGTGGTGAGACCTTTGCAGGGTGCACCCACCTTTTCTGAGGGCTCAGTGAGGAACTGCTGCCCTGAGCAGTGTGGATCTGCTCTGCAAGAGTGCCCAGCCTCGGGAGTTCCTGTGATATTAATCCAATTGAAAGGAGAATTTTCCCGGTACCTTTTATGCACATCAGTGTAATGCCAGTGAAATTGTGCCATTCTAATATTCTCCTAAGAGAACTAAATATTGTTTTCTTTCAGTAGTGTTTTTCCTCCCAAATGGTTTGATGTAATGTGTTGCACTGATTCCCCCCGTGATGATATTTAATACCCATTCTACTGCATAGAAATATATATTTAAATAAAATGCCAAACAGATAATTCTGTATGGAGAGTATAAATCCCTTAGTTTTACTGGGAAGAGGTACTTCTAGGATTGTATTCTTTCCCTCTCTGTGCTTCAGGAAATAAAAAGTTATGTAGGTAGACACAGCATAAAACAAATTTTCTCATCTTTGCATATGATTAAAAAGTCAAGAAACAGATGCTGTTACCTTAAAGTGAGATTTTTCTTTTTTAAGAGAATCATTTTGGCTTATCAGGAAGTGCGTGATAGGTGTTAGCAAAGTATGAACTCTTTCATAATTTAAAATTATTATCTTTATAGAAAAAAAGAATAAAATCCAGCTCCTCAACCTGCAGTTCTTCTTTATTAACCCTGTATTAGGTTTTTCAATGGATATGTACAGACTTACTGCCTGCAGTTTAGAGTGCAGCCAGACAGTCATCCTGGAGTGTAATATCCAATCTAAATTACACATACTTCCACAAATTAGGAACTGCCTTCTCCCCTGTAGCCATCTGTGTAATTACTTCAGTTTTCACAAAATTTAGCCTCTTTTATTCTTTTTTAAAAAAACAACCTAAACAGATTCACTTAAAAATTCTTATGCAGAGTGTTTTAAGTCTTTCACTACTTGCCTTTGTTTTCCACTGGGTCCTTACTTTCAGTGTACTGTCTTAAGTTCTTCTCACTATCTGTTAAAGTACATTTTCTTCTTTTATCTTCTATTTGGGTTGCTCTCTATACAGTTTATTGAAATCCCTTAATTTCAGTGTGCATTCCTTTTTTGTTTTAATAAGTTTCAAATTTCATTTGAGTAACTTTGGGTTTTTGGCAGAAGCTGTTAGTGTAAGCTTTGATTTTGGGGTTTTTTCCTATAAACACATTGCACACGCATTCTAGAGTAATTTTTTTTCTGTCATAATCACTGTAAGTGAAGCATGTCCATGTATGAAATGGCGAATTATTTAAATGTTCTTTATACTCAATTTGCCTTGCTTTACAGCTGACTCAGATCTTACATTTTAGCATGCACTTTGTGTATGGTGTCATTTGTTTTCACTTTTGTTTGTAGCACTGTTGCCAGATTGTTACTTGATTTAAATTGTGAAATAGCTTTTCTTGAAATCAACTTCCATTAATATTTAGTGGGACTGTGCTAATTTACACAAGCTGGCAAGGAAGGTGTCCTCTGCAGTTAGTTGCTCTGGTTCCTCCAGCACTTAATGCTCCTAAATGTAGTTATTCTCTTGCACTGAAGGAATATGAAATGGTTCATAGCTGCAAAGCCTCCAGGAGGTAATAAGATAACTAGCTTCATTATTTCATTCATTGCATCAGACTTGCTTTTACTGGCAGTCTGAGCTGCTCTTTTCAGTAGCATTACATACTCCTGTTTGTCATTTAGCAGACTTGGAGATGTAAAGGTCAATATTTCTGGAGGTTGATTGATTTGAAGTTGTTTACTCAGACTATGGATCTGTTCTGCTACTTGCTTGACTTTATTTAAGCTTCTTATTTCTGTAGGGTTGCTTACTTGGCATATTCTTCAAATTATGCTGCATGGTAGTTCTTAAAACAGACTCATCAGAGAGTTCATTTCTGTGAGATTCTCTTGAAAACTGTTACAGGCTTTGGAAAATCTTTGTACTGGCTATGTATTTCTACCATACATCATCTACCATTTGCAGGAAACCTTGATTTTTCACGCAGGTTTCATAAGAATAGAAGCAATTTCATAATTAAAAAATGGTTGAGTCTCATTTTTGTAACATGTTATGTTGACTGACCCAGAGATGTGGTGCATCTGTGTGTATATTCATATATATACATGTATGTATGTATAAAGTGCATGTGCATGTATGTTCAGATATTTCCTGACAGCAGGGAGTAGAAGAGGGTCGTTGGTATTACAGGAGTAATCTTGAGGTTTTGTCTGTGTAACTGATCTTATTGCCAAGGGAGTCTTTTCCTTGTGCATGTGCCTTGAATTTGGTGAATCCCTAAAGCATGGATGTCTTGCCTCCCTGGGCAGGCTGCAGCACCTCTACTGCAGATTTTGTGCTCCCTTGGGATGCTCAGTTTTTCATGTATTTAATGCATGGCATGGAAGCGCACGTTTCCATATGGTCAATCCGTGCTCTCCACTGCATCTGAAGGTAAAAACATCTGGAAGCAGATGGGTACCACTGGAGTAACTCATGCAGTCTGTTACTTAGGAAAGCCTCCTTTCCTAAGTGCTTTGTGGAAGTAGGCAGGAAGACTTGTGGGGATGAATTCTGGGGCATGGAGCCTGCTTGCAGGCACCTCCTTTCCAGAGGGCTGCCTGGCCCTTCCCTACTCCTGTCACCACATCAAGGCATCCTCTGATCTGTGCTTGGAACAGGTGACAGGGAGGAGCCACAACAGGAGCTCTCTAGGCAAGATGACCTAATGTGGGTCATTGCCCCAAGTTTGCTCTTGGATTATGTATGAGAAGGTCTGGAAAACAGAGGAACTGGATGGAGGTGGCCAGCAAGATAAAAATCATCTTGGAGGGTTTGCTCTAACCTGGGGGCTGTTGGTTAGAAATCTTTGTTTTTAATAGGAGTCCTTCTTTCTATGCATGTTTATGCAAAATAATTCCATTTCTGGCAATGACTGCGTGTTGCACCATTTGCTACACTGCTGCCTGTGGTATAATTTATTTTTTGCTTACATTCAACCTTTTTTCCTGGTATTTGGATTACTGCTGTTTTGTCTTGGTTCCGTTGATAGTTGTCTCTTATTTTGGGTCTGATGTGTGTCATTTTTGATTTTTCATCCTAGTGTTATCAGTTGTTACAGCTCTTTTCTGTTACATTACAAGTCAACAGTTTGATTAAGTTCCAACTGTTAGCATATGTAGTCTGGCTTCATTATCTCCTGTTGCCTTAAACTGAAACCTCTATCAAAATCAGGCAGCAAACGTGCCAAGCGTGCACAAGGAGCTGAGTGTGTAGGTCTGGAGCTGTTATTTTGAGGCACTCATTTTTAGGGATTAGTGAATGCAGTTTGTGTGGCTCTGTGCTGATGCTGGCAGGTCAGATGCCTGTATGTGACCTGTCACCTGCAGCTCCTCAGTCAGTGGGGCTCTGCCTGGGATAAAAACAAGCAGTGTGAAGCAGGAGCCCTCACTACACACACCTGCTCAGAGAGATGAGTTCTGCTGATAGCTCACTGAGTACTGGCTGTGCACACTGGACTTTGAGTATGAAGGGAGTGAGGAGCTTCTGCATGTCAAGTTAGATAAAATGAATCCTACCAGACATTCAAATTTTACTTGCAGCTTTGTCAGTTCTCTGCGAGGTCCAGGCAGTCGTTGCCTGCTATCCCTCTCAGAACCTTTACTCTGATTTTTCTGCTTTTCTTACCTACTGCTACCACTGAAAACTCTGCATTGCCTCAAGTCTGGTCCCCATGTCTGGAGATTAGGTCCTTGTCTTTATTTTTCTGTAAATTGCACAATGGTTCTGGGTTGAAAATGCAAGTGCCACACTGGTAGGGCAGAGTGGGCCCTTAGTGCCCAAGGACACAGCGTGTCCCATATGATTCTTTTTGTATGAGAGACAAAAAATAGGAGAAGAGCTGCACCAATGCTGAGGTTCTGAGGGAGTGCTGCAGAAATCAATTAAATAATTGTTTAAAAGAAGCAGAAGCAAAATTCAGAGATACTCCTTCACATTTCTTCCCTTGGTTCCCCCTGGGTTTTTTTTTTCATCCAGATGGGTTCATTGGCAATATTTATAGCACAGTCCAGGAAAAGTTGCAGTGGTGTCGCTGAAGGGGCAGTGTGTTGTAGCAACAAACAGGAGTAAGACTGAATGTGGGAGGGAATTTCTTGGGCCACAGAGAGTGTTCTGTTGGAAATCAGACTGTGGATAAAGAGCAGATGCTGGGGAACTAGTTATTAACACTCAGGAAAAGCATCTGAGATTTCCCAGGCTCAAAGAAGAATATAGTAGACTTCAGAAATGGTCAAGAGATGTGTGACAAGAGTGGGCAAAGATAAAAATATGGACTTATTTCTGGACAAGCCACATGGCACAGAGTAGGATTATTCTGCCTGAAAGGAGGTGACCAGATGGAAGCATGGGAAATGCAAAGAGGGGCTTGAGGTTTGTTTTCTCTTGTTTCATAAGAATTGGATCACATCAAATAGATCCAACAATTGGCAAGTTAAAAACACCATTATTATTTTATTTTACAGTGAATAATTAACCCTTGCACATTGCTGCACGATGATGTAGGTGTCAAGCTGATTTAGACAGATGCATTCATGAGAGAAGAAATACGCTATGGTCTTAAGGGTCTGGGAGAGGAACTCAGAAATATTGATATATGCTTGCCCTTTTCTTATGCTTTTCCCTACATGTATAAGCCCTATTGGGCAGGTGAACCTGTGGTCTGACCCAGCACAGCTGCTGTTTTCTTTAGTGTAAAAAATAGCTGCTGGCAATTGCATGTCATTCTGATGTCTACAGTAATAGAGCTGTACAAACAAATCTTGTAAATTGGTAGTATACGAGCAGCCTGGTCATTAAGCTCTGTCAATATTTGGTGTAGTAAATAATTTTTACATTTGGCTACATTTGGTTTTATGTGCCCTGGAGAATTTTGCTGATTGATTGAAATGATTGATACTTCCAGGAACAGGTCTGGATTTGTGATGAAATAACAGTGAGGCATTCTAGATAACTAGTTTTGTGCTGCTACTTCATGTTTCTTCAGCTTGTGTGAAGCTTAATTAGAGGCCAAGACTTGCTTTTTAATTTCTTCTAAGTAGCAGATGGACCCTTCTGTAAGATTGCTTCTCCTACTGGGCGTGCATGTGTGTGTGTTGGGAGGCAAAACCTGTGAAAACTTAGTTTCCTGGCAAATTGAATGTTTAGGGATTCATGCTGGTTGTGGAATAACATGATAATACTGGTAGTCTGGTCCTGGCTCAGGATGAGTACAGTGATCTGTGTTAAACATGGAGTGTTTGGCACTGTTCAGAGCTCTGTATGTCTCTTGTACACACACAACTGCTTTGCTGCTGCCTTTACCTCACACACCTGCTGAGGTCCCACTGCTGCTCTTGGGGGTTTGCACTTGCATAAGCTGGAAACTGCAGAGGGATTTTTCAATATCCCTCTTTAGAGATATTAATTAAGAAAAAGGCAAATTTTTCTAAGAGATTGAATTGTTAGGATTTTGTCTTTGCTATTCATTCTTTTTCAGCACGATGGAAGCCAGTTGTATGGGCTTGGTTGGGTGTTTTTATATGTGTGTGATTCTTTAAAATTAATTTTATAGAAATTCATTGTAAACCTGAGTTGTCCAAAATAAACTAATCCATTTCCAAGATGTGCTCTGATAGCATAATTAGGCTTTTCCTAATGAATGCTGCCGCATATATGGAACAGTAAAGTTTGGGGTTTCCTCATAAGTAAAGCATAATATTTGAATACATTAAATATACACAGTTCCTTACCTACACTGTTTATGTAGCGGAGGAGCTTGGAATATCAGGGATATATAAATATCTGCTGGCTACCTGTAGTTCTGAGGGCAGTTTAAAACTGACTGTGAGTTTCGTATCTTGTGATCCAGGTGGCTTACTGATTCCCAAACACTCTAAGTCCAAATTCTGTGTATAATTTTATTTACTATATATTCCTCATTATATTTTGTCTTCCTGAACTATTTACCGTGTTTTTAAGTGACTTTGGCCTTTATAAATACTGTGATGTTCACTATGCAGTGTAAAATCAGTATTTATGCCAAAGTGTTTCTACTTACCAGTTTTCTGAATGGAATAGCAGTGTTTGTTTTTTTCAACACAATTTTAAAACTGAAAAAATATTCTACGTAGTTTTGAGGAATTACAGTAATTTCATTTTGAACTTTTGTTTATACAATTATAATACCAGGAAATGATGCATATAGTTCTGCTCTCTAACAATATTTGTTCTGTCTCCACCTTGAGAGAAGGTGCATAGAGTTCTGAATTTGTACACATGTATAATTATGCAAAATAAATGCTCAAATAAAAGATTATATTCTGAAAAAAATAAGTCATTTGCCTTTAATAAAACACTTTTATAGAGTCTCTGATAAGTATTCTTTTTTTCTTGACAGTCTGTGGTGGACGACTGGATTGAATCATATAAACAAGACAGGGACATAGCACTTCTGGATTTAATCAACTTCTTTATCCAGTGTTCAGGATGTCGAGGTACAGAACATGGCAAACGAGTTGTGTAGAATAAATCTGACGGTCCTACCCATGTGTTAGTGCAAATGCTGGTAAAGATGGGGGAGACACTTGGACTGGTACTCCTCGTGTGCATGGTTTCTGTAGAAATATTGTCTGCATTCCAGAATAACTTGATTTAAAGCTTGCTTGTCAAGGGCTACCCTTTCTCTTTCTCACTTTCCTGTCATCACACTAAAGTGTACAAATTCTCACAGAGACACTCTACTCGTCAGCACCAGGAGACAAAAGATCTGGTACTCCAGGTAGGCGTATTTTTACTTCCCCTTTGTGTTTCTTCCCAATTTTTTTAATTGCAAAAATTGGGAGGTGTAGCTACACCTTAACTTTAATATTTTTTCTTTCTTTCTAGGAAAATGATATTTTTTTTAAACTGAAGAGGAAAGAGTCAGGCTTCAGTTGACTTCAATTAGCAAGAAAAATTTCCTGTGGATGAAGCACCAGCCTTATGTCATCCTCTGTGATGCTTTATCAAGTCAGCAGCGAGTGGCCTGCCTTTTACAACCTATTTAAGCAGTCTCCATTACCAGGCGTGCTGCAGTCAGCCTTTCTAGCATTCTGTTGCCGCACTGTGTCTTCTAATGAATTTTTCATGTGTTGTCTTTTTTCAGTTAACTCAGCCTTGAAAAGAGACAATGACAAAGCTCCACTCTCTCTGTAGTGCTCAGAAGCAAACTATTTACTGTTTCCTGATGCTTCCTGGAATTTACTTTGAATGGAGTTGGAAATAACCCGCAATTCAGAAATTCTTTTGCTTCATTTTTATCTGATTTGGGAATATACCTTTAGGCTTCAAATGATCTGAGTAGAAGTCTCTTTTCTTCCTTCTTAAGTATAAGGTGAAGACTTGAGTACAGTTAAAAGTGTTAAAAGAAACAGGGACCATCAGCAGCTTCAGCAACCCTTTTGCATAGCTGAAGGAAATAAACTTATTTTGTGCATGATAGGAAAGACTGAAGCTCTGGGAGCATGCTGTGAAAGGGCTGAACGTTGGGGGTTAGGTTACCAGCCTGTGTCAATGTCTGTACTGTTCACACAGAATTCCTGAAGCATTTTCAGCTGTGTTTGGCAGCTTATGTGAAAGTAGTTTTATTCTGTTTACTTTTTTTTTAAAACTCTCTCCTAAAGGTGTATAAGGGAAAAAAAAATCCCACAAGCTTACGTCTAAGGATTTGAGCAGCATTAAACCAAAGGCATCCTTGGCCATATGTTTTAATTCTCATTGATGCAAGCTTTTGGTGAAGGCATGACATAAATATCTTCATTTCCCTGCTGCTCTCTAATTTATACTCGCTTTCTTTCTCCTCATTAGAGAAAGCAGCACTCTGATAAGATTCATATTTTTTAAACCTCTTGTTAGTGAGTGATGCAGGCTGAATGCCCACTGTCAGCCATATGCTTCTGCAGCAGGTGCTTCCCAGAAAAGCTTTCTGTTACTGGCACTTCAAGTGCCTGANCCCCCTTTAGTTCAAGAACTGTTCTGGCTGAAACAGGTTATGAATTGACTGCTTGTTGTGTGGGGTTTGTTTTGGTTTTGGTTTAGGGTTTTTTTGGTTATATTTTGGTTGTTTTTTGGTTTGGTTTTGTTTGTTTTTTTTTTTGTTTTGGTTTGGTTTGGTTTTTTGGGGGGTGTTTTTTTTTTTTGTTTGGAAGGGTGACTTCCCATTTTCAGTACTCTTTACCCTCAGGGGTATCTCTGCTGAGCTTCCTTCAGTGGCCTTCTGGTCCCAAACAGCAAGGACAGGAGAAAGGAAGCAAAAATGACTTAGCCCTCAAATCTATGGTGTTTTTTTATTGTGTTGGAATTTTTTGTAATAACAGCTGTAGAACAGGGTTAAAAACCTGGCAACAGTTCAGTTCTTTCCAGTTTCCAGTAACATGCCTGTTTTCTAGAATAAATGAAAACTTATCAGAAGAGAGTGGATTTTATTGGTAGTTCACTTAGGGTAAAGTGCGTACTAAGTTGTCCTTAATGGAAATGAGGTACAGAAATACGGGGTTGTTCTGTATTTTGTGAGATAAACTAAGTTTCTTTTTCATGGGAAGATTATATACTCTATTATGACATTTTTGTTTCCCTTTAGAGACTTAATTAACATTCTTGCTTGTTTTCATTTCTGATAAATAGTAACCACTTGTGAATTTCAACAAGTGCTTTATCTTCTGTAATATTCCTTAATTTTCTTCTTTTCAGTTTGCTCCACTAACATTGTCTCGGATTCTCCAGCCTTTTTTCCCAAAGTTGGATCTAAATGCTGACTGATGATATATCTAACTTTGTGGTCATTAACTGAAGGGGGGAGGACAGCTAACTTGGAGGAAGTTTCTCAGGGAAGTGTGATGTTAGGTTTATAAATCTACCATTTCAACAGTGCTTAGCATTACTTGGTATCTAAATACATGTAAAGTACATTTAGCTCGACATGTCTTTTAAAAGTTTTAATCAGGTGAAGAATATGTGCCTATTTTCTGGCTTTAATTAGAAATCGTTGAGGCACCAAACTTTTGTTTAGTAACACTACTGACCCTGACAAAAATACCTTTCTGTTTAGAGAAACATGGATTTTTATGTATTTATCCCATTCTTTTGGGCAGCACAGACACTTGAATTAACCTCTTGGCATCTTCCAGCTTTACTTAGAGATGTTCCTGAAATAAGAAGTGGTCTCTTGTAAATATGAGTAAGCGGGTGTGTTATGTAAGTTGTTAATACTCAGAGTTGTTAAATTAGTGACTTTTGCAGGTGAACTTAAAAGATCTGTGCAATCTAAAATTGAATAAATATACACTAAATGCTCAAGCATGTCTGTCCTTTGTCAGCTCTTCTGAGTACCTGTTTTAATATATAAGTCCATTAAAAATATAGGAGATGAGGTCTTAGCATGACTCCAGTAATCTTTCTGTATTTTTAGAGTGCTATTAGGTGTAAATTAGAAGTTTCTTGTGTTGAATTGCCAGAGCATCTCAGTTCAATAATCAGATTTGCATGGGAGTTAGTTGTGTCAGCTTTCCTCTAGTTTGCCTGCTCAATCTGTACTTATGTTGCCTGTGTTAATTTTGATTACATAGAAGTGAAATGGTTATGTAAAGAGTCTTTCTTTATGATGATGGTCTATGTAGCCTTTTCCATCATGTTACTTTGAATTTCTGTGCAAGAAAAATGGTTAAGAAGGACTGATATATTTACCCATTCAGTGTTTGTTTCTGACCCTTTAAAAATGTGCTGCTGCTTTTGGAGGGAGGATCTTTTATCAGATAATACCTTAGAAAAACGAAAAAGTTAGTTTTAAAATACTTTTTTCCTGGAAAAGTAGCAAAAATGCTGTTTCCAGTCCTTGAAAATAAAGCAGGTGTGTCTGTTGGTAGTAGGTATTTATTTTCCATGGGATTCCCAATCTGTAAAGCAGGTCGTGTTGTATTTACGCATTTCTGTGTCATGAGCATAATTTAGGGGTTTTCATTATTAGGTAACAGGGAACTTTTTGACTTCAGCTTGTCATAATGACAAACTGATTTTTCAATTAAGTGCCACTGCACTGGGGGTGGAGGTGTATCCGTACTACTGAGATTTCCATCTCCAATGCTGTTCTTTGGTCTGCAGCACAGAAGAGTTGCAGATTGGTGTTCAGAGTTTTCTGGGGTTGTTCATGAGCTCTTTCCCGTTGCTTTCTTCATGGTAGGAACTTTTTTTTTTCTTCCCTTTTTTTCTCTTCTGTTTTTGAAGCTCATGTAAAGCACAGTGTAGAATGCTGAGCTCTCTGAGCTGGTTGCAAGCAAACTGAAATGTCTAATCAGCAATATATGTGTGCAGGTCCCCAGAAGGATTAGAACTGTGTCAGTGTGGTGCTGCATCTGGGCTAATTAGCTCTGCCTCTCAGACTGAGTAATTAGCTCAGGTATCCTGCTCTGCTGCTATGACAACCAGGCTGTTTCCATTTCTGGAGCTCCCTGGATTTAGAGCTGACTTGGGTATCTGCATGGCTGTCAGCTCATGCCTTCTGTTATTGATATAAAACAAACAGAAAACTCCTTGAGCACTCTGACCTTTCTACATTTTAAAGGCAGAGAGCCATGCTTGTGGAATAAATATTTTTTTTCCTAACCAGAAGCAATTAGTGGTTGGAACAGTCTCCTGAGCTGTGAAGGAAAACCAGCCATTGAGTCCATGGGAGAAAGGAAGCTTTCTTTTGCAGGGGAAAAGGGCCTCTCATGGAGCTGAAGAGGAAACTACTTGACTACTTTCAAGTGTACAGTGAAATGATTCCCATCTTTCTCTGCCATCCGTCCCCTTCCCCCTCACTTATTTCCTGCTAGGTAAGCCAGAAGTCTGGACATTCTTAAGCAGGTTTTCAGAAGTGGTTTGAGCACTTGCTCACCTTGCCTCTCTCAGACAGCTCTGAGACACCAGTTGCTGATGGAACCAAAGTGGTGGAACTCCCTTCCTGTTAAATTCCCTAGCAGTGTTTCAGCCTTTTCTGGATTGTAAGGGGCTCTCCATTTCTTAATTCAGTTTTTTGAATTGACACACTGAAGTTGTCCTTAGTAGTGGGTGAAGAAAGTGGGTAAATTTTCTTTATGTGATCTTTCTCATTTCTTATTTTTCCCTTCAGAATCTTCTCTTTAGGTCCTTGTGTGGAATCAATCATTGATGAGCAAATATTCCAGCTGTCTCCTGTCAGTCTGGTTTGCTGGTGCTGCTTAAGGTTGGGTTTTTCTCAGTTGTGAGCGAGCAGGGAGCTGTCTGTGACTCTCCCCAGTGCTTAAAGCCAGACATCTTTGTGGAACTTTCCCTGTGAATCAAACACTTTGTGTTGCACACTCTCCTCCCATGTGATCCTTGAGTACCTGGTTGTTCCTCACCTATTCTAGATCCTCTGTCAAATTCTGATTGAATGGTGCAAACTGAGTCAATAGGTGCTGGAGTTATGAGTGAACCTGCTCATTTTGATTTTTATTAATGTTCTATGTGCATATTAAGGGCGAACTAATAGATTCCTGCTTTGCTAAAGGAAGTTGTAGGCTAAAACCAGGAAAAAGCACCATAGAATGGCCATTATATGGTCTGGCAAAAGCAACGAACAAGCAACTGCTTGCTTTACTGTTGAACAGGATTCCAGAAAGCAAATTAGCCAGGAAAGAGTGTTATTTACTCTGATTAATACTATTTTAGTAGAGGGTATAACATGGTAATTAGAGTAATGGTCTAAAAAATTATTTGTGCATCGTTTTGTTTTGCAATCAATGGAATAATTGGTCTGTACAGATGATTGTTATGGAGCACAAAGAACTTTTTGGTAAATCTAATTTCCTGCATGTGGGCATTTTGCAAGGAACTGCAAATAGTGAGAGATGTTGCTGAGTTTGGCATGTGTTAAAAAGCTTTATCTCTTCATTCATTCATTTATTATTAAGAAGTTGATATAAATATTTTGTATTGTGAACAAATTAGAAAATAATGCAATTCATTGCATTAGAGCTTGTATTTTTATTAAGGGTATAAAATCTACTTTTTCACAGTTTCTTCAACAAAATGCCTTTTTAGTGTGTGAATAAAGGGGAGAAAGTTGCAAAGAACTAATACACTGAAAAATTGTTACTCATATAGGAATTAAGTCATAGCAATGTCAGGGATTTATAAAACACTTTGTATGTGTAGCATGCAGAAATAAATACACCCCAGTAACTGTATAAAGCAATTAAAAACATGCCATTAACTGCATTCAGAAATGGGAAGATAAGAATGTAAGATGGAAATGACTTAATTTCATGTGTTGTGTAGATAAACAAGAGCTGAACTTTGTCCTTCTTATTTCTGAGCCTTAAGGTAATTTTTACAGTGTGTTTATCTTGAAGTGAAAGCTTATAAAATTCAAACTGACAATAAGATGCAAATGGCTTGGGTGGAAGTTAAATCAGATTACCAGGTATACATTAAACGTTTCGTCGGTTCTTTAAATGAAGATAAGTAGGGTTAAAAAGTTCATTTCAGACAATTAATATGGTTACATCAAAATCAATTTTTTGTGAAGAAGTACAAATAGTTAATATCTGCTGACATTCTTGAAATGAGACCTATGGTTTCGTTGTGTGCATAGCTTGAAATCAAAAAGGTTTTCACTGTTTCTTCCTGTTTGCTGCTGAATGTATCTGTACTTGTCTCATATGCTCTTTCTTCCTTACTATTTCTTTTTCCTCTTTAGCTCTTCAAAGACTCTTTGGCTATGAGGAAAGGGGATTTTTAAAATTCTTTTAAGCGTTGCATCTTCTGGGGATGATAAGCCTTAAAAAAATTAAATCCCCAATATTCGCATACAAAAGTGTAAAAAAGTGTTGAAGTAGTGGAACACATTTTATAGCCACTTGTGAACTAATGGCACTTCTTTCCTAAAAGATGTATCCTGCTACTTTCAGAAATGAGTGGGAAAAAGCCATAGTAATGTACTTTCAGTACAGGAGGCACAAGGGAAGGGCCCACTGGTCTGTGCTTTGAAAATGTGAATGAAATACCTGCTGTGCTGAGGCCTGACTGCAGTCCAAGATTTCTCTCTATGAATTGGTAACAGCAGCAACAGTAATTTAAACCAAACATATTTTTCTTTATTACTTGCTACTTGAATTTATTGAACTATTCACATTTCATGTACCACAGCAGACCAAAAATAAGCTGGCTTAAAATCAGCTATTAAGTAATTTATGAGTATGAATTAATAAAAACTTTCAAATAACTTAAAATAAATATATTAAATTAATTGACAGAACTCATGGTACTAGAATATATTAGAGGAAATGTATAATGTAAGGAAAGACAAATTACCTTTTAAATGAATTCTGCACTACCAGTTCTGTATAATAAGTTCAAATCTCTGCTGAAAATGAAAGCACTCCTTGTAGGCATGGAACAAAGTCTGTGTTCTGCCCCTGTGCACTGCTAAGTAAACTCAGAGCTTGTAAAATTATTTTTGGCACTGCTCATTGGAGATAAATTGTGCAAGGAGTTCAAATACTACTGCTTGTTTTCCACTGTATTAATTTAATTACATCCATATTGATCTGGAAGATAGCACTACTCACATGACTACAAAGGTAAAACTTGGAGTCTCTCAGTCAGGCCATGCTTTAATGCTACAGGTTTTTAAGAGAAGAGCAATAAATATCTCTTGGTGTTAACAATTCAGAATACTTGCTGTCTTGCTAACCAGATCTCTGCCATTTCCTCTTTATTTATGGTTTTTTTCTGATCTGCTTGGTACAGAGGGTATCCCTCCTGTAACAAATTTGAGTAATACAGAAAAGGTATTGTTACAGGAGGGATACCCTCTGTACCAAGCAGATCAGAAAAAAACCTTAGTTTGATTTTTTTGACAGTATTTTTCTAAGACTTGTGAACAGAGCATGCCAATATATGAGTTTGCTATCTGTGTGCTAGATACTTTGCGGGATTTATTGTAGATGACAGAGATGGTGCTTTTTGTGAAGACCAGAATAATTATTAAAAGCAATCGAATGCCACTAGATTTTAATGTTTCTGCTGGATTACAAATTGGAAAAGTTCTCATGTCTCTGGTCTTTCCAAAGATGCAAATTCTGCTGAAGGTTTGGTCAGACATTTTGCAGACCAAGGATAGGAATTAAATTGCAAAACTGGCATTTCTCTCAGCAAACACTGTAATTACAATTCTCTCTCTTTTGCATTAATGAAGCCATAGACTTATTTGATTAAGTGCAGTGCTGATAAACTGCAGTAATTACTTCTGAAGTGAAAGAGATGAGGATGATTAAAAGGCTCTGTATCCTAATGAAAAAGTTGTATTTCTAGCACTGCTGAAGTCTCAGTCATTACAGGAAAGAATAGTGTAAATGGCCTTTACCTTGTCTTCTCCTTACTTGCATGGAGCAGGAAGCATGGTGGAATGTTTTTGGGTACCTGGAAGGGTAGGAAAGAGTGTTGTACAAAAGTGCTGCTGGATCCTGCACGAGCAGCCAGGAGCTCCCTTGCCAGCAGCTCGTGTTTAAGCACTGATAACCCCCAGCAGAGCTGAGCCCAGTTCTTGGGTTACTGTCATCAGCTCAGAAGTGAGCTGTAGAGTTTTGCATTTCTTGCTGTTAACACCAGTAGCTTACATTTCAGCTTCAACAACTGGTGTTGGCCCTCTCCACCACTGGTGTTGGCCTGGGGGTAAAGGGATGAAGGCAGGAGTTAGGAGCTTAGGAGCTTAAAGCATCTTGGGCAGATGAGAGCCTTTTCCCTCAGGAACAGTCACTGGCCTTTAATAGGCACCATCTGTTGTGGGAAATGGCTTCTGGAAAGTCATAACATCATTTTTGGAAATACTTTTTGTGTAGTTGGTCAGATTCACCACAATCTGGACTGTTTATTTTGTTTAGTTCATCATTATTGAAATAAGTGTTCCGGGTACCTTATAAATTCTTGTGACTTAGGAAAAAGGACCTAGAAATACTTTTAGCAACTTATGAGAGTAAAGACAGACTGTATATGTATTTAGCTACATAGATATAGATGTGGTGGATTTTCAATTTGTGACAATTTTCTGCACTGTTAGTTAAAACCATCTTTGCCCCTCAGTTTGATTCTCATCTTATATTCTTCAAGTCATTTTAATTAGCCATTCTAAGTGACTTTTTTTTTCATTGATGAAGAGGGGCAGATGTATTTCAAGAAAACAAAATCTTTTAAGGTTAGCAAAGTATTGCTGTTATTCCTGTGTTCTCACTGCCTGCCTTTTAAGCTGCTAGTTTTTTCCTTATAGTGAAGACTGAAAAATGCAAAATTTAAGACAGTAGGTGAGTCTATTTCCACAGATCTCCATAAAACCAAAAGTAATTTCTTGCAATTAGAGCTGGACTTAACAAGAGTACCCTTTTTCTTTCCAAAGTTTGGAACCAGAAGAAATAGAGAATTGTACCAACTAGAGCATATGTGTTTCCCATGGAATTCCTACTGTGGGAAGTGACTGTGTGTATTTGTAGGGAGCTCCAAGGATATTGCTCGCATGACTTCTGTTTGAAAAGAGCTCAGCAAGAGTCCTCAAAATATTCCTTTCAGACTCATTTGACAACCGAGAAAGGCATTGAATCCTGTGCCATCCTGACTGCAGCTGTGAATTGGCCTCTCTGATCTTGGGACCTGTGTCACTTTGGAGTCTGAAACTGTTGGTGAATAGAAATGGCGACAGTTGCTGGGCCAGTCAAGTTGTCCAGTGACCTTTGTACTCTTAACTCCAGGTCTTGTAAAAAGAATTTTGTGTTTTATGTGTCTTAAAATTTTACTTACAGTTTAGAATCAGCTGTAGATTCTGACTTCTTGTTCCTTATCTCTGGGACACAGTGGAAATCATTAAAATTCTTTCTGTAGAGCCTTTAAAGACAAGTTACTTCTCATCTGCAGTGAGGGGGTTCTTCTAAAGCTGTGGCCTAACAAAAAAAAAAAATCTTAAGTCATTTGTGCAGTTGACAGAACTGTAAAATGGTTTAGGTTGAAAGGGACCTTAAAGCCCACTCAGTCCCACCCCCTGCCATAGGCAGGGACACTTTCCCAGGTTGCTCCAAACCTTGTCCAACCTGGCCTTGGACACTCCCAGGGATCCAGGGGCAGCCACAGCTTCTCTGGGCAACCTGTGCCAGGGCCTCCCCACCCTCACAGGGCGGGATTTCTTCCCAATATCCCATCTAACCCTACCCTCTGGCACTCGAAAGCCATTCCCTGTGTCCTATCCCTCTATCCCTTCCTTGTCCTGATCCCTCTCCAGCTCTCCTTGAGTCCCTTTAGGCACTGGAAGGTGCTACAAGGTCTCCTTGGATCCTTCTCTTCTCCAGGTGCACACCCCCAGCTCTCCCAGCCTGGCTCACAACAGAGGGGCTCCAGCCCTCGGAGCACCTGCGTGACCTCCTCTGGATTCAGTCCAACAGCTCCATGTCTTTCTAGTGCTGGGAACCCCCGGGCTGGGGGCAGCTCTGCATGTGGGATCTCACCTGAGCAGAGGAGAAGAATCCCCTCCCTTACCTGCTGCCCACGCTGAGGGATGAGCTCAGCACACGGGGGCTCTGTGGGTTATGAGCACACATTGCTGGGTCACAGTCACTTTTTCATCCACCAGTTCAAATCAGAGAATCACAAACACTGACATATTTGCTTTTAAAGAGAGAAGAAAATACATTCAACTGCTTGTCTGGACATCATAATTTCATCCTGGTATGGCACCACTGATAGAATCTCTGCAGACCACATTCTTTTTGGGTTCAGAGGAAAGGAAGCAATTTGTTTTCATATCTTGTTTTATAATTTGGTGGATTGGGTGACCAGTGACAGAGTATCTTTTTGCTCTGAATGGTGAGAAAGTTGAGCTTGAGTTGGCAGCACTTCGATCTGTAATTTTCCAACCAGGTGTTGAACTGTCTTTTCAACCTATCACCACTGAATTTGCTTCCAGAAGATGTAAAATTAAAATATTTTAATTTTCTATTAAAATACAGAAAAAAATACATGTCAGTCAGTTCCTGGTACCACTTGTGAGTATTTCAGTAACAGATTGGAATCTTAAATCCTGATTCACAAAGGAAAGAGATTCAAGCTGCCATGAATTCTTTTATCTGAGTTACAAAGGGCTTAATCTTAGTGATAATGGTGCAGAAAGTCAGGCTGAGTTAGTTTGCACTTTGTTCTCAAGATTTGTTACTAATGTAAATTTTTTTTTCTTTTTAACTCTTTTTTTTTTCTTCTTCTTTCCCCTGGAGACTCCAAGCTTGTGGGGCTGGAATCAAAAAAGCTAAAGGTTTGTTGATGCAGAGGTGCAGAAATTTGATTTACTGGTGTTGTATGCAGAAACAGCTTATTCTCCCTCATATCATATGATGTTTCACTATTGAATGTATTTGTTGTCATTTTATAACTAAATCCATGGATTAGAGTTTAACTTACGATGTTTACATTTGGAGTTACACTTCTGTCAGGCAGAGACTTCTTTTTTTTCTTTTTCTGGTACATGAGTACACTTGAGCTGTAAAGGTTTTTGAATACTTGCTGTGTCCTGTGTTCTGCTTCTCTTGTAGCACTTAGAGGAGAAAGTTCCAGTCCAGGCCCATTATAAACACTTGCAAACCGTTTTGTCCAATGGCAGTGATGGATGTTCCCACTCTCAAATTTGTTTGATACCTAATGCTCAACTCTTTTTCTCCCTCTGGTTTCCATGGTATCATGTAACAGCAGGATTATACTTCAGTTGTGTGCTGTGTGTGAAAATCACTTTACAGAGCTCTCTGATAGTTCAGTGGTGACTTCCTTGGGAAGAACAGGCTGTTCTTGTGAAAGGTGAGCATCTGCACTCCTCCCCCTGGGTAGTGCTCCCCTCTGCCTGCCGGTGCTGAGCAAAGCTTGCAGTTCCTTCTGACTGGAAACGGGGAGAGACACCTCACTGGAATGAAAAATGCATTTAACCCTTAGGGAGTGTGAGACTTTGAGACATGCAAGCAGTGTAGGGTGGCAGGGATTGTGAAAATGGGCAGTCCTCCCTGCTTTTCTTTTTAGCTCTTGTCAGCCTGTAATGACAGCAATACGAAATGTCAGAGAATCCCAGGATAGTTTGGGTTGGTAGGTACCTTAAAGCCCATCCAGTCCCACCCCTGCCATGGGCAGGGACACCTTCCACTATCTCAGGTTGCTCTAAACCTTGTCCAACCTGGCCTTGGACACTTCCAGGGATCCAGGGGCAGCCACAGTTTCTCTGGGCAACCTGTGCCAGGGCCTCTCCACCCTCACAGGGAGGGATTTCTTCCCAATATCCCATCTATCCCTGCCCTCTGGCAGGGGGAAGCCATTTGCCCTTGTCCTGGCACTCCATCCCTTGTCCAAAGTGCCCCTGCAGCTCTCCTGGTCCCCCTTTAGGCACTGGAAGGTGCTACAAGGTCTCCATAGAGACCTATAAAAAATTAATTACATGTATGAAGTCTCATTTTTAGGGAAAATGAAAGGAGAAGGGGAAACTGAAATATCTGTAAAAGTGGAATGAAGGATGAAGAGATGAACTTGTGCCTTTAAATGCAGCAAAGTGTAAGGAAAAAGGAGGAACTTACGGATTCTGAGAACTCCAAGAAAGGAACATGTCCTTTGAGTGTACATCCCCACAGAGGAGCTTAGGAAGCAGAAGAAGAGAGAGGCAGGCGGGTGTACATCCCAGTGGTTTTGCTTTGCTTCAACAGCCAAAACAGCAGTTCTCTCTTTTCAACTGATAAGTTGGGGGGCTATTTCAAGCTGCTGCAGAATGATATACCACTGAGCAGGGCCATAAAGTACAACGTAACTCCATCTTTTAATATTCCCATCAAGCAGTTGATCCATAGTAGAACATCCCTTGGCGCCTTTTTTGTTTGCCTTCAAGGAAAATTTCATGGAGGAAGGACAAGAAAGTAATTACTAGATAGAGTCTATGCTGACAGGGAGTTACTGCTGAGAATGTAGCCATGCCCAAAAAAGTGGGTGCTGTACAGAAAATTCAGCATTCTGATTAAACTTAATAATGTGACTATGTTAGAGTAAAGATACCCTGGTATTAAGATTCCCAGACATCTTAGACTGATAGTGGGGGAGAGGGAGCACTGAGAAGTCTTAAAAGGAAAGTTTGCATAAAGTGGTGAAAGCTGGGGGGAAAAATATTCTGGTTGTTGCAAAATACTGAGAAACCTAAATGCCCTTTACAAAATAAAACATTGGCTGTAGATTCTGTTAAAATACTTTATTTTACCCAAGTATTGCTCTGTATTTTCTCACTTTAAAGATTTTTTCCACCAAGCTGTAAGACACGACCAGAGGAATTATGGGGCTGGTTAACCTGGTCTAGTGGAACCTGTCCCTGGCAGGGGGTTGGAACAAGATGAGCCCAAAGCATTCTGAGATTCTGTGAGTCAGCTGGCTGCTTTATGCTGTGACTTGCATTTGTGTATCTGCCAGGAGTTATATGATAGTACATAGTGTGTTTGCACAGGCATTTTTAATTTGTGCAAAATACAGCATTTCAAGTAATTCTGATAGTTACATTTGTAAGGTAGAGGATCCAAAACAATCTATGAGGAGTTGTAACTGAGGATTTAAGGCATTTTCCTGATTAAACATGCTTTATTTGTATTGTTCCTCTCTGTTTTTCTTCTCTCCTTTTTCCTTAGCAGCACTTGATTAATTTCCCCCCTTGAGTCTACTATCTTTGTGTTAATTAATGTACTCAGACTTTTCATTCCCTCTTGTATTTCATGTGCTGTTTATTACTATTTGTCTGTCAGCACTCTTTTCAGGACCTGCTGCTTTATTTCTTATGTAAAGTGTTGAATTTCTAGTATTACTAAGTTTATACAGGTGTATCTTTTTTATATTTTGCTCTCAAATACTCCTTAGTGAATCATAGATATAGACTGTGGAGAAACACCTTGTATGTTGAGCTTTCCCAGTTTTCTGCTCCTTTTTCCACATTCCCATTTATATTTATCATGTCAACACTTGCTGTGATCTGTGTGTCTTCCAGCAGTTTATCTTTTCTCAGTTCTGAGGTGACAGTTCCCTCTTGCACTGCATTTTTAGAAACATATCCAGACTTCCATGGATTTTGGCTCTAATACGTTCTCTTACCCATGCCAAAACATGTTGAGCAAATATTCATTGGGTTGTTTTAACTTCACTTTTGATATGATGCTTCCTCTTATTTTTCCACAGCAGCCAAGTTCCAATCAAAAATTAAAAAAAAAAAAAATTAAAGTTTTCCTTAAGTGCTTTTTGTTTACAGGATTTTTTCTAGTTATCTTTGTAAATCTCTTGTAAGTAAAGATCCTGTCTCTGCTCTGGAAATGGCTAATCTAGGCACAGAGTCATTGATATCAGAAGCTTTTGAGGCAGCAGATACAGAATCTGTACTGCTCCCAGTGGGGAGATTTTTCAGACAACATGTGCCATGTTTAAAGCATTGCTGTTACTGGTTTCCTACCCTTCAAATTGCTTCATGACTAAGACTAGAGCACCTGGATTTCTTAAAGGTCATGAAATAGAAACTTGAAGTTCTTCATTTTGTCTGTTAGATACATATTTGCAATAAGGCAAAAACAGGACTGGAGCCTGAGCCCTCTTTGTGTTCTCTGGTAAGAAAGGGCTAATTCAAGCTTTCCCCCCTTTTCTTACATTTAGGGTTTTTTATGTACCCAAAGAATGCTGGCACAGTCAGGGTACATGGAGTTACAATTGTTTGTGTTCTTCACTCTGCTGCATTCATCCATGAGATTGCAAGGAAGATGCCTGGAAAATGGGGAATGTGCCTTTAGGACCATCTTGGAGATAGCTGAAATTGTCCAGACTCTTACAGGAACTCAGAAGTGAAAGCAAATGGCAGTCTGCAGCATCCTTAGCAACCCTCTTGTGAGAACACCTTCTTCCTGCTCCTCCTTCCTTGGTCCCTGGCTGCAGCACAAGCTGCACCTGTGGGAGAGATAATAATGTCACCTGCACAGCTCCTGCTCCCTCCCCAAATAATTGTGTTTTCTGTGGCTGATGAACAGAATAGGAGACAGCCTTGGAGGTTGGTGACTCATCAAAGTTGACACACACAGGGACTAAATCAAGGTTCACTGAGCATCTTTAGTTTAGCACTACTTAATTTCTGCTTTAATTTTTAAGCATGAAGATCAGGTAATTTTTGTGTGTGATTTCTCAAAATCTTTGTATTTCCTTAAAACAAAAAAGCTCCTTATGTGTATTCAGGTAGTCAAAAGGTAAAAAGGGCCTTTGGAACGGGCTAACAGTTTAGAGAAAATGGCTTTTTTTCTAGAAAAACAGGAAGAAATAATTATCTGAAAAAGGAGAATTCCTCTCATCTTACATACTTTTAAATGAGGAGAGAGAAAGATAAAGACATTGCTGTGAGCCAGCTCATCTAATTTTTTCATTGTCTTTTCACAGGTCATTGTCAGTAATTGCTTTGGTCTTTAATATACTCTAAATAAGTGATTTCATGAGAAGGAGAATTAATGAAGAGGAATTTTTAATGTATCTGTGTTCAATTTTACTAAATTATACAAAAGCAGTTGAATGTGCTCTTGAAGTGTCAGATAATTTTTATGAGAGACAATGTTCTGGAGCCATGTAACTCCAAAAAGGATTTGGACACACTGGGGAAGAGGTGGTTGTGCTGCAGGTGAAGCTGTTCTTGAAGAAGCAGCAGCACTTGCAGTGTGAGTGCCCCTGTCTGTCTCCAGCTCAGTCAGAGGCTAAGAGAGGTTAACAGAGATTGGAGTCATGGTTCATACTGTACCCAAAGACCTCTTTGGCTTCCCTTCAGTGACCTGGTTTTGTAAAATTTATTGTTACACTTTATATCCAAACTCAGTCAGGTTTGGTTAAACAAATAGTTCAGAATTTATTAAACAGCATAGTTGCAGACAGAAATGCACCCAAGCCTCTTTTCCTTCTTCCAGGTTAATAAGAAAGGCACAGAAATATTGCAGGTAGATGGTGGTTTTCATTTAAGGAGGGAAATCAAATCTTGGTTTTCTTACGAGATACTATGTTTTGTGAAGTCTAGAGCCTATCACATCAATTGGAAATCTCTAGATAATTACTTCTCTTTTTGTATTTTTTTTAGGACTTGCCTTTCACCTTCCCTTCTGTACTACTTCTGAAAAACACTGAGAAATACAGTTAGAAATAAGAGTAACAGACAACTGAGGCAAGGATCAATAACCTGTCGGAGGAAGCAGAAAGACTGAGGGAAAGAGGGTAGACCTGGGCTATATAATTCTCCCGTGATTGTCTTTTGCCTCCTAACTTCCTGGAAAGTGGAGGAACCATGTTTTATGGAATTTTGTTTTATGTACTGGGAGAAATGTAGACATTGACTAAAAAGAAATTTATTTTTCTGACACGGGAACTATCTTTTGACAAAAACATGTGTGCAGGGATGTTGCAATGCTGACGGGTCACTGCTGAGCTGTGGGAACCTGTAGGGGGACAGGCACATCCATAGGAAGCGGAAGAAAGGATGGACACTGAAGTGAATGTCCTTGGTGTCTATGAACGAGAGCTTGAAATTCTTTGAAGCATAAAATGTGGATAAGTGTGATGTAGTTAAAAGAGTGCCTGGATTTCCGTGAGCCTTCAGGAGAGTCTTCACTCCTGAGCGAGAAGTGTGGGGTGCAGCATTGCTCACTCTCAAAAAGGCCAAAGGAAGATCTCGCTGCTTCCTTCAGTTACTGAGAGATCAGAGATAAGGTGAGTGCAGACTCTCCATGCAATTCTGTGGCAGTAACACGCAAGTGGAAACGTGGGACATTCTAGCTAGACAGAAAGGAGAACACTTTTGCCATGAGGAGGTCAAGTACTGGAGGCAGAAGGGCTCAGGGAGCCCTTTGTGGGTGAACCCAGTGTGGGTTCACTGTCCTAGGACAGACTCAGACTCACCTGATGTAGCTGGGATCTCTGCTTTGGGAAGGATTTGGACTAGCTGGCAGTCGGGAATCCTGCCAACTGAAATGATTCTACAATTTTAGACTTCTAAGGAAAATAAGAAGCTGTGAGTTTGTCCTTCTGTGGACAACATTTGGTAAAAATCATAGGAAGCAGAACAGGGATAAATAATCTGTGTTAAAATAGTAATTATATACTTACTACTTTCAAAATCGGTGGATTAAACCTTTTAACTATCCAAAAGAATGCTTAATAAAGAATCTGTAGTATATGAAGCCTATTCCAGTATTGTGGAACAGAAATCCATTATTTTTCCTTCGAGTAGTTCTCAGTGTTTTTAAAAACTGCTCTGAAATTTATTGTAATTGCAGTGAAATATTGTAGAAAGTACAGAAGTGGTACAAAGCAGTTGGTCTCAGGTGAAATTAGTTAAGCAGACAGACTGCATGTTTGCAAGGCCTTTGTTATTACAGCATCCCACACCTGAACTTGCGTTATAACAAGGACACCTGGTGCCAAGGCTCAGCTCACACAGCAGGTACTTGTGGCCTGTGGAGAGCTGCCCTGACAGCCCAGGACTGGGGCAGTGCCCCCACAACTCGGCACAGGGACAATGCTGTGGCCTCTTGTTAGCAATGGCAATACTATTTACTCTCCTTTGGTGGCTACAGAAATGCTTACACAGTGTCAGTGTGCTTGTGTTTGGATTGTTTGGCTCTTCTCCAGTCACTGGCCACCATTGGGAAGTGTCTGGCTGTCTTTTCACCCCCAAATCAGGTATTTGTACACACAGAGGAGGGGAGGAACTCAGGCCCACACTGGGCCTCTGGATTCAGAGGGAAGCTTTTGTGGGGGCCAGCTAACAGGGCAGGTGACGGGGGAGTGTAGGTGTGAAAAAAGCCTGTGTTAAAGGCACAGGGAAAGAGGAGATAGACCTAAATGAACTAAGTCCAAATATTTACGTTGCTGTATCGTACACTTCGCTTGGAGCTCAACCTCCAAGCTACCCATGTTTATATTGCTGGATTTGTGTAACTTCTGACAGCAGGCAGCCAAAGGCTGCTTCCACAGATGCACTGATAAGCTGTAGTTACTCACATTTTGCTCTTGGAGCCTGCTGTCATTGTGAATAATCTGAAAATGCAACCTCTGTGCTTGGCAGTGCTCTGAGAGGCAAAGTTAAGAATTAGAAATAAAGGGCAAATTTATATGTACATATATTCGACACAAAAAATCTCTCTCAAGCTTATACTGCCTCTGCACCTTGAGCATTGAATCCAGTTCTGACCATCTCACTTCCTAAAGGATACACAAATTTAGAGAGGAAAACTCAAGCAATAGGAGAAAGAATGGCAAATAGAGGAATAATTCTTCATGCATTGCTAAAAAATCCTGCTTTATCAAATAAAATGCTCTGGCAGCAGCTTTAGAAATAGAATGAGGTACTTTCTGACAGAGTGTGGGGCTGAACTGCAGGTTGCATTGATGCAGAGTTCTGTGGAGATGGAAAGTACAAATGAGCTGAGAGGTGATAGATCACTTTCAGCTGTTAAATCCAGTAGTCAAAGTGTGCCTTAATACCCTGCAGCTCAGATAAACCCTGAACTACTGCCAAATGGGAGATTCAGCTAATGCTGACTCATGCTTGCACTCTTCCTAACACTTGGTGCTGATTGCTGAGTACAAAAATTCTGGTTCCATCACATCCACAAGCAATGCTCTAAACAAACATTCCCTTGAAGCACAAGTGCAAGAAGCACAGCTGTGAGCAGTGCTCACAGAAATGAATCCTGGAGCCAGCACTGGGGGCACAGGTGGGAAGTTTCAGAGAAGCGTATCTTGGGTGTGTGCTTTTTGCTCTCTGCTCAAGCAGGAGTGTCCTCCTTGGTCACAGACTTCTCGTTCAGCCAGGGCGACTTGGGGCAGTGCAGGGCAGGATGCAGCAGAGGGATCACTGTGATTCTGAGGGCTTCCAAGAGCAAAAGCTCTAAGACATTACCAGGAACAAACTCCTGCCTTTGGGGCAGCAAAGGCTCCTGAGCTTTTCACTCATGTTCATGTCATTCACAGCTGTTTAAGTCTGAAGTTAGCTGACAAAAACGTGGTTGCCACGTGAGAATTGCTACTTCAAGTCATCAAAGGATGGTAAGATCTATTTCATGAAATAATTTAGTACAAATACTGCATTGCAAGTTAGTGTGTTTGGTTATTAATTATGTGGCTTCTTGTTACTCAGTGACATGGGCATGAGGATGCAGAGCAGCTTACACTTACCAAGTACAAATGCTTACAGCCATCTCAAAACAGCACTTGAAGCCAGAGTAAGGAGGTTTTCTTTACCAAAATTTTAAGACTCGAGCACATGAAGTGTACTACTTCTGATTCATTAAATTTTGTAGGCTTACTTCTTTTTCTGCTAGCAGTTTGGGGACTCAGAATGCTTTCTTGTTGAAGAGCGGTATTTGCCATTTTATCAATTGCATGACTGTGACATCCTTTGGCAGTGTTGGCTGTCAGCTGTCATTCTCGCTGTTCTAAATAATTGTGTCACCAGCAAACTATCTGCTCCAGTGTTATCCTTTCTTTCAAAGTGTTTATTTCTGCTATGGAACATATTTTATCAATACCTTTATGTAGAAAGATCTATTGATAGGTTCATTCCATTCTTAAAACTGACCATTTTTGCTATCTTTTTTTCCTGGTTTTAATCTGAAAACTTTCTTGCATATGATTATTGCATATCAACTCCTTTAAGAAAATGAGGGAGATCACTATAGGATTTTGAAAGTGTCTGTGTGTTGCGTAAATGTGTGACTTTTAACTGCTTATTGATGCGTTCTGGAGCTCCGGAGGGGTTGTGAAGCATTACTTGAGAGAAATAACATCAAGCCTTGAACAGGCACACCAGTGCTGTAGTACAACACCTTCAGTCCAACACAGCAGTCACATTTAATGGTATGCAGTTCTTTGGTTCACTCCTGAGTTCTCTATTTTTCCTTTTTTTTTATTCTTTTGACACTCAGCATAGTTTAAGCAAGTAACTAATTCTCACACATAATTGCAGTTTCAGAACTTCATAAGATCTGTTTTCTTTAAAGTAGACATGAAGTTTCTATCTCTTTATACTATAAGAATATGTACTTTTTTCAGCAAGGGGAAATAACTGGATTGTCAGTGACACACATCATTCTCTTCTTTGTAAAAATCTCTGGTTATCTTCAGTGTATTTCTTCCCATACTTGTAATGAGGGAATCGCTGTTATCTTCTGGATCAAATAACATTTTGGGTTTTAAAAAATATTAACATTTCAAATCATATGAAATGCTAGTTATATACATAAAGTTATCAACTCCTTAATCTCATTCAGAACTTTGAACTTCTAAGTGTGATACAGAATTGCTCTTAAAATGAAACAATTAGCATTGAATTTGAGTATCAGAAATAGCAAGGATTTGATATTAAATTCCACTGTTTTGTACAGTGACCTCTATGTTAGTAAAAAAAATTAGTAAATCCTCCCAGATTTACTGATAACCTTGAATGATGCTTCTTATAGATATTGGCAGTATTGACATTACTGGTTTTTTTAATCATAGCCTCATGGAATTGTTGAGATTGGAAACACCCTCTGACACCATCAAGTCCAACCATTCCCCAGCCCTGCCAAGGCCACCATGAACCAATGTCCTCGAGTGCCACATTCACACAGCTTTTACATCCCCCCAGGGATGCGGACTCCACCACTGCCCTGGGCAGCTGTGCCAGTGCTGACCACCCTTTTGGTGAAGAAATTATCCTTAATATCCAACCTCTACCTCCTCTGGCACAACTTGAGGTCATTTCCTCTTGTCCTGTTGCTTGTTACCTGGGAGAAAAGACCGACCCTCACCTGGCTACGACCCCTTTTTAGGCAGTTGTGGAGAGCAACAAGGTCTCCTCTGAACCTTCTGACTGAGGGTGCCCTCAATCCCCTCATCTGGATCATGGCTAAAGATGCTGAACAGGACTGGGCCCAAGAACACCCCTGGTGAATGGCCACCCACTGGGGGTAGCTCCATTCCCCAGCACTCAGGGCCCAGCCATCCAGGCAGATTTTTACCCAGTGAAAAGTGCACCCATGCCAGCCATGAGCAGGAGGGTTCTCCAGGAGAGTGCTGTGGGGAGTGGTCAGGGACTTTACTGGAGTCCAGGTACACAAGAGCTCCAGTCTTTCCCTCATCCCTAAGCCCAACCCGAAGGACATCGGGTTGGGCAGGCAGGATCTGCCTTTCATAAACCTGTGTTGTCTAAAGTTTTTTGTAAACTTTAAGAGATTATACTGGGCAAGCTGTCTTCCTTTAGGCTACGTTTGGTGTGAAAGGCCAGCAGAAACAGTTAAGCTAATTTTTTGAATGACAATGAGAAAAATATGTTTCCTTCTTTACTTTTAAGTTATGTAAATCAGTTCAATAATGTGTTTCTGGGCCTTGTGTAATGAAGGAGATAAAATTGAGCATATTTAGTAGTGGTCCCTTGGAATGGATTTCTAGGCCTTGTGTAATGAGGGAGGTAAAATTGAACATGTTTACTGGTGGTCCCTTGGAATATCCTGTTCTGTCTCAGTTAAGGACAGTGTCTGTGTCTTCGTGGGCGTGGAATGGGCTCAGAGTGGGGACTGTAAGTGGCAGTCAGACACTGGGAGCAGAGGGCACTGAAGAGCCTTAAGGATGGTGAAAGTACTCTGAAAACCAAAGTTTCCTCACTCCACAGTCAAGATTTCCTTTCCGATTTTCTCAGCTTTAACAGCACATAGTGCTGTTATTAAACAATAAACATGGTGGTGCTAATGTACTTCTCTGAAATTACTTTTCTGGTCTGTATGTAATGCCCAGAAAATTGCTGGGAATGATTTTTAGCAGAATCAGGATCTGAAAATTCAGGAAAAGAAGCTTGCCACTGAATCCTTGTTCTGTGTAACATTTACATGTGTTTTGAGATCCAGAATAGCTTTCTTGAAAATGTGTGTGCAGCAGAAGGGGAGAGAAGCCAGGAGTTTCTGCTGGAGACCTCTACTATGAGCCATCAAAATGAGTCCAGTTACAAAAGCTTCACTTGGTATCTAGAGTCGCATGAGGTACAGTAGGCTGGGAGGTGAAGAGACTCCAACTGGTGAGGTGTCATTAAGGAGTAGAATAGAGCAAGTTAAAGATCATCCAGTGAATTCCTACAATGTGGTGCTGATAAGTTTTTGATACAGAAAATGAAGAACAAATGTAAAACAGTCTCCTCTAGAGGCAATTCTCATCATTGGGATGGCAATTTAATGAGCTTAATCATTAGAACAATAACATTCCTAGTTCTTTGAGAGCAGAGTGAAGGGCCAAACAATGCTAATGGTCTTCAAAAGGGGAAGAGAAAAATAGATATAAAAGTTGTGTGGGAAACAACCTAGGGGAAAAAAAATAGTTTCCTGTTCCAAAATTTCTTTTAGAGACTTAACTGTAAAATAACCTAAAGCAAAGGAGGAATAGGAGTTATAGCAAGAGAACTATTTGTTTCATTCATGAGCTATGCAATGGTCTGAAAATCATCATGGAATGTGAAAAATCAAATGATTAAAGGTAAAGATTCAAGAATTGCAAGAGCCTGATGGACAATGCATCATATATGTAAAAAATTAAGGGAAACAGAATTCTATTTTGGTATGTAGCAGAATTAATAAGGAGAAGGTCAATTAGAGAATTGGACTGCAGCAAGAGAGAACACTTTCCATGGGTGTACTGTGTATAAGGCCTTAACATTGCAAAGGGGTTTCACAGAACACATTCAGACATATTTTTGTACCTAACAGATACTTGTTTTGTTTTTGTTGTAGGAGTGTAGACTTAGATGAACCATTAGAATTCTTTTTTAATTGCACAAGACTGTACTTTCCCATTGGGATTCTTGCTGATTCATGGAGCAAGAGTTTACTGTCTAAAGCTGCTCTAAGGACCCAGCTGCTGACTGGGTCTGTGCCTTTTAGGAAGTCTCTGGCTTTTGAATATTGCTTCACTGGCAGCAGAAGTTGAGCAATGTAGACTCCATGCAGCAGGAAGAATTGGGGGATGAATGAATAAAAGGGTCTTCTATTCCTACATGTGCTGAAATTCAGCAGAGTATTTAGGCTGACTTCTTTCTTGAGTCCTAACCTCAGGTCTCAAGAGTTTCAGTTTTCAAGCACAGAAATCAATAGAAAGTCAGGAGCCCTGGTGGGATTTAGGAGTCTCAGCATCTATTTGGATGTGCTTTGACTGTCCCTGTGCTGCTTCCATTTAGATTAATGATTAACACCTACTGATTCCAATGAGGTAAGAGCTACTTCAGTGTTCTTATGTGATTGTGAGCAAGCCACAGAAAACAAACTTCGCTATGGCCTGAGTCATTTTTGGGTAGCTTCAGGCAGCTCTCCTCTGGGAACAGTCAATGGAAGCACTACAGCAGTGTTCCATGACCCAAGCTGAGCAGGGAGAAATTATGTCCTCCTGATGGTTGACTTCAGTCTTTATCATCTCTCACATGGAATTTGTCACTAGCACTTCTCAGACAATTGAAAACTGCACTTACGAACATTGTAGAAGTGGATTATTTGTTATGATGTAAATTATAAATGGGGAGAGAGGTATAGGAGGTGCACTTTGAATGATATCAAAAGAGATAAATACCGCCCATTCAGCAATTCTGTAATCACCATCCATCCTCACAAATTTTTTATTAAACTTGCGCTCTCTTGGCAATGTCAATTACTTCCTGGTGCTCTGTTTCCCACTATTTACTTTGAGCTGATGCAGAATTGCACATTGTGTTTTTCATACAAAACTCTTCTGGGCAAATCTTCTTGTGTCTTCATCTCAATGTCTTTATAAATCTTTCTCCTGTTTTCCAATTTGCGTGGTCAAGAGATCAATCTAATCAGTTACCACAAATTTAAGGTACCATGATTAATCCTCCTTTGGCAGGAATCTGTGAGCTTACTTTTTATCCATTCACGGCAGGAATCTGTGAGCTTACTTTTTATCCATTCACCTCAGTCTTGAGCTGCAATTTCCCCACTTCTTTTCTTGCATCTTACTCAGCATGGGCAGGTCCAAAAGAGAAGGGATAAAATTGGCTGTGTACCTTCAGTGAATAAAGGTCCCAGAGACAAAAACTGCCTATATAGTATGAGTATTATACTACATACTATGTCATTCATTGCCATCAGTAGATTTCAGGAGTCCATTTACTAGTGCGTAATTTGTTGTCATTAGCAATGTGTAAATTACTGTGGGCTATAGCTGGAGTACCACTTGTTTCTCTCATATGAATTTCCCTTTTCTGTAGAAATAGAGAGCTGCCATTTTTGCTTCTCTTTTGCAGGGCTTGCTATTATAATTGATTATTCTTCTCACTCTAAATACATGTTTTGAAGCCACTGAGTCCATGGGGTGTTACATCTCCTGAAAATAGTATATCTAGTTTTGTACACAGTTTAGGGTTTTTTAAGGTGTATTCATCCAGTTTTGTATAGGCCCTTTTAGTCTTCTCTCATTGAAATTATGTGCTCCGTGTGGGTTATTTCTTTTCACATTTAAACGCCAGGTTAGATGCTATGATATTGACAAATTGATATCTGTCTTAGCTGGAAGTTAAACTGGAAATTGGTCATTAAGGAAATAAATACACTTGCATGTCAGCGAGAAGACTTCTTAAGACACAATGTTATGTGAGTGGGCTTTAACTGAGAACTTAGTCCAGAAGTAAAATAGGCTTCTCAATTTTTAATGGACTAAGACAATTTAAATCCTCTTCACTAACTACAGAGTGAGAGCTTCATCATAGAGCTGAAATTCAGATATGAAAAGGATAGAAAACTTGTAGCAACTTGAGGAAGGCAAAGACTTCAGGGATGCATCCCACCCCTTCAATTGTATTGTTTGGAAGATCTGTTACATTTTAAGGTTCACTTGAAATTGGGAAAGTTTTGCTTTTCACTAATCATAAAAACTATGTTTTTGAATAGTGTTGACCTTTTTAGTGTTGAAATGTTGTGATGACATCATGAAATGTGAGCAGAGCCTTCAGAGCATACTTAGAGTGTTAAATCAGTTTGCCAGAGAAACAAATGGGACTGTGCTGTGATCAGGTGGAGGAAAGGTGGTGGTAGGAAAAACAGTCAGGCCTCAGCTGTTGCCTACAGTCAGATAAGTAGAAACACTCCTGCTTTTCATGACTTCCTGTAAACTGAGTTGTGAAAAGTGGAGGAAAGAATGAGACATGCCAGTGAGCTGGTAAGTGCTGTGCTCCACTCTCCTGAATGCTTGCTGACCCTTCCCTGACTGTGCTGAGCTCTCATGCACCCTGGCAGCCCTGGCAGATGTCAGGAGTGTGTCCCTTTGTGTACATGCCCCTCCCTCATGGTCCCAAAGAACCCAGCCATGGTTTGTTTGGAAGGTGCTGGAGGATCTCCCCTACCCTCACCTGTGACACCTCTGCACAGTGACCAGGAAAACTCTCGAGTGCAGGGGGCGAGCTGGTGCTTTCTCAGTTCTACTCAGGGAGGTAAAAGCCTGGCTGGGGTTCCAGAGAAACTGAAGGATTTAAGGGTATTAAAAGAAGTAATAAATAAATAAGAATAAAATCAGAATCAGGGCTATAAACCAGTAGAATAACAAAGGTCAGTAGGTTACTTATTGAGTGAGGGGTGTGTTGCTCACTAGAAGAGCAGCAGATGCCAGCATGCAGTGAGAGAAAGGGTATTCCTGCAGCAGAGGTAGATTTGCAGTAATACCTGTCAACTGTTCTGAGACATACTGGGAAGCTGGTTCATTTAATCAAAACAAAACTTTCAGTATTGGGGGAAATATTAAAATATATCCACATAGACAGATGATTTCCAAGCTGGTAAAATGTGTTTTCAACTGTCATGTGGTGGTATTCTCTTGGGTTCCTGGTTTCGTATTGATATATTGCATTAGTAATTGTTTATTAATAATATGGAAATTTCCATGCACAAATTTAAATTGCCATTGTTAGAACTGAGGCTGACAGTATTACCCAGTGTGAAACAGATAACAAATAAATATTATCTCATGAGGAAGCAAAACAATTCAAGAAATCAATATTTAATTTGCATTGTAAAACCTACTAACATACAGAGGCTTGGTGTGCTCTAACTGTGCTTGCATGTTTTTAATGCTCCTTTTTCAAGCAATGAAATACCAGAATTAAAACATTTGCATAACATCTAGTATGTTTAAATTATCTTTATTTATCCTTAGTAGAGGGACTAATACTGTTAGCTATTAAGCTGCCTCTATTATGGTTTGAATTTTTGAAGCCATGCAGTGGATCATTAATCCAGTTGAACTTCTTGCAGAAGCTTGAGAGACTTACTCTTTGTAATGTTAATGATGTTGGGATGGATTTTGTAGCTCTGCAGTTTGCTTAATTTTTATGAATTTCCTCCATTAACAAAACAAGATTATGAAGTGATGAAGAGAAGATCATGCAGCAGCAAAAAGAACGTCTTTATGTTGCCTTGGGTTATATGGTTGGATATTTAGATCGTTTCTGGTTGCAGAGGCAATAATGTGACAGAATACTTTATTTGGACTGAGTGAGTTTTGATCAAGTCAGAAGCATTTTCATTTATACCTATTGTGTTGCTTTATTTTCAATTTTGGTAGCTTAGTTTGATTTACAATGAAAAGTAAATCCTATCAACTTCACTGTTCGGGTAACAAGGAGAAATGGAAAAGTCCACATGAAAGAATAACAGAGATACAGTTGCTGCTTCTGGTCCTGAGCTGGCTGAGTCTTGGCTTAGCCCTTTGGAGCCTTTGGATTTGGAAAACTTGCCTCAGTCAGGAAGGACTGTGCTGTCCTCAGCTGAACAGTGTGGAACCCCCGTGGCTCTGCACAGAGAACACGGATATCTGTCATCCGGGGGGTCGGCAGGAAGGGGGGAGAGCCGCCAGGAGTGGCCCTGGAACTGAACGATGGCTTTCATTTTCTTTTGCACACAAAATAGAAGCACTTGACACCTGCAGACAGGACAAGAGTCCATGGCTGTCACTGCTGGACCACACTTGCTCTCAGCTGCAAAGAGAAAAAAGATGGAAAATGGTCTGAATTCCTTGTTTGAAAGCACTCTACAGGACAGATGATTTTTTTTTTACCTTCTTCTTCAAGAGAGCCTTGCTCAAAGCATTCCTATGATTGTTGTACTGTACATACTCTTATAAGTATTATTGAGCTGTTTGTTTAGCAGCAGAAAAACCTTGATATATGATGTACCAAAACTGTGTTGTGTTCATTTCTATTGTTCTTTCGTTACATTACAGGTACGGTAAGAATTGAAATGTTCAGGAATATGCAAAATGCAGAAATCATAAGGAAAATGACAGAAGAATTTGATGAGGTAGAGTATGCAAATAGTTGTTTTAAACATTATGAAATATATTACCTTATACTTCTGGTTTCAATTGAAAATGCAATGGGCCAGTGGATAAGCAATTTCCCAGTATGGGAAATTGCATTGACAGGCAAAGCAGCAACTTCAGCTGTTGGATGAGGAATAACAATCCAGAATGTACTGGAGAGGTTCATCAGAGCAGGCAGTAAGAGGAACTCTCATCCCACTGAAAGTGGTGATAGCATTCTGGTCCTGAACTTCTGCTCTTGGAAATGCCATCATACAACAAAGAGCCCAGATGCCTGACACAGCCAGCTTCCTGACACAGGATTGCAGGGTTTTGCAGCATTCTGCTCTGTTTTCTATGTGCAAATTCATGTTTTGTTCATTTTAAATGGCAATTTAAACCAAATAGTAACTTGACATGAAAATTACCATTTTGGAACAGTGATGCAGAAAGAAATACTCTTTAAAAAGATCTGAGCATTTTGTTTGAAACAAGTAAATTACAGTTCAGACTGGGTGTCTTCTGTCAAAATAAACATGTTCCCAATGGTGAATGCTTTTTTAGCTTTGAGATTTTTGAACTGTGTTTTCTTTGATTTTTCATGTATAAAAAGCTGGATATTCTGAATGTTCATTTTGTTTAGTGAGGAAAACTAAAGCTGGAGCAGGAATTTTCTGTAGGACAGCAGTGTCTGAATAGTTCTAAATGAAATGCCAAGGCTGTGATTCAGAAAGTTAAGCAGGAAAACTAGAAATATAAGCACTGCTCTTTTTCAGGATTTGCTTCTGCAAGATTTCCATCTTGTTCATGACTTGGTCAACAAAATGTTCAAGTATATGCCTGACTGCAGCCTTATGGGTGCTCATTTTGCTGAACTATTGTCCCACAGTTGATGCAAGAAAGTACTTTTCAGAAAAAAAAGCTCAAAAAACTGTCAAGATTTTTTCTCATAGGAGAAAAAAACTTCCTTACAAATGTGTTTAAAAGCAATGTGTCTCGAAGAGTTACAGTTACTGGGGCCTGAGCTTCCTTTCTCCATTACCTAAGATTTTTCAGAACTTCTAACAAAAAGTTTCAGTTCTAGCTTCTGCCTTAACACTTGGATGAATTTGGGAGAGAGTCTGCAGAGTTTAGTATAAAAGCATGAAATTTTTAGTCTTGGACTGCAACTCAGTGAATATTTTGAAATGTGGAATAAACTGTTGGTATTTCACCTGTAATAGCTCTCCCAGTACCCCAGAAATCCCAAGTCACATTGTTCCATGAGTGCTGCAGAAATCAGGTGCTGCTGGCCGGAATTTTGCATTTATGACAGGGATTGAAGTATTGATTTTCCTCCTTGTGAGTGGAGGAATGCTTGTGCAGGATTTAAACAATGGAGATAACTGTTCATTGCTGCCACAAGTTCAGTTTGAGACACAGAATTCCATGGACACCCATTAGCTGCACTATTTGGCTGCTTGGCTTATGAGTACAGGTGTTTTGTCAGTGAATTCCATCATAATTATTGTGCTAGAGTTGGCAGGTGAGCAAAGACTTGGTTTAGTTTTGAGTTTTCTAAGCACTGGGTCATCAAGTATCATGTCAGTGCCACTAATGTATCATATTTTTATTGGTTTAAGATGCACTGAAGCACCTTTATTGTAAATTTATTCTTCCCATTCTCCAGATGAGATGTTCGTGGTGCAGTCTCCGTAGGCTTCTCAAAAGGCTTGGCTGATACCTCACTGTAGGTTAAAAATACACCCGGCAGGTGTGAGTAGTTACACACAGCACCCTAGAATGGTTTAGTCCTGAGGAGTGAAGTGCTTGTTTCTCATAAAACCACAGAGTAAATGTGTACAAAGGGGATGTAACTTTGGTACTACTGACTTCTTAGCCTGGGTGAGGGATTCAGGATGGAGCGTTTTTGCCTTGATGTTTTGGATAATCTGGAATTGGCTTACAAATCAAGTGGGCAGGGAGGTTGTACTCCGGCTTTTTCACTGAAAAAAATGTGTTCTGATTATGGGGGGTGGTCTGCCTGAAACAGAGTGTATATATAGTGAAGTGAATATAGTAAGAGCAGACCTGGAGAGGAGTAAAATGGACATGCCTAGTCCAATCCTGTAGTAATTTTTTGAAGATGAAGTGTTTGAATTGGTAGTAAAATTTCCATTACTGCTCTCAGAAGGCAAGTTTTACCACTAGGAAAAGGCTACATTTACAATATAAAACAGGGCAGTGTTTGCTTTCTGATAAGATCTCAACTGTAAGCTTGAGTAAAGCAAAATTTGTGGGAGGGGCAGACAGTTGATTTGAATATTAACCTGGAGTTGACGTAGAGATGGAGAATGAGAAACTTTCAGGCACACAAGCCTTGCTTTAGGCTTTAACCTTAAATACATTGGAATATTCCTTTCTTATCCTTTCCTTCCACTTCCTTACCCAGGACACAGGGAAAAGAATTGAGTCTTGATACTTACTTTGGACTCTATGGAGCCAATACTGCAAGTGTAAAACAGCTACAATGACATCTTTGCAAAAGTGGTTTCATGCCAGTGAGCTTCCCTGTTTATTGAAGAAAAATGTGTTGGTTTCATCTGTTGTTGTCCCTTGGCTTGAAGGCACAAGATGATGTTTAGCTTAGAAATTTAGACCACGATAGCCATAGCAACATTAAAATTAATTAAATGGGGAGACTTTTACTACTTGATCCTTCATTTTGTGATTCTGCAGGATAGTGGTGATTATCCTCTCACCATGCCTGGGCCTCAGTGGAAGAAGTTCCGCTCCAACTTCTGCGAGTTCATCGGGGTGCTGATCCGGCAGTGCCAGTACAGCATCATCTACGACGAGTACATGATGGACACGGTGATCTCGCTGCTCACCGGCCTCTCCGACTCCCAGGTCCGGGCCTTCCGGCACACCAGTACTTTGGCTGGTAAGTGAGCTGGCCCGGGGAGGCCTAGTTCCAGAGAGGCTGCTGCTGCTCACCCACTGCCAGAATTACTCAGTTAAAACTCTGCGAAGCTTCATCAAATCCAAGAACCACAAATGGTACAACTGTACTTAAAATACACCTTTTCTATTTGGAAAGGAGTGTGCTGAAACACTTGGTGATTCCTCCAGAGGATCCTGAGAATCAAAAGTGGTGTGCTTATGTCTTGTATTTTGTCAGCAGTTGTTCACGTGTTGTATAGAATGTTGTAATAATTTTATATTTTGGAGTAGAAATTTATTCTAAGGAAGTATCAAGACAATTGTTTTATCAAAGATTTTCTGTCCACCAGAAAAAATAATCTGTGCCTTCACTCTGGAGAAGTGTTAGGTTTGGGAGCACTGGGCCATGGTTGTAGGGCTCCCTGCCTTCTGCCTCCAGCCACACCACCTTTCAGTGCAGCTGCCTACATCTGAGGAAAGCCCTGGATGTATCATTAGATGGAAATGGGCTTTTCTCATGTACTTCATCACACCTACATGAGATGTCTCCTGTAAGAGGGATGAATTGCTCTCCACAAGTTTTTCTTCCATCACAAAGCACTACCAGGCTGGCTGGCTTGGGTGTAGGTGTCTGCAGCTGGTCATGTCAGGTGATAAGAAATGTATCTTCCTGAGAGGTTCATAGATCATGCCAGATATTTGATGAAACTTTTACAGGAGACATTTGTCATAATCTGAATATTTCTACGGCCAGTATTTGTTACTGATTTAGTCTTTCCATATCCAGTTAGCCTCATACAGGTTTTTTCAGTTTCAGGAGTATTGATACCCAGTGTCCAACAAATATAATCAGAATTTATTTACCATTTCATCTCTTGTTATGAACCCAAGTAAGAGGCAGATTTCCAACAATGCTGAAAAAAACAACTCCAGATTTGAGTGGATTTAGATTTTAAAACTGAAACCCAAACTCTTCAACTCACAGTGACTGAACTCCTTTGGAAACCTATTCCCTTGTGTTCTTCACCATACTCAGCAATGTGATGGTGAACCCTTGGATTATGCAGGTTTAAGCTTCCAGGTTTAAAGTTTCCCTTACAAATTCAGTGTTCAAAGGCAAGCACTGTTTAAGCCTGGATAACCTGCTAGAAATCCATGCCTGTTATTTGAACTGTATTCCCTTCCATCTGATGCTGTCTGCAATTCCAGGTAATTTTCATTTGCTTTTATCAGATTGTGGTTGACTGTTTCATAAGGAAAAGTTTACGGAGTGAGGTCTGCAGTCTGGTCCCTTGGGTTGATTGGTCCATCCCTGCATGAGACAGATGTCTGGAAAGTATGAGGGACTTGATTGAAAAGACAGGAAACAGAACCACATATTAGAGTCATTACCCAAGACCCATGCTCTGTGGAAGAATGAGTTTCCATTATTTGGAACGGGTTCTGTAGCTAGAAATTTACAGCAAGATGAAGCTGATGCTGAAGCTAAGCTTCACCACAACTAACTGCAGTTATTTCAGCCACTGCTGACTCTTGCATTAGTTACACATTTATCTAACACTGCATTAGGGATAGGAGCTGCCAAAGATCTCCAACATTTACCAGTAGTAATGCATGCCATTTATTTATTTGTTTGCTTGTTTTAACAAGCTTGAGGTTTTGTTTTGATTCTGCAGATTTCCTTCAAGGAACTGCACATTTAATCGTGTTGCTGTCCCAAAGAGCAGAGGTCGACATGATGGCATGGAGCTCAGTCCTGATGAAGTTTATGAAAATCTACTTGTAGACTTTCATTTTGTCTTGAAGGAGTGCTTTTTGAGGTCCTTGATTTCAGTTTTCCTCTGTGCTAATCAACTGGAATGAGGAATGATTCCCTGTAGCAAGAAGTATCTGTAGGTTACCAGCGTTGAGCAATACCAGTGTAAATCAGTCAGAGTAGCTTCACTTGTCCGTTGATGTGGTTGCTTTTCTTCCTTGAAGACAATGCTGCATATTTCACCGGGGGGGGTGGGGGGGGGGATGTGATAGATTGTTGCATTATTTTGCTGGTTTTTCAATATTGTAAAATGTGTTGTGTGTGCCACGTAACTACACAGAACATGAGAAAAACCCTTATGAATGTTTCTGTGAAAATACATTTTAATACTGAAAAATAGACACGAACAACATTATATCCAGCAGGTATGAAAATAAAAGCGGTACTTAGGGTTCTAATTGCATTTTTATACAGCTGTACAGCTGACTTTAGAGCAGTGTCAGACCTGCTGTGAAGGCATCCCTACTGACGATTTCCAGTGGAGAGATGGATGTAAGTCCCCAGCAGCTGCCTTCATGGTGTCCCTGATCCTGTGGGCTCGCATGCTAGCTCACTGATGCCCTCAGGGTTGTCTGCAGAAGAAGGCAAGGAGCACTGCCTGGAGCTCAGTGTGGTGTTCATACTCCACTTTCTGACATTCAGATGGGCCTGGGGACCTGGGTATGGCTTGGGTGTGCCAGACTCGAGGTGCTTATTTGCTGTGGGTATGGAAGAAATACCCGCTGAAGAAATCTGCTGAAGAAATATTTTTCTTAGCTCTGACTACAGGTAAAGAGTCATTCTCTGTCTTGTACCTTTGCAGCTATGAAGCTTATGACTGCTCTTGTGAATGTTGCCTTAAACCTGAGCATTCATCAGGATAATACACAGAGGCAGTATGAAGCTGAGAGAAACAAAATGATTGGCAAAAGAGCTAATGAAAGATTGGAGCTGCTGCTTCAGAAAAGAAAAGAGGCAAGTGAAAAGACTTTTTTTTTTCCCCCGATTCCTTTGCATTCCCTCCAACAGAAAGCCCAGGATGGTTTGTGACTTGAGTACCACAGTGAGAAGGAGCTCAGTTCTGCAGTGGTGTTTGTGTGATCTCAAGCACAGTACTTGGGCTACACTTAAATCTTGTATTGTCACATTCAGTTGAATTTGTGGTGCTGTTCTGCACTCCCAGGAGAATTTCTATTCTCAGGCTTCTGTATATGACCAGGCAGGAAGAGTCTCAAATTGTAGTCTCTGTTCTGATCATGCAGGAAGATTCTGACAAGAGGATCACATGTTCCCTCCCTGCACTGCCCATTTCTCCCCTTGATCACTGCCATTATTCCATAGTGTCTCATTAACACTTCTTGTAGCTGCTTTCAGGAAGCACTGAAGTGGGGTCTATGGCACCTGCTCCCAGGGAGAAGGAGCTAGGGAGACATTAGAGTCACTTCTGGTAAGGACCATTTGGCATTAGGTGAGAAAAACCATAAGAAGGCTGCTGTAATCATCCCTAAATAAAGTATTATATCACAGGAAGTTTCAGGTTTAGATTTTTACTTAAAGATGACAAGTAAATTAATACATACACACCCAAACAATCATAATGTGTAAAGATGCCAAGTAAAATTTATAAGAGTGATTGAAAAATTGAAGTTTATATGGCTTCGATTTAAATTTTGTATTTTTAGTATCTTAGTTTTGAATTTTCTCCACCACTGTTTTACTTCATGTCAATTAAAGGATGTCTGGGTGCTTTACCTGTGTGCACCTTGGATTCTTTTAGGTGTAACTTTGATTCAGAATTGCTTGACTTTGTAATTTCTGTCTGGGGATAATTACAATTACATATTTTTATTTTACCCCTATGATCAGTAGCACAATTTTATTTGGTTTTAATAATTCTTAAAAATCATGCATTAAAATACAAAGCAAGAACAATCTCTCCTGCCCAAACTGCAAGAGAAAGATTTAAATTAAATATTAAATTGCATGTCAGCTTTAAAGCATTTTGAAAAGCAAAATAGCTGGAACAGAGTTTGTATTCCACATTTGTTAGTTGTTGCTTAGAATTTCCAGAGGACAAAGCACTAATGGCACTGCTGGCCGTGGGTTGATAGCTCTGTGGCTGTGCTCTGCGCCCTTCCCTCGGCTGCTCTCTCAGAGCTGCAGCACATCCTTGCCCTGGGGAGCTCTGCAGCAGTGGTGCCCAGCCTGGCACGGGGTTGGGGAGCCCTGACAGGAGAAGGAATACTTGGCAATCCTGAACTTTGGCTCTGTGTGTTCAGTGCCTCTCATGTCACTGCTCGTGACAAGGAGTAACCAGAGAGGAGTGCTGCTGATGGAGCCCATCCTCAGATAGGTGGTGTTGAGCATGGCAGAGACACCTGGGTGCAAGAGATTTATCTCTTAATGGCTCTGTGTATCCCCAGTGTTTAAATACACTGAATTTACAGTGGTATTCTGTGCTGGCACTTTCTCATTGATTCTTTGATGAGGTGCCATCCTGAGCACATACCTGTGCATGTGTTGATCTTCATAGAGCCATAAAGGGATGGTTCACACACTGAGTATGGCAATTAGTCTGAAGTAGAGGTAATGGAGCACTTCCTGAAGTGTTTCATTTCATGTCATCTTCTACAGACCTGATGTGCATGAAGATCTGTCTTGTCAATGAGATTGCCAGCTTGTGGATGATTTGTGTAGGAATATGCCACCAATCAGAGGAAGTTGTCTTTTAGTATCTGCCAGTAGTAATTCAAATTTTGTGCTTGTCATACATGTCATTCTGAGCTTTTGAAACTGCTGGCAAAGTCAACAGGAGAACGTTTCCCTCATTTTTTGCTTAGGTTTAAGACGGGGGAGTGTTAAATCATTTTTGCATTGGTAAGAGAAAGACACAGATGCTCTCTCAAGATGCTTGAAGTACTCAGATTCAAGTGCATGGTTTAGAAAAGTTGAAAGTGTAGAAAGCAATTACAATTGCAGACAAAATTCATTACTGATTCTAAAATATATTTGAGAATTGTATCCTTTAACACAAAGGTTAAAGGGATCTCACATGAACCTACTGAATTTCTGATTCTTCTTCTACACCAGCTCTGCCCCAGTACCTGCATACCTGTATCAGATAATTTGCCATGTTTATAATGAGCTGTAAATTCAGTGCAGAAGAAGAGGGAGGAAGCCATCCATGCTGTCCCTTCATCATGTTGCTTGGGCTTCTACAGTGCTGCTTCATTTTGCACTCAGAAATGTCAAAGTACACTTTTCTTCAGTATCTCAACTTTCTCATGGCTCAGAAAGTCCATTCCCTCCTACCTCTCTTCTGTGGTGTGTTTTTATACTAACAACTCATTCTCTAAGTTGTCTGGGACCTTCCCCTTCCAGGGCCATGGTAGTTTTTCAGAAAGGCTCCTGAGGCTTCTTGGTTCATTCCCATCCTCATTTTCCTCCACAGTCTGTGCTAGGTTGTCCCTACCCCATGTTTCTGTGGATGTTTCCCTCCCTGGAGCCTGTGGATTCACCCAACTGTGGAGTGATTAGAAACTCACACTCCCCTTGGGGTTATGAATCCTCAGACAAGCATTTAGTCGGGTTATATTTGGGTTGAGCTGCTGCTGCAAATAGTGCTTTTACCAAAAGCCGTGTCTAAATATGCTTGTTTTGTGTATGCAGAGCTGGTGTGCTCCCAGCTTTTGCCTTTGCACATAATCCCTTTTACTGTGAAAATAATTCCTTTGGCAGGCTTTGTCAATTTAGTCAAGAACTCTGTGCCTTGGTTTCCCCATATGCAAACTCCCTGAGTTCTGAAGCTACTTCAGCTTGTACCTGAAAGATGCTGTAGAAATAGTTGGCTTGAAAAATATAAGCCCTTAGGTAAAAGTGTTTCAGAGCTCATGCCACGCAGGAAGACAAAACAGCTGATCACATTTTTGCCTCTGGGTTTAAAATGTTTTATCTCTTAAATATATGCATCCATAATTTTACAGGTTTAATTATTTTACGCATATGTGCACTCTACTGGCAAGGCTCTGTTGTGGTTTTCCTACTGAGAATGTGGGCAAATTTACCTTCCCACACTGCCCTGCTTGGACAGTAATGAACACCTTGATGGAAGAATGATAGCTGCTCCAAAAGCTGATTGGATACAATTGGTGCCATCTTATTAACAAACCCTCATTTAGGTGTAATTAAGTTACACTTACTTAGTTTAGTGCAAAAGCTGACAGTATGAGAATACTGTAATTACTTTTAAGTTGTGTTAACATATTAATTGACACAAGGTAAGCTTCCCATAGTGCTTGCAAAATGTGCTCCTAGTACCCAGGAAATAAAAAGATTTTTAAGAAAATGGTCTTACTTATAAAAGCATGCTCATGACACCTTTTTCATTTGGGATAGGGTTTGATTTGGTTTTTGCAGTCTAAGGCCTGTATATCAGGTGTACTCCCATTCTGGAAATGTCCCTGGCTCTGAAACCCAGTTGTCATGGGTGCTGAAGGTTAAGCAACTGACAGTCTTATACTTAAGATTGAGAACATCTTCAACTACGTTCCTTAAATAGAACATTAATTTTTTCACAACTGATCTGTAGCCAGTGTTGTTTCTGCAGCTGTCACTCACTCGTCTCTGTTTCCTTATGAACACAGCACTGCTGACATTACTGCACACGTTGTTTCTACTTGTCGAATTTTCAGCAGTAAAAGTTGATGATCACTTCAAAGAACTAATTTGAGACTAAATTGATGTTTGTGGTGAATGTTAATTTTCTTCCATTAAGATATTGCATATATAAATATAAATATTTGTTTGTATATGCACACAATGTAGGCATGTGCTGGAAAAGTAGAAATGGTGAATTTACTCAAGTGCTCTTCCATGGTCTTCTAATGTTTTCCAATAAGGGATTGTAGAATATCAAATTATAATAAGCAATGATCTTTTATTTATTTTTTGTTTTGCTTTGTTTTTCACAGCTACAAGAAAACCAAGATGAAATCGAAAATATGATGAACTCTATTTTTAAGGGTATATTTGTTCATAGATACCGGTAAGAAAATGCACGTTATGGTAGGCTCTGCTGACAAAGTAGAGTCATAAAGTCAAGGGCAATTTCTGGGTTGGTTTTTCTTCTGATGTGGTATTCTAGATGCTGCAAAAGCACTGTCAGAAGTGCCTAGAGTTATGGAAGAACAGATAAAGTGTGACCCCTATTAATTACACAGTAGAGCCATCCACACAACTTTATTTGAATTCAGTAAACAGCTTTAAAGAGTTATGAGAGACCCAGACTCTGAATCTTTGCATTTTGAAAAGAAAAGCTGTCCATATTGGGAGCACAAATGTGACATCTCTTAATAATCAATAATCACTGCATATCATAGGGGAGCAGTTGTAGTTGCTGAGTACCTTTAGCCTGCATTTCCTTTGGTATGTCTTGGGTGTAAATAGCAAATTTGGAATATGGTTTATCAGAGAGCAGCAGTCTTTTAAAATAGATGTAGGGTTGTTCCAAGTCACAAGATGCCTCAGGGCATCTGCAGCACCTTGGTGCAACCAGCTCTTTAAATGTTAATTGACTTGCTGAAATCAAAAGATGAAATTCAAGGATACTAGACTATGCAATTAACCTTTCAGATTTCAGTTCCAGTTTAAAGGTTTCTAATTTATGGAATCTTTTAGAAAAATGGCAGAAAAAAAGAAAGGGTTTATGAGAAGGGGGTTGGAAGGTGAAGAGGAACTGCATAGTTCAGCTGGACAGAGGGATGATTGTAAATATAGAGAAGAGCATGCAGGAAACCTGTGAGGGGCTCCTGCTCAGCAGCGTGTGAGCAGCACAGTGGGGTTGGAGAGTGTCTCCTCAGTACCCAAGCACAGCACTGGAAAGCAAGTTCATGGTTTATGGTCAGTAAGGCCTGAGTTCCTCAGCAGCAGCAGGATGGGTGTGCAGAGTCAGCAGGTAAATGAGTGTATTAGTTCAGTACAGCACTCACACTGTTTTGTTGGGAAAGCAGCTTTCATGGTATAGGTAAAAAAGCTGAAGAAATTTAATTCTGTTTCCATTTTTATCCCTTCAGAATGTATTGAATTACATCAAACAAAAAGTTGCTTTAAAGTATCTTCCTAATAGTTCATGCTCTTGTGTGGGGTTGGAAAAAGACTCAGCTTTTTGATGGTCTGCATTCTGGTGCTTTTTTCTTTTCTTTTTAAATTCTCCTATTGTAATAAAAGTTTCTTTTCATGCCTCCTTCCACCACTAGTAAAGACCTGGTTTGGCTGATGTTGCTGTAGCAAAAGAGAGGCCAAATACATAAACCCTGTCTGTGCCTTGGACAAAGCTGCCCATGGTGACCCTGTTCAAGCAGTGGGACTCGGCTGAGATCAGACAAGGGGTGCCATGTCCTGGGCAGGGGGTGGCACTTGTGCCACTGTTCAGAGAGGGCAGAAGTACCCTCTTCCCAGCCTGTCCCTAGAGCCACCTCTGTGTGCACTCCCCATCCCTGGCTTCCTGACCTTCTGGGAAGCTTCAAAGTCTCTTCCAACAGACACCCAAATGGGAGTCACTGTACACAACGGAGAGCATAGACTCAAACTCCTGCAGTCACAGCTGGCCGAGAACACAGAGGGGAAAATACCTATACTAAACCCAGCTAATTGAACACAAAACCAGGCCTGGGGGGATAAAATGTAAAGGATTTCAAACTTTTATCTGCTTTCATAATTTCTTAAACATTTCTTTTCCTTCTCTCAAATAATTCAGATTATTTATAAACTTGACATGATTTTACAGTCCTTAAGCCATGCACAAGTGGTGATGACTTCAAAAGAATATTATTTTAAATATTCCCAGAGAATAAATCCCATCCCTCAATACGAATCAGACTCAGCCGCAGTGATTCATGCTTAGTGACCTTTGTTACTTAAATAACAAGTCCTTGATCTAAACAAAACCCCCAAAACTGTTTCATTCAGGATGTAGCTGTCTTCCTGCTAGTGTTGCAGTGAGGTTACATCTTCTTTCTGTAGATTGGCTTCCAATTTACTGGAAGATTTCAGTGCTCACTTCTCTCATCAGGAAAGAAAAAAATAATTTGCAAAAATAGCTAAACAGTTTTCCAGGTATAATGCTAGTCTAGGGTTAACAGCAGATTTGGTGAAAAAATAAGATATTCTTAATGAGCATGCAGGAAATGTACCCACCTCACTGCATTTTGCCTTATCTCCTTCCTCAACCACTTGTTCTCACTATTCTTCTGTGGTTTTATGATGTATTTGGTTGTCCATGGGTATATTTTTATCCTTTTTTTTTTTAACCTTAAAAAAGGGGGTTTAAACTTTTTTTTAATTGAAGTTAAACAAGCTGAAAATTGCTTGCAAGGTACATGTATAAAACAAAAAAGGAGGGGAGATCTATTTCTTCACTTCACTTGTATCTGCATATCAGAGATTACTTTTAATCTGAGGTTATTGCCACATAGCTGCTCAGATGTAACAAGTATTTATAAAATGTTCACCCCTCTCAGCTGTTATCTGAGGTGTCAAAGTTTTAGGTTTGCTACTACCCTGCTCAGGACTTAGCACTGTGTGTCCAGACACACTTCCCTTCCAGAGAGTGAGATTTAGAGAATTCAGATTTGAGTCCTATTCCAGACTGTCTTTTTGGTTTGAATGCTCAAAGAGCTTTTCCTCCAGGTATGACTGTCCAGAAAAACAGAACTATGACAGTTTTAGCTTCTGGCAGACCAGAATGGGGATCCACAGACTGGTGGACACAGTGGGATTGTGAATTGATGCAAGGCAGTGAGCCTGGCCTGAGGTAACGTTTTGTCAGTACTGACAAATTGGGTAAAACTTGCCAAATCTAGGTGACATTGTCTGTCTCCTTCCAGGGTGTTCCTCTGCCTCCTACAGAGTAAATAGGATGATGGTGACAAGTCACATGGGAATTCCACCCTGGGGGAAAAGACATGCCCAAAAGGGAGAGGGGTTATTGGAAGGCAGTCTGGTGACAAAGCAAAAACCAGTCAGCACAGGGAAATGAAAACCCAGACCAAACCATAGAATAATCCTTTTCCCGTCACCCTGAATGTGTTATCCTAAGGAGGCAAAACTTACCTCTTAGGTGACAAGGAAATGCATTATGGTTTTAGGTATGTTGAAAAAAAACAGACAGAAATTACTGATATCTCTTGTCACTTACAGGCATAAAAAAAAAGAGAAGGGCAAAAGTTACATCATTTTCCTGAAATAAGTTTGACCTTTCTGTGAAGTTTAAAGTACACACTGCCTTCCCTACAGAGCCATGTGTCATACTGCATGTAAAAAAAAGGTGTTGGGCCAGGAAGTCTTGGAGGAACTGGGGTTAGAGATATGTGAAGCTGCTGCATCTCAAAATCCAAGCCATGCCTTCAAACAAAATTCCTTGGTCTGGCAGGAACATTGGATAATCATCCTGGTAACACATTATTGAAATAGCTGTTGAAATAGCTACTTCTGGAGAAGGACATAGGAATGGGGGTGCTGCTTGCCAGCCCCTCCCACGAGTGGGATATGCAGTGAACATTCCCCAGAACTTTGGGAAACGGGCTCTGAACTCCTGTTTTTCTTAACTCTTCTTCCTTTATGGAGTCTTAATTCAGCTCCAGAGGTCAGTCATAGAAAAAAACATAGAAAAGACATTTTTGCCCAGTTCTCATTATAGTTACATCTTCAAAATGTTTACAAACTGCGCAGCAGCCCAAGAGAGAGGCCCAGTTCAGTCCAACTGGCAGTGGTGCATTACTGTAGAGCTGCTCCATTTCCTGACCCCTGCATGGGCGTTCCAGAATGTCTAAGGCAGGGGAGTCACCCTTGGTTCTGTCTTAGTCAGAAGGTTTTCTTACAAACTAACTCTTAGCCCAACCCATTGACTGAAATATCTTTATTTTCTGATTCATTTCTAGTTGGAATGTTGAGTAATACCATGTTCTTCTGAAGGTTATTTCTGTCTGTCTCGGGAATGAGATGTGAGAAGCAGCATCTCCAGTGGTTAGATCGGGCAAGCAGATGGAATGAGAGAAGTCAGGCTCCTTCAGGAGCTTCCAAGAAGCCTTGAGGCAGTTGCTGCTCTGCTGCTCATCTCCCATGTTATGCCTTGGTCTAACTCAACACTGGCAGTGTTGTAGGACGTGAGCACCAAGTTCAGTGCAGATCAGCCAGGTTAGCTTAAATGGCTTTCAGTTCAGTCTTGATTAACCTAATGAGTTTGTGATTAAACAGGCTGAGAGAACCCAGGAGCTGCAGCTGACAGCTGCTCTAGCAAGACCCTGAGGAGCACCCTGGTTTGCACCTGACATATCCCAAATATCTATTGTAGACTCTATGGTTCAGGGTCCTGAATAGTTCTGGCCTTAATCAAAATTCTTGTGTGTAATTTGTCATGAGGGATATGCTGAAGTGGCACTGGTAAAATCTGTTTCCTGACACTGTTATGGTTTGGCCTAAGGTTTAGGGGCGGGCCCTTGTTTTAAAAGGAAACAGAATTTCTTACCTGAACCCCTTTTGTCAAATCTTTTAGGAAGTGGAGGATCTCTTTACCCAGAGCAGGAATCGAGGCTGTGAATTGTGCTGTGAATAGTTTCCCCACACAGACCTTGCTTTGCAGTTTGTGCTGAAAAGAGGGATAAATATATTTCATGTCTAATATTTCTAGTTCCCATGTTAGTTTTCATTTCTGTTCCTTTCTAAAAGCATTTGGCAAGTAGTACAAGCTTGCATCACTGATTTTTAATTATGATAATTAATAATGCATTCCTTATTCCAAAAGTACTTCCAGTGCAGGTATAATTAGTATTTATATGTTCTTGTGTCATCCAAAAATATGGTGTCTTTTCAAAAAACTAAACCATTCATAGTGACTATGACCAGAAGTTAAAAAGTATTTAACTGTATAAAAAGTAGAAGAAAAGAATTACTGATTAACGACAAGCAGTTACCACGTCCATAGCAAAGCTATAAAGATTTTTCAGCTGTATTGTGTTGGGTGCAGCATTGTTTGGGCATGGAATCCGTGGTAGTGATCCCTGCGAGAACACAAGTGATTCTAATTGGTAATAATTACCTGGAAGGTGATGTGGAGTGGGAAATGGTGTATCACAAGTTCTCCTGCCTCTCCAGCAGCTTGTCTGTTTCCTGGTCTCACATGCCTTATCTGTGATTCTTTCCTATTTTCAATTGTTTTGAAGATGTTAAATTCTTACTACACTACATCTTTAATTAGTTGAACAGCTTTGTTCTTTTTTGGTTTGTTTTTTTTTTTTAAATTTAGCAGCTTGGAGTGAGTCTGTCCATGGTGCCGAGGGATCACTTAAAATCAAGAAGCAGTTTTTCACTGTCTGCCTAGGGAAGCTTGAATGCACTCTTACAGAAAACATGATTTTTCCTACTTCTTGGCTGGCTGTGATGCATGATTAAATGGTTGTTGACATTTAGATTCTTTTTGGGATTGCCATTAAATCCTTCCAAAATCCTTTACAGTTAGTAAATTTATAAGGTGGTGAAATAACCTACTTGGATGTGAGGACTCAGGCTGTCATCCCCGAGTAGAAATGTCTTTCTGGCTGCTTTGTGTTGCTGCAGATGCGACTCCCCTTTTTTCCTTGATTTATGCTTTCTAGCCTTTTAGATTTTTCCATAAGTCTTGCATTCTTCTATATTTTGCTTTTAAAATAGTTTAAAAGTAATTCTATATAAGAGAATTGCTAATCTAGTTCAGTGTGAAACAGTATACAATTAAACACACACACACATACATATATGTCCATATTAATATATTCATAGTTCTAATTAAAGTTAGTCTTCATTATGGCCACATTCCCCATGATTAATGCAATTTTTAACCCTTGAATGTGATATTGAGCATATTGCCCTTACACTATTTCAACCTGTTTGAGAAGTCCCTGGTAGGAGCAGCTGGTTTAGTGCCCTGTGCAGCTCCTAATGCAGCCTGTCTCCTCTGTGGGCTGACCCTTACCTTGGTTCTGAGGTTACAGAGGCTTCAGGAGGTTGGGCAGACCACATTTAATGGTGCTGTTTGGAAGTTGCTAAAGTTAATGTGTTTCCCATAGGCAAAGAGAGACAATGGCAGTGGTTCGGTGCCACTGACACAGATTTCCCCTCATGTTCATGCATTACATGTATGTGTGTTTTATGCTATTACACCAGTACAGTTTCCTCCCTATAACTTACAATTGAAACCCAGACTGGAGAAGTTTCCCCTGCTCGTGTGTGATGCTGGGACTGGTTCCTGTGGGAGCTGTGGGAGCCACCTCAGGGTCTGGAAGGTCATGTTCAGGACAACGGCCCCAGAGGAGCTGGGCCAGCCTAGAGGTGGGAAGTGCAGAGTTCCAGTAGGGAGTCACCAGGGCTTTGCTGCACTGCTCTAGGGCTGTGAACTTGTGCAGTGTCTTGGCCAGAAGAGTGAGTGCATTTTATTTACATTTTGTAAAATTGAAGACTTTAGGAAAACAGAGTTTCTCATATTTTCTAGTTATTCTCTCGCTTAACACTTGGAATTTCTTTCTTTTCTTCCCATAAATTAAATTTCATTTTGGGACTCTATTGGTCTGGTTTAGGATTAAATTGATGTTTATTACTTTTCCAAAAAGACTATTCTAATAAAAATACAGATCAGGGGTCTCAATTACCAGCAAGTCCAGTGTTTTCAAAGCACCAGAAATTCCCTTCTTCTGTGCTGTGACTCTTAACACTCCTCTTCTATTACAGTTAAAATTTGGAACTGTGAGGCAGTGCCAGCTGGAGTGGCACAAGTGATTTCTCATAGTAACAGATGTCCCAGAGATGAAATGACTGAAGGGACAGATGGCCCCAGTCCCTTTCCTGTTGTTTGGTTATTAGTAAATATGCCATGCTCCCTGTCAGTCAGGCAGGAGAGTGCCAATCAGATGGAAAGGGTTTCCATCCCTGGTCTCATTAGGTGATCTCTCCAGTCAGTTTCCTGCTGCCCCTCCTCACTAAGCAGCTGATAAGTCTGCCTGAGATATGTCTTTGCTTCTTCCCTGACTTGCCATACTCAGAATGTAAGATAAAAGGAAGAAAATGGGAAGAAACCAATGTTGAAGTGCCAACGTTTTCCTGGAGTTTGTTGTAGGGGCTTTCATGGGGGCGGCATGGAAGGAGATCTCTGTATGCAAATTCCATTCTGCTCCTCTGAAAGGTGCCTTTGGCTAAGCCAAATCACTTCTCCCGCTTCACAATGGTTCTACACCTCAAGCTGGAGGCAGGCAGGGCTGCAAAGCAAATGTCAGTGATGTTGTGTCAGAAATGATTGTCCAGAGGAGGTTTGTAGCCTGGATTCATAATTCTTTTTGAAAAGAGAGAGGTTAAAGATGGAGTAATAGGCTAAGAAGCAAACTAGGGTGAGAAATTTTTTACGTAGTGGAAATATATCCGAATATATAAATACTGAAATTATTAGATCAGTGAGTTCAAGGACATAGAGGAAGAGAAAATCAGCGAGATGACAGTAAGAACAGTGACAGGCCTCACATAGTGAAGTTCATGACAAGTAAAAGCAAAATGCTACAGCTAGGTCAAGGGGAATGAGAAGTAAAGGATATGTGTCTGTAATCTGGTTAATACTTTTCTTTTTCCCTTATTAGTGATGCTATTGCTGAGATTAGAGCTGTCTGTATTGAAGAAATTGGTGTCTGGATGAAAATGTACAGTGATGCCTTCCTGAATGATAGTTATTTAAAATATGTTGGTTGGACACTACATGACAGGGTGAGTATTGTGTGTTCCCATGCACAGCAGAGTGCACTGGGGGTACCTGCTGCTGGACTGCCCAGGATGGGTTTGGTACTTCAGCTCTGCCTTACAAAGAGATTGTTCTTTTTTCTCCCCTGGTATCTTTCAGCCAGCTCACTTCAAGGTATTTGCTTAAATTAGGATGCAGGACTCGCAGACGGTGTGCTTGGTTCATGTGCTTTCCATGTGTTCAGTCTCTGTTGAAGTATCTTAATAGAAATCCTTCCATGGTGCTTTTCTGATTACAAGAAAAAGAGAACTCTCCTTAGATCACCCCTGAGAGCCTCTGTGTCAGAAGCAGAATGGAAAAGAGTTTTCCACGTGTCACCATTGACATTACCCAAAGGTTAGAGGAAAAAGGACATCTCTGGATCCTCAACAGCACCAGTGGAGTTCTCATCAATTCACTTTCCGTTCCTTGAAGTATTTCTTTAGTTTTTTCTTCAAAAAATCATTGAAACACATGGTGGAAGCAAAAGAGGTGCTTTCCTGGCTCAGCACAGTTCTTAGTACTGCTGGCATCCTCCAGTTCCTGCACCGGAAGCAGCCCATTCCAAGTGCTGCTAGAGCAGGACTTTGCACCTCTTGCTGAGGGGTTTGGAACACCAGGCAGCAGTGGCACTGGCTGTGCTCCCACTCGCACCAAACCCACTGGAGATACTTGTTTTACTCTGAACTCTTTTGCTAATATTATCCAAGGAATGCAAAGGAGACCCACCTGTGCTGTTGAAATACTCATTAAATTCCAGCATCCTGATTCAGACTATTCTCTTTTTCTAGGAGCACTACTGGAAAAAAATTTTAAGTCTCCAAGTTCATTCTGATGGCATGCATAACTGATAGTTAACAGCTGATTTTTGAAAAAGGTTATTTTTTTCAGTAACGCCAAACATCATGTTAATACTGAGGCTATGGCTCGGTCACTCTTGTGCTTAAGTCTGAACAAGATGAGTTATACAGATGTTGGCTTGCACTGAGGAAAGAAGTCAGCTGCTCCTGCTGCTGGTCCTTTTAGCTACAGCTGCAGGGATCTGCATCTTGCCTTGACCTGGGCAGCCATTTTCTTGTTATGAGTATCCTCTATGCTTTAGACTGGACATGAGATTTGTTTCTCCTCCAAACCTGTCGTTCTCAAACTTTTTCTTTACAAGTTTTCCCCAAACTTTTCCATTAGATCTCATTGTACAGAACTTGGTCAGGAGGAAGATCCTGCTTACTCTCCAATCATCCACGCCCACTGTGTGCCCCAGTGCTCTGTGTCTCAGTAAATCTGGGACAGGGACACACGAGCATGGCAGTGCTTGAAGGGGCAGAGCTGCTGCTCCCATGTGTCCCTTTTGGTAACATCGCTGTGCCTCACAAGCTGGCACACTACAGGAGGACACATCATTGCTCCAAGGTATCAAATCAGTGGGGACGTCAGCTCAGGTTGGAGGATTAGGATTTTAGGTGTGGTAGAAGGCTTTGTTTTACTAGGACTTGTAATTTAAAATAAACTATCCCTTGATAACGCCCATCCCTGTTTGCAGCTTTTATGCCAGCATAAATTTCTTAGGACTCACCCTACCTTGAGCATTCCCACCCACTTCCTTCCTTACTAGAAGGTGTTTGGGGTGTTAAAGGCTCATGTTAGCTGGCTGGTTCTTAAAGTTACAAGAAACATCTCATGTGTGGCATGTTGAAGGTCTGTGGCACATTGCTGCTGCTCCATTCTGGGCTTCAGTGCATCCACACCCACCTTCGCTCCTGCCCTGCTTCGCTTCCTGTCCAGGTCACTGCCACTGGGGCTTCCCAGGGTGTTCCTGTCTCTAATCTCCACTGACTTTATTTTAACACCTTCTTAACAGGATTAGCAAATTGATGTGCAGGAGTTCTTCCCTCTCTGAAGAGGTAATTCCATCCTTGACTGACAGTTTAAAACAGACTCTCAGAGTTCTCCTTCTATCATTCTTCTGCCAGAGGGGCAGTCATTTCCAGGCCTCTGTCTCCTGGTCCCACTCCCAGCCAGAGAGACCAGGACTAACACAACCTTTCTCTCTTCCTTGCTGGCTCCTGCAGTCCCTTCCCCTTGGAGCTGGTGAGTGGCAGGGCAGTGGCCTGGTTCAGGACACTTGGAATAGGGCCTGCCTGCAGTCTCTTGGCAGGGTGTGCAAGGAGCCCGTGCTCAGAGTGCCCCTCCTGCCTACCTGGCTCCATGTGCTCACTTAAGCATTACAGAGACCCCAGGACTGGGCCTGAACTGAGCTCTGGGACCATCAATCCACAGAGTCTGGGGAAGTGCACAAGGGCTTTGTGCTCCATGGGCAGTCTGAGCCTGTCCTGCACAGGTCTCGTTGCTGTTGAGTTCTTCTTTTGGGGCCTGGAGCTGATCAACAGGCATCAGGCCCCAGGTGGGACTGGCTCCAGTGCAGCTGTAACTGAACCTGCTGCCTCCCTGCTGCTTGGCAGTGCTCATACCTGCCAAAACTCAACTGATCCTCATCCTCTGGGGCTCAATAAGCTCAGGCCATCAGAGGCTCCAGATACGGTGGCATTACGAGCACTACTCAGCAGAGGAGACGCCACTTCCAGTACTGCAGCCCAGGTGCTGTTAAAGCAGAAGGTCAAGCAGCATTACTCTGTGCTTTCTTAGCAGTTGACCACATCCATATTATTTTTCTTCAAGAAAGTTCTTTTCTGTACCTTGAAAGATCTTACAATGGATCCAACTAAACATAGCTTACATCTCATTGACCTCCTCTGCAGTGGTAGCCAAAAAGATCCCTGGAAGAGAGCATGAGTGCTCAGAGACTCCTCATGGATATAAAGAGATGATTTCTCAGGAACCGTAGTTCTTCATGGAAGTTCTTCTAAGTATCCAATTTATGTGCTTCTTTTGTCTTCTGTTTCAATTGTTGAAATAGGTGTGAAGGAGGAAAGAAACTTAAAAAATCAGGATTTTTATCTCCTGTTTTTATATCAGTCTCTGAATGTTCTTTCAGTTTTTACCTTGAGCACTTCTTAAATACAGACTGGATTCTGGAATAGACAGACTGAAAAATGAATCCCTCTGGGTATGGAGTTTTATTTATGAAGTTTGGTAGTTCGTTTTAGTTCTTGAGCAGCTTAAGGCCTTAAACTTGGTAGTGTCTTCACTGTCATAAGAGTAAGTTCACACTGCAGTTGACTCTACAGATTATGTTTGAGTAGATTTGTGCTTTTAACCTTTTTGCTATCCATGAATGTTTTTCAACAAGAACCCATAGTTCGCCGACAGTGTGCAGTCAGTGGAGTTGTACTCCTGCAGCACAGGGGATCCAGTCCTCTGCATCAGCAGTGTTCCTGTAGGGTACAAACCTAGATCAATAGGCACTGCCCCATGATACCCACATTCCTGCCTTCAGTTCCCAGCTGAAGGGCAGTTGGGAATGAGCTGCTGCCTCCAGAACAGCTCAGGCACAGGGACACAAGCCACCCTTCTTCCCAAGGGCTCCAGGCTGTGGCTCGGGTGTTTGTGGCAGCAGCCTGCTCCCCATGGGAGGGTCTCCCAAGCCTTTTGCATCCTTCAACCTGTGCTGTCCCATGGTGAGAGATGGGATGTAGAACATTTTGGAACAACAAATGCAACGTGTATTCCCTGTGTCCCTGCACTCAGAGGTGGCTGAGTTGCTCAATTGTTTGGAGCCCTTGTGCATTGATGGTAAACACGGGCTGTCAGTCAGGAGGTGCCTGCAGTCTCTTTCCTAAAGAGAAATAGCCACACTGCCTGCACCAACCACCTGGAGATCCTATATCTTTATTTTGTATTGACTTGCTACATTCCATATCTTTTTGTGACGTTACTTGAACAGAAAGCACTAACAGACATGTAAGTGATGGCACATTAAATTCCTTCTGTATGCAAATAGGGAGAAAAATTAACATTGTAGGCAGCTGCATGTGGTTTTTGGTTTTTAGCTGAATTGCAAATTGGCTTTGGTCACTCGTTTGCTTAAAATTTTAAATGCACATTAAACAAATTACAATATTATGTTCTTTAATATCCACATGCATTTTGTTAGAGTATTCTGTCAGCTAATCTTGGTGTGTTTCATTTAGCAAGGTGAAGTGAGGTTGAAGTGTTTGAAAGCTCTTCAGAGTCTGTATACCAACAGAGAGTTGTTTCCCAAACTGGAGCTCTTCACTAATAGATTCAAGGTAAGAGGAAATACAATTTTTGGATGGACTTCAGAAAGTAAAAGTATAATCATCCTGTTGTGGTCTTTGAGTCATGTCTATTAAAAAATAAGCTCATTTGTTTGTGACAAGGCTTGTAACTGCACTAGTAAAACTGTATTACTGAATTCTGAGATGAAGGCAAATCTCTATTACAGTGTTTATCTTGGAAGATTTGTCACACTTAGCCAGGATGATTATTTGTCTGTATGTTTTATTGATAGCTTATATATTGTCATTATTCAATCTGCCTGTACTTATTTAATTTTAGATTTATTGAATTTTAAGAATGTGTACTTACACAGTCTAAAATATATCCAAAAGTAGCAGCCTATAACAAAAGATTGTTTGTTGCACAGCTTTTTTTAGCTCAATATGAGAGACACTTGGCTGTGCATTACAGTCGCTCTGCAGTGACCTGCCCTTGCTGCAGGACAGGGCTTTACCTTGTGCTTCTAAACCCCCTAGGCCTGACTGTCCCTTCAGGGGAGAAGTGCTGGGAGATATTTCAGGGTTTTTTTACTAGCACAAACTTCTTGTTTAATATCTGGATGAGAATGCAGCTGTTAATTCACTTTGTGGCAGGAATGCTTTATTTTCCAAGTGAACTGTCTGGAGAGATGGGTGTGGATTTACTGTCCTGCTTCTGTTTGCGTGCCTGGTGAGGAAGGTGTTCAGGCACTGTCACCACGTCAGCTGGTACCTCTCACCATGGCTTTTGTGTTCTGGAGAACACAGAACTGTGGGAAAGGCTACCCCCAAGGAAAAACGAATTCATTTTTATTTAAATCTTTATTAGAATGCTGATGAAAAAAATTGGTTAGAAAAGAAGCAGAACTGGCTGGTTTATTTTAACTGAAATCATTTTTATAATGCCGATGAAAAATTCTGTTTAGAAAAGAAGCGGGAGATGTAAATACTCATAAATATTGTGCACAAGATTTGAACTTCTCCCTGTGGATTTTGTACTGCTTCACTGGTTTTGTCTGCCGTTTCACTATTAGCTCTTCCAGTTCAATATAGAAAGCACAAAATATAGAAAATTTGTCATGTTTTCCCTGTATGTAAACAATTCATAAAAAGCAAGGTAATCAGCCTTTTGCTACATTCACTTGAGATGCAGAAAAAAAGTGATTAACTTACAGTAAAGTCTAGATATTAAGGAAGGCTTTTTGTCCAAAATGGTAATTATATAATAGAGCAGACTCTATTAATAATCTTATTCATTTAAGATTGTTAAGGGCAGATTAAATAAATTTCTGTCAGGAATGAGCTGTGTATAGTTGACTAAAGTAGGAGATAAAACTGGATCGTTTTGTGAGACTGCTTAAGGGCCTGCATTCTTCTAAATGTATAAAGCCAATTTCTGGGACTGTTGCGGTAAAGACAGTGTTTCCTCTCATAGAAGAGAACCTGGCAAACAGGTTCAGACCTCAGATTACTTCTCCAATGCCTTCATAAGTCTGGTTTGCTTTATGATCTCATAACAACCAAAAAAATGGACCCTGCCAACTCCACTGCTTTTCCTGTTGCTTCTGTGCAGACTTAGACTTGTTTATATTTGCTTTCCATTTATTTTTAAATAGGCCACTAAAGCTCTCTGGGCTCTACATCTTCTTCTCTTTACTAGAAAATGTGCTGGATGCTTTTCTCATTGTGCCATAATTTGTAAGAGAAAAGAGACTGCTTTGAGGCTGAACCTGTCCCATCCACCAGCAAACCTTTCCAGGATGATGGGAGACACTTTGAGCAATAGATACTCAGTGATGTGCTCCAGAAACTGCAGAGGCATTAAACCTCTAAATGCATCCTACTGGCCTTTTCACAGTACAGAGTTCTCTTGGAGGAAGTTTGGGTAGCCTGTGCATTGCTGCTTGGCTTAGGACGGCACAGGGGATTTTCATTTCTGTTAAAAAGGTTCAGATGGAAGAGAACCCTTAGGAATTGATCTTTCTTCTGTCCCATTAAAGCTGACTTTACTACAGAAATCTCTATCATCATGAAATAAATAAGAGGAAAAGCTGAGCTCAAAGTGTCTGTGAGCCTAGAGAACAGATTTGTTTAACATAATGATTTATCAGTTCCAGTTTCCAGTCTCATCAAGAGAACAAAAAGCTGGCATGGCCCAAATGCCTGCACTTGGATTTACTGCTGTGCTGTCAGGGATGTGGCCTTTGGCACCAGGATGGAGCAAAGTTCCAAATTAATGCTTTTTTAGTCTCTGATACATTAGTTAAATGTCTCGCCACCACAAACTCTACCAGCACCTCTTTGAAAAATACTTGACCTAAATGCCATTTTCAGCTCCATGTCTGCTTATTTATATTTCTTCATCAGAATTTAATTGACCTGCACAGTTCAGCTGCTGTTCAGTTCAGTCCATTCAAACTGTCAAGGGAAATCTCTCTAGAGGCCCTCTAGCCATTTAAAGAATAAATTAATTTGATCCAGAGTGCCTTGTTCTGGGGTGTTAATATTTCACCACCTTCTAGATAGCCGTGGCAACGATTTGATCATGTCACTTTTTCAAAGGAAAGAGGGCTGTTCTTTCCAGCATTTGTGTTCCTAGGAGTAGGTGATATGCTGGAAAATTACCTTAATCCATCAAAAAAAAATTTGTCCCTCAAAGAGGAGACTTTTATTTTCCATCAGGAAGTCCTGTCTGATACAGACATTAAGTGATGCCATATGGGAAAGCTGTGATTTAGCTCTTCTGCAGCCAGTGCCAAAGTCTCTCATCCCTGGCCCTGTGCGGTCTCCACAGCCTGAGAGCAGGAGGAGAGGGATTGGCTCTTCAGTCTGCCTTGTGCGCAGCCTGATACAAAATGGAAAACTGATCTTCAGAGACACTGAAAATTAACATTTCAGGTTATAAATGCAGACATGTGACCTGTTCTGCTGCTGTACAATAGTACAGGGAATCTCTATAAAGGTGGATGGAGCAGCTGGGGTTTGGAACTTCCTAAAGCACAGAAGTTACACCTTTGGAGGCACTGGGTATGCAGGCCTTGTGAAGGCTCTTGGGGCCTGGCTGGCAGGTGCCACCACACAGGGGTGCTGGCACCAAGGCAGAAAATTACACATCCACACTGTGTATTTTAAGGCTGATATTTCTGGGAAAAATTGAGAGAACAGTCTTTTTGGGTAAGAGTATTTTTGGGTAAGAAAACATTCTTTTGTCAGTCGGTTTCACAGTCCCAAAGAACTCCAGATTCAGAGGGTACCTCCTGCTCTGTATGCAGGAGAGGGGATCCCTTCCCTTCCAGGCTATTTTCAGAGATGTAGAAGTAGTTTCATACAGGTGTACTTACTCCTTCATGTGCAGCTGTTTCCCTCCCTGTGGTATCCTGGAGTATAAGATACACTTTGAGGGAATATGTGAAATTCCACTGAGACATTCAAGATCAATATCTCTGGCTGTTCTTCGTCTTGATGCTGCTATTGCTGTTCCTTAGCCAGGACCTTACCAAAAGTTGACAGCAACTTTTTTGTCTTGTTCATATACAGAATTTCCTGTTTGAAAAGTTATTTCATTGAGTCCCTTCAGGGACTTCTCACAGTCTTTAAAACTGTTTAGATATACATGAAATGTATCAAATTTCCCAGGAACTTATCAGTGATTGAGAGAGGCACATTCAGTCACAGTGACAAAAAGTGGCTCTGCAGACCTGCCTTTGTTGGGAGGTAGCGCTTGAGACAGCCACTATGCATTCCTCAAATACTGATCCAAAATTTCTATATTGAAATAAACATCAGTTGCTTGATATTTTCCTTCAGCCTTTAAATGCCTGAAATAGTTGAGAAAAGAGGTGAAAACCTTTATTTTGTCCTGATTTGCTCTGGTGACTTTCACTGTTGTTGCCTTACACTTCCCTTGTTTCTTTTCCAGCCCCTGACTTGTATTTTTTCATACCCCAAAATGTCATAGAGCACCTAGTCTTTCCTGAAGCAGGTTAAGCCAGAGAAATCAAGTTTTATTTTAAGATGGCCCAATTTCTTTTCAGTAACTTGATCAGTCAAGCAAAGAACAGTGAGACATACTGCATTTTTATGGCTGGATGGAAATTCTCCCCCAGAGAGGAAGGACAACATACACTAATTGTGGCTATTTTTGCCAGTAAGCAAACTAAACCTAAGGAGAAAGAAACCCTTAAGAGACTTCTCATAACTACAGGGTCCTTAGAAGTTACAAAATCATTACATTTGACTGGAAAATTGTGTGCTTGCTTCCACTAGAAAGAGTATAGGAAAATACAAAGTCAAACCATGGGATTCCCCACTTTCCTGAGGAACATTTGTAGTGTAATTTTTGAGATCTGCTTCAAACCTTAAGGTGTACACAGGTAAAAGGTCACAACTTCATAGCAATTTGCACATGCATGAATTCAGGTGTGATTTCCTTCACAGTATTACCATAAATGCAGCATTCCTTGCTCTGAAGTCATTTGGTTTCAGGGGAATGAAGTGGGGCAATTTTTCCACTGTCGTCCAGCCTAAGTACATTACTTTTCAGGAAAGACCTGTTAAATTAAGCCAGCCCAGAGCAGTGGTTTAACTCCATAGTCTCCTTCCTCCCTTTCTAGAAAACACAAGGATAAGGACTGTTGAAACTCTTGTTCTTGTTGTTCCACTGTGCACACCGCACAGCTGCCTAAGGTGTGCGTTAAACAGTTGGGTAACACTGAGAGGCTCTCACTGTCACTGTCTGGTTGAAACATCTTTCTCCCCAAGACTATTTATTTTGTAACGTGTAGAATTTTTCCTCTGCTGGCTATGTGTGTGTTTGTACCTCGTGCCTGACATGCAGTTCCTTTGCAGGACCGCATTGTGTCCATGACCCTGGACAAGGAGTACGACGTGGCAGTGGAAGCCATTCGACTGGTCACGCTAATCCTGCAGTGAGTGCTGCTCAGGCCTCTGAGTGCCCCTGGAAAGTTACCCTAGCCAGTGCCATTCCACTGATTCGATTGCTTTGCTTGTGTATTGAAGTGACTGTGTTCTGTACACTCAGTGTGAAGTTGAACTGAACACAGTAATGTTGACATGAAGCTAAAATAAGATATTTCATTTCATGGAAATACAGGAGGCAAAGTGTAAAAATGTGTTGATGTCTTGGAGCCATTGATGCATCCATTGTTGTGGAAGAATGCCAAAGGGCATTTTTACCTTTTGCCAAGGCTAGAGTAACTGTCCTCCCTAAAACAAGTGTCTGTGAGATACGTTTGCTCAAATAACTCCAGCAGTAACTAAGCAAAGATCTCGTGCTGGGAGAGTTGATTGATTTCCTGACACAGCTGAAAAGAGTCACCTGGTAGGAGGCGTGCTTCCAGCCTTTTCCATGCAGGGATGCAATGGCTTCCCTGAGGTAAAGGTCCAGCCCCCAAATCCTCCCACATACCAACGTGGAATCAACGTGTCCCCAGCAGCCTCATGAGTGTGCACCTAAGCTTTTATGATATATCCATTAAAAGCTATGTTAAAGAAAATCTGGTTTACAGGTTTTTGCTTCATATTTTATATCCAGTGGCTCTACTTTGAAGAATGCTTTTGGACATGCAGAATTTGGATGAAACATTGCACTAGCCTTTCCTTAGTAGAGAAGACTAGACTTCATTTTTTTTATTTATGGGTCACTCTGCTTTACAGAGATTAGCCGTGTCATATTAGGAAGAAATGAAATCTTGCATCTACTGTTATATTTTTAAAGTAAATATAACAAATGTGATCAGAAATGACGTGGAGCACATCTACTTCCTGCATTATTAGCAATATTTGGGAACACAATAAGATTTAAGGCCAAAAACTACCCAGTGCACCCTCTTTTGTCCCTTACCTTTTTTCTCTTTGGTTGTCTGTTGAAAGCACAGCTAAATTAATTTAGCACAAGGAAAGTCTGGGTCACCTGGAAGAGCACAGGGCATTATTCTGGCAGGTAGAAACTCCACAAAGATGTCTGGAGCAATCCTGACGGGAATGACCAGTTAAAAATTATGTCTGGTTTGAAGGCAGGTGATTTATAAACCTGATACATGAATGGTTCTTATGAATACCAGCTGAACAAGGATGGAGGTAACACTCCTGATCATGACATTGCTGATATTTTTGTATCAGTTATATAACATTCTGGAACAGGCTGCCCAGGGAACTGGACGAATCCCCTTCCCTGTAAATGTACAGAAGTGGATGTGACACCTGGGGACATGGATTAGTGGTGAACACAGTGGTGCTGGGTTAATGGTTGGACTCAATAAGCTTGGTGGTCTTTCCCAACCTAAGTGATTCTGGTTTTGCAGGTTTTTAGTTTAATAATGTCTGAGGAGTGTTTGGCATCTTGCAGTATATGACTGTAGTTTGTGTGATAGTCCAAGGAATCAGCAGGGGAGGTTTTGTAAGCAGTCATTCTGATGCTTTCATAATTTCATATTTATATTTTGATAAAACTGGGAGAAGGAAATCAGAGAACTTTTCAGTCTTACAAGCCCTTAAAATGCTTCTGTATTTTGAAGTTGAACCAAAGATCCTTGAAGTCCGTGTTCAACCATGTAGGATTTTGTAGGAAGTGAATCATCCTTGTAGCCATCCAAAGTAAGGTATGGGGGGTGAGGGGTGGTAATGAAGCCTTTGCTGTAGCTTAGGTGTTATTCTGCCTCTTGCAGTGGAAGCGAGGAGGCTCTGTCCAATGAAGACTGTGAGAATGTTTATCACCTGGTATACTCAGCACATCGACCTGTGGCAGTGGCAGCTGGAGAATTCCTTCACAAAAAGTAAGTTATCCTTGCCCTGGAATAAGAGCAGATTGGTGAGTGCTTCCTTCAGAGGCAACATCAAAAAGCAAAGAAGCAGTAGAGTGAAATATCCAAATTGAGCAAATCAGGTATCTAATATAAACCAGAGGCTTTGTTCTGTTGTTTAAAATCAAGACCTGAAGACTTGAAGAAATTGAATGTATATTTTTCTTGCTCTACAATTCAGATAACTTTTCCTAACTCCTCAAGGGTTAAGTACATAAAAGCTGCATAAACTTCTAAAGGTGGTGTCAGTCCTGCAGCACTTGCTGAATTGCTGTTGTGATAAGCTGTTGGGCCTGGTGATCCATGGTGATCTACCTGATGAATCAACAGTCATCATTTCTACCAAGTTTTAAACCAGTTTATTTCAACACTGTGCCCTTGAGAGGGTTTTATGTAGCAAAAATGACAAAATTTGTTTCTGAACTCACTGACTTCCCCTGAAAATACTCTAGACCATGGTTACATCTCCCATGTGTCCCCTGTGCCAAAGGAAATGAGCCAGCTTTTCCATGGATGGGAGTCACACCACATCAGTGACCAGGACATTGCCACATCATAGAAGTTAACCTCTTCTTTTTGTTGCTTGCAGTTAAAAATCTTTTAGCAGTAATTTTATTTTTTTCCCCTCATGGGTTGTGACAGTAGAGTTCTTTAATATATAGAGAGAAGATTTCTATCAGAACCCAGGTTATCTAATTTTTCATGCCAAGATACAGGTAGAAGACAATACACAAAAATATCTGTATTCCTTTGCCGTGTTCTAATTTTCTATGGCTTATTAGGTATTTAGAAGTCCACATTGTAATTGTAAGCTTTCATTAGTGGATTTTATGAATTCCAACTTTGTGATCAAGCATTATCTGTTTCAAGGAATATATTTGCAAAATTCCATTACCTACAAGGCATTTTACTAGTTATAGGAAAGGGTTAGGTTCTCTTTAAAAATATATATTAAAATTCCTTTATTAATCAACATGTGACAAAATAATTTTGAAAAATGCCTTGAAGGTAGATAAGGACAAAGCTGCACCTCAGTGCACTCTAGGTAAAGACAAAACTTTATTCTGACTTTCTTTGCAAGAGACTGTGCTGTGTTCTATAAATGCCTCTCGAAGTGAACAACATGGAGACAAGATTGTCCTGTTCTTTTCTCTTGGTTTCTGCAAAGAAAACCTCCAGTTAAATAAGTTAGAGCCTATTTGAGGTATGATTTATCTCACCTAATTTGATACTTTTCACTATCACTTTCTACCTGTAAGATAGTCATTAGAGTTGCTCTCTGTTGCTGGCAAAGGAAAGCAAATAGTCCAGAGGATCACTGACTCACCCCTGAGGTGCATCTTGTAAGGTATTTCAGCACCTGCAGAGGTGCTCATTTCTTACCTATTTAGATCAGCAGAGGGATGAGGTGATGGTTTCAGCTAAAATACAACATCAATGTGTAGATTGTCCTTCTCTCTTCAGTGAGGTACAGCAGTGAAATCAGAATACTGTGCTTGCTGTTCTAATTTGCTTTGTGATTGTGGTTTCACTGTAGAAGCCAGGAACAGTTTTCAAACTTCTCAGTAAAACAGTCAGTGCTGTAACTGTAATATTGGCACATCTGAGATCTCTTTAAGCTGGAAAATTTGAGTGTTGAGAGGAGTTTGGAGTCAGCCATGCATCAGGGAACTCAATGCAGAGTGTGTCGTTCCCTGTAAAAACCCCAGATAATGCCCAGTAGCTTGTTTTATCCTTTATGCTGCTCCTGGTACCTGAGGGTGACTGTTTAATGGGATGTCAAGTTTGTTTATCCCATGTCCCAGTCAGAGTGATTCAACCTCAGCTCTTGGAGCACCAATGAAACAAGTGCTACCACCGTTGTAAGGCTTGGTAAGTTATAAATGCAAAACTACAAAAAATGATGCAAATATTTAAACTGTGCAAAGCCTTCAGTATAAGTACGCTTTGGGAGCTTTCTCCTGTGTGAAATTCTTCCAACCTTGTGAACTCAAAGACTGCAGATAAATTTATCCCTTCAGACAGGCAGAGGTCATGCCCTCTTTCCCTTGAAAGAAATAGCTTGAGATGCTTGCACTGTTTTATGGACAAATTTGCTGTATCAAGAATGAGTGTTCACCATATTACAGCAGAAATGAGGTGTGTTGTGATAGCCATGAGCTCCTTCTGCTTCTTTTCAGGTTGTTCAGCAGACATGATCCCCAGGCAGAAGAGGCTTTAGCAAAGAGGAGGGGGCGAAATAGTCCAAATGGAAACCTTATTAGAATGTTGGTTCTTTTCTTTCTTGAAAGTGAGGTAAAAAATTCATTTTTAACCTTTACATGTTTAATAAAACCTAGAACTTAACGTGGTGATTTATCAAGATACAGTAATAAATGGTCTTGCTTTTCCAGTTTTTTCATATTTTCAGAAAAGGTGAAAGTCCTTTTACCTGCCCCTCTATTTCCTTGTCCATGAAGCAAATTCATCTGAAAATCTGCATGGTTTATTTATGTGGTGCATGTCCCCACTGTACTCAGACTGCATTGCTGCTGGTGTGGTGGCTGCCAGGGTTCACTGCTGCACACAAATGTGAATGGTTCTTCTTTTAACAGGACCATGCAAGGAGAGCACCTCTGGAGTTATTATTTGTGGAGTAAAATAATTTGAACCAGGAAGGAACAAAAATAGCATAATATCTCAAATTCTGATGAGAATCATAAATTAAGTCAAAGTGGGAAGGGCCTGAGAGTCATTAGCTCAGAGCAGAGTCAGCTGTGAGATGAGATGAGGTCCTTCAGGGGTTTATGCAGCTGCATCTTGAAAACATTGGAGGCTGAAGACTGCAAGCACAGGTGTGGTGACATTAAGTGTTTAATGAACACTTCCAGGATGGGATTGTGCCCACAGTTTACAGAGACAGCATCTGTGGGAAGTACTAACAGTAATTCAGGTGGGGAATGGCAGTGGAGGGGAGGAAAATAAGAAGACACTGTCAGGTACAGGATAGTCTGAAGATAGAGGGGAAAAGGTTGAAAATTATACATTTTGTTTGGTATTGCATAGACTGAAAGAAAGGAACAACAGAAGTGTTTCTCTGGAGAAGGTTGGATAATATATTTTGAGTAAAAAGCAAAAGGAAAGGTATTGCAATGGTTATTTTAATTGTTACAAAGTCCTGAACAGGAGGCTTGACTGTGAGAATGAAAAGAAACACTATCAGAGTTGCTGGGAAGGAAGGACAAAATTTAAGTACAGTGTTTCTAGCAACACCTCACAAGTTAAGTCCGGTTGAAATGTTTGTGTGAGCCTTCAGTTTGCCACCTGAATGTATTTTTAGTTCCATCTTCTTTAGAACTTAGATTGTAATAGATCACTGTGTTTTACACCTGTGTGTTACACTGTGCAAACACCTTAGATGTGTGATTGGAGTCACCGAGCATTGAGCTTGTCTGTCCTGAGGAGAAAAGAAACTGCTTTGCTCCCAAAGCCACAATCAGTGCAGTGCCCTCCCATGCTGCTCCCTGAGACCACTTCTCTCTCTGGGCCAGTTTTTGCTGTTGTTTTTGAGAGAGTTGTTGGAAACCAAGTAGAATATCCTGACTCCAGTGTTAGTAAAGAGTTAGAGAATTGGGAGTTTCCATGTGCATAGAACGAGCTAACACTCCAGCCTGAGGGTGCCTTCAGGGCACTGAGCCTTGCCCAGCAGCAGTGACTCTGGGACATTCTGCCCAGAGCTGTCAGAAACAGGGGAGGGGAATGTACTGACACCTCCTTCCCTGCAATCTGACATGTTTGCCAGGAATCAGTCCCGTGTCTGGAAGCAAATCACAGCTATGGGCTGTGCTTATTACTTCGGGTAGTAGTTAAAAGATAAGTTTAGCAAACAGTAGAAGCCTATGGATCATTTTTCTCACTTTACAAGTTAATTTAGTGTTAATTCTCTACCCCCTGAAATCACCAGGGTTTCTGCTACTTTTTTTCTGAGCATGTAGCAACGTGTGAAAATCAAATGCTTGTTCAAAACAAACAGATTACAACTCTCAGTCTCATGTCTCACCATCTCTGCTTTTTGTAGTGCAGTGAGAAAGTGAGGAAAGGTAAGTTTACAGCTTCTGGGGCAAAACTCTGGGAAAGATTTATCACAAATGAGCAGCTTTGTGGCAAAGAAGCTCAGTTTGGTTCTATTCCGTCATCTATTAAGACATAACCCCATTGCACTTGTATCATTCAGCTAGAGGAAGACCTTCCAGAATTAGTTTCAAACTGAATTTTCTTTCCAAGTAGTGTAAGATACCTGCCCAGGACACTCTTGTGGCCACATGACTGTGAATTTGAAGAACTGGTGCTTACACAAATGCTGTACTGATGATTGCTTTGGATTTTCTAGTTGCATGAACATGCAGCCTATTTGGTGGACAGCTTGTGGGAGAGCTCTCAAGAGCTGTTGAAAGACTGGGAATGTATGACAGAATTGCTCTTGGAGGAGCCAGTCCAAGGAGAAGAAGGTATTGGCTTAACCTCTGTGTTTTCTTGATACTGCACAGTATTGTTAATTATTCCTTAAGTACCTCTGTTACCCACGGTGAAACATCTTTTTATGTTGTGGTTTGTTTGGAAAGCATATTTGAAGAAGATTTTGGTTTAATCCATTTTTAATGCACTTCCCTTCAAAAGCAGCAATTTGTACTCTATTTTTCATCTTGTACTCTGGAGGTTTTTTTGTGAAGTCTGCTGTACTTTGGTTCCCTCATATTAAAGGCTAGGACTTCATTTTGTCTGGATGCTTAAATAACTATTTCAATACATTAAATAGATAATACAACTTTGAATAAACAAGCACTTCAGGTGATGCTAGTTAAATATGGGGCTTTTCCAGACAATGTGAAAACATAATGAATTCTCAAAAGCCTAAGAAAGGGAGATTGTTTCAACATTAGTTTCAGATCTCATGATAGACCTGTGTGCACAAGATAGCCAGAGAGGCTGGGGCCTAAGGGTGATGAGTGTTATTCAAGATCCTTTATAATCCTTCTGGATTCTCCTGCATCAAGGGACCTTCACAGGGTAGTTAATAAATCAGTGCACCTCCTGCTTCCTGGCAAGGTGTGCTCATCCTTTCCATGTTTCAAAAGGTGACCTTCTGGTATCCACCTGCTACAGTGGGGGTATTTATAGGGTAATTTCCCTAGAAAATTAGGCATTTTGGTTCCTTGTTTCTGCTTAGCCTAGGGAGGTTTGATCCTCCAGATGTGAGCAGAATTACTTGCCAAAGAGCAGAGAGTTTATAAGGAGGTGACAGTGAATGGTTGGTCGCTGTCTGTCCTCTGTGACACTCTTTATTTTGTAGATTGTCGTTATATTTCCCTTCATTCATCCTTTTTTCCAGACTACATTTCTCTCAGCTTCTCTCAATTCTGCCATGTCTGTTTTAAGAGGATGTGAGTGGGAAATCAAAAGAGGAAGCGAGAAAGCCTCAATAAATGTGACAGGACTCCCTTGTCTATGGTGGTGTCTGTTGCTGGTGGTGTGTGTTGTGTGTTTCACAACTGCTTTCAGAGGTGTCTGTGCTTTAAGCTGCCTTGCACTCCAGTGATGCCCCGTTGTGTCCCCACAGTGATGTCAGACCGGCAGGAGAGTGCCCTGATCGAGCTCATGGTGTGCACCATCAGGCAGGCGGCCGAGGCTCATCCCCCCGTGGGCAGGGGCACGGGCAAGAGGGTGAGTGGCACTGCAGCAGCTGCCTCTGGGCTCTGTGCTACCAAAGCAATGGCAGTGTTTGCTTAGAACACCACCTTTTCACGCTTCTCAAGTAGACCTTTATTATCACCGTTTGCTGGTTCATGTGAACACTTTTAAGAAAAATATTAGAAATTCTACTTCTGGGCATGTTTGGTTTTTTCTTTGTTCAATTTTGGGGTTTACATTGCCTAAGCAATAAAAATTTACAGCATGAAAGTCCCTTTTAATGGTATTTTTGGATGTTCTTTTTATCATACCACTGGCTTACACTTGTAATGTACCCACATCTCCAGCCCTTAATGTTAAACCTAGATTAGAGTGCAAAGTGTAGGAGCAGAATAAGATTGCCTCTGTCTTCCATAAAAACAAATATGCAGCTAATATGGACATAAAATTTGCAGAAAAGTATCTTCATCATGAGAGCATTTATACATTGGAACAGATGCTGGGATTTGGTGCCCTTTTCATCCTTGGCAGTTTTCAAGACCTGACTGTACAAAGCCCTGAGCATCCCGGTCTGACCCGTGGGCTTGCTCTGCTTTGAGTAGGAGGGGTGGGACTGGGACCAGTCTGAATCTGACTCTGGTTTTAGGTATCCATCCTCTTCAGCCTCTTCCACTGAGTGCCCTGAAAATTTAAGAACTTGACATTCTGGCCATATTGCCTCTTTCATTTATTTTATACTGACTTTTTGAGCACCAGTGGAAGTCCATTCCTAAGGCTGCACGTGCACTTCTAAACACTTCAGTATAAGTCACAAGATCAGGGTTTCAGCTGTATTCTCCATAAATACAGTGTCCATATTCCTAAGCAGTCTCAGCTACTCAAATATATTCCCCTGATTTTGGTAGTCCTCATCTTATTTAGAATAGACTAAAATGGAATAAACCTCTGTGAACATATGGTACTTCTGTTAGCTTCCATTCTAAATCATCATAATCAGTTTATTAAAGAAAGCCACAGATTTAATAAAGATGAAATCTGGAGACAGCCTTGGCATTTCTCTATTACTAAACTAAATGCAGTTACTTCTTAATTTTTATGTGCCAAAAGCAGATTAGTCTTATGTCCAGAAACAGCATCCCATGAAAAGCTCCAGGAAGCCATCAATTTGAACACACTTTATGTACCTTAATTTATAAAGCATGTCCTTGGGAATTCCTAATCTATTCAAACATTTCAGGGTTGAAGAGGGCATCTCTGAAAGCACTTATTCAAATTTACACAAGCATGTCTTACCTTTTGTTACCAAAACTGTCTTGTAAGCACAACTTTTTTGTCTTAAGCTGCAAACCTTTCTAGCAGGCAAAGTAACCTCTAAATTTAAAAAAAAGTTCATGTTGGTGTTTTCTGTTTGGAGCCCAAAATAATGTATTAATTTTCTGGGTATTTTCTCTTTCTGAAGAGATCTACAGCTCAAATCACTGAAGTTGAGCAGATTGCTTAGTCTTGAGCTTTCAGTGTCTGTATTCAAAGCTATGGAAAACACATCAATAAAATAAATTTCACCTTCTGAAGGATGATCAAAAGTCATGCTGGGGACCCAGATCAATACACAGCACAGCAATATTTGGTCCCCAGACCATGACTGGGCTGTCAGGTGGGGTCCTGGCTTGGGTTTGTGTTGCTCTCAGCTTGGCTGATGCTGCCCCACCGGGCGTGCAGGGACTGAGGCTGCTCTGGGCCCTCCTCTGCACCATGCACTGTGAAAGGGGGTGTCTTACCCTGGTTACACACCCACTCCCCCTCACCTCCACAGTTGGATTCCCGCATCCAAGCACATGCCTTGTGTCCAACTGCTCCTCCTCCCTTACAGAGCCATGTAGGGGTGACACTCAGCTTTTGCTTCTTTTCAGTTAGATCATGAGTTGTGGGATGGTAACTGCAGGGATCCCTGGCTTGTCGGTGGAGGTTTTCCTGTCTCATCATCTCACCAGCTTATTCTCTGAGTTGAAACAGGAGCAGATTTCTAATTAAGTCCTCACCTTCTTGAGGAGAAGCTTCTCCTCTGAGTTTTGCTTGTAACCCTTACTGTGCAGTCTGGCAGATTTGCTGTATGTGAATCAGGAGCTAACTTGAGTATTTTATTATCCTTGTTTTCAAAAGTACTCTTTCCTTTCCTGAGGCCAAGAAGCCAGCTCTAAGCTTTGATGAAGCCTGCTGGTTTGGTTATTGTCTCTGGTCACTGTTCCAAGGGGATTTTGCTATGACAGCATTAGTGTTTCGGTATGTCCATGTGAACTTGGATGTACCTTCTCACTGAGAGTTACATTCCAGTTTAGAGATGAGGCCATGAGTCTGCTAATGAAAATCACTGCTACAGTGTGGTTTGGGTTTGGTTTTCTTAACTACACTTCAGTTTACCCTGAGGTCTTACATTAACACTTGGTTTAATGTGTGAAAGCCAGAGATCAGTTCACTTGGAAGCAATAGCAGAGCTTCCACTGACTTGGGCTGTATTTGAATTCCAATCCTAAAAAGATGGTGATGTGTCGAGACACTATCATGCTGGGTGATGTGATATTTTCCTTTTCAATCACAGCGTCTTAGAACACACAGTCCTCCCATTGAATCAGTCTTCAGCCCAAATGTGTTGTGAAGATTTTATTCCCTCCTCTTTTGATTTTAATTAAAAATACACTTGCATGGATTTTTGTTTGTAGTGCAACATTTAGAAAGTTAATGAATGCTATATGCAGAAATTGTATTTACTGTAGTTATTTTTGATCTGTTCTAGGTCTTGACAGCAAAAGAAAGAAAAACTCAGATAGATGACAGAAATAAATTGACTGAGCATTTCATTATTGCACTTCCCATGTTGCTATCAAAGGTACAGTTTCAACAAAATTAATCTTTCTATGGGATTTACAGCTGTCTTGAAACTTTCTCATTCTGTAGTGCAGGAGTTTATTTTTACATCATTCTTTTTTGTCTTGTTTCCATGATGTTCTAGTATTCCGCTGATGCCGAGAAGGTTGCAAATCTCCTGCAGATCCCTCAGTACTTTGATCTGGAAATCTACAGCACGGGCAGAATGGAAAAGGTACAGTGTGGTTGGTGTCCAGGCTGTGATCACTGCTGCAGCCCCACAGTGCTATGCCTCACTCAGCCTGGGCTGGGGGGTTCTGGGAGTGGCCTTTGCTCCGAGGGTCGTTGTCGCACTGAGGGGAAAGCTGAACTTCTTTTCTGATCTGCAGCATCTGGATGCCTTACTGAAGCAGATAAAGTTTGTTGTGGAAAAGCATGTGGAATCAGATGTTCTGGAAGCCTGCAGCAAGACCTACAGCATCCTCTGTAGTGAGGAATACACCATCCAGAACAGAGTTGACATAGCCCACAGCCAACTGATCGATGAATTTGTGGATCGATTCAACCATTCCGTAGAGGATCTACTGCAGGAGGTTCGTTTTCTTAAAATTGTTGCAGTTAACAATTTTAACTGCCTAAAATATGCTAGGATGGACTGCAGAAAAACGTTCGTACCAAGCCATGACATACTCACCTGAAGATGTAGTGCAGCAGCAGCTATTTCATAATTATTTGGAGCTACTTCTCCCTGTAGAAAATCCCTTACAGTAGCCATTAAGCCTACAAATCATTGATGCTGTAAAACAAAGACTGTGGGACAATCCTGCTTCTCAAAATTTAGTTGAGTATTTAAACAGTCTACATAAGAAATTAGGTGGATGAATGGGTGAAAGCTAATGAAAAATGCAGAGGAAGTTGCATTTGCATTAATGCTTGTAGTGATTCCAGTAGTCCCAAATGGATTCTGCAGACAGCAAAATCAAGATTGGATTATGTTGTGAATGGAAGAGAGGATTTAGTAAAATACGTATAATGGTATTTTAAAAGAGCCCTGGAAAGGGTAAAAGATATGGGTCTGAAACCTGGAAGTACCTGGGATTTAGTTGTAAGAATTTATCCTTCAAAATGGATAAGACAGAATACATTAAATACCTTACTCATTTTTTCCTCCTTGGCAGCAATTTAGCTTTGTGTAGCACTACTTAATTTGTTGTAATTTTCATGCCTCTTAAACATAACATAAGGGCTGCAGAGACCTTTTTCTTTGCTTCTGGTCATGCACTGCACTGTAGTGGATACATTTAATTTTTGATGAAAGTGAAGCCACAGTCTCTGTTTTAGAATGGCATAATAAAGGAAATATGTCCTTTTTTTCTATTTTTTGTAACATGCCACATACACGCACACTTTGTATATGCCTTGTCACGTTGCAGAGTAAATCAAAATGTTTGTGCTGCTGCAGGGATGTGCATGAGTGAAAAGGCAGCATGTGCAGGAAGTCTTCCACAACCCAGAAGAGCTGGGGCACCACTGGGCATTCTTACGTGAAATATATGTACCTTGCTCTCTGCCTGTCTGCCATTTTTTGTGTACTTTCTCATAAATTTCTGAGCAGAACCTGCAGAGACATTCCAGAATTTGTGCTACATCTCATCCCATCTGCGTGTCCAGGGAATCCTTCCAACTGATGCCACATGATGTCTTAGCCGTGGGGTTTTGAAGGTCCTCACCCCTGGCCAACAGGACCAAACAGACTTGTGTAGCAGCAAGGGCTAAAGCTGGACTGCCACACAAAAGTCCAGCTTCAGAATCAGCCAAGTTCTCCACACCTGATGCCAGCAGCTGAGCACTGGAAATAGTGGCCTTTTAGAGGCTTCTCCTTTTCTGACCCTGCTTCAGAGATCCCGCTGGCCTCACTTTTGGGGAGTCAGAGCAGAGCAGTGAGGTGCTGGGATTCCTCAATGACTTCCCTACAGTCTGCTCAGGAGCAATGGACTGGGAGAGAAGGAATTTTTTCCTGCAATTTTCCTATATTTTGTTTCTTCATTATAACTGGTTTAGAACTGCTGTTGAACCAGGAACTAGTCTCTGCTTATTCCCACTCCATTTCTCTTCCCTTCTCTTTGCCAGTGACTTCCCTTTGTGCTCCAGGGCAGAAAGCCCTAAAGGATGCACTGGGACTGCTGGGCAGAGAGCAAAGCCTGGGCTCACGAGGGGGCATGGGCCTGGGACACCAAACCCCTCCCTTTACACCACAAGGAGCAGAGAAATGCGAGCCAGGCCTTATGAGCCTTGTGGATAGTCACTTCCAGGAGAGCAGGGGTGAGGACTGAGGCTTTCAGAGAAACTCTGTCTGAAATGCATCTGGGAAATAAATTAAGAGTTTTCAATCTCTGAGGAAAAGCGAGTGCACAGGTCAGACATGGGACATAGAGATGTAGAGACAGAACCAAGACAGAAGTAGGAGAAGGCAAGAAAAAGAACAGCAGTAGCAAGGATTTAAAATATGGTCTTTGTGATAATCTTTTTTGGGTGGTACTTGATTGAACAACTAATTCTAACAAGTCTATTTCATCATTTTAAAGATATTTTAGATTTTAAAATTTACGTGCTGGTACCCAAGCAAATATCCCTGCTTTATGGCTTCTCAGTGGGCTGATAATGAGAGAAACATTGATTGACAATTGCATCTGAAGGCAGGAAGATGTCCTAATTGTTAGGCTTTTAGTTGAAAAATAAATGATCAAAATGAAACGGAGAAGAACTATTGTAAGTGGGTTTCTTATTTCAGAAAATAGGTGGTAAAATTAGGTTTGGAAGTACCTTATTTTCACTTATTTCACTAAGGGAATTTGTTGTTCAGTTTGCAGAAAATATTAAAATAATTATACTGTAGCCTGTTTATCAGCTGGTGGTTAAAGTTGATAGATGAGTCCTTTTTGTAACATAAAAGAACTCAGATTTTGTTCTTGGAAATGATTTCTACTGCTGGAGGATACTGGTTTGGATATTAACACAGTGATAATGCTGAATATTGTCAGATGATCTTGCTTATTTTTTAGTGCTGTGCAGTGGTTAGTTAAATGTTATGGAATCTAGATTAAAGTAATTGGAAAATTTGGAGTCAGTTTTGCTATCAGCATAAACCCTCAGAGAAGCGGCTCCTCCCTGTGCAGTAATGTACACAGCTGGATTGTTGGAGTCTCCTCATGGATTTCCTTTCCTTTGCAGGGAGAAGAAGCTGATGATGATGACATATACAACGTGCTCTCCACACTGAAGAGGTTAACCTCTTTTCACAAGTAGGTGGTTTTTCCCTCACAACTTTTTGGTGTTAATTTTCTCCTTTCAGCGGGTATCAGTCATGTCAGGTGCTGAGAAATGAGAAAATACATGGCCTGAAGTCTGAAGTGGAGATGGATGGATGGTTGGTGGTGTTGGTCTGTTGGGGTTGATCTGGGTCCTTGCTCAGCTAGTGCCACGACTTCTGCAGATTGAGTTTGCAGGTGGCACACTCTCCCTTGCACCAAATGCTTTTACACCCAGGAGTGTGTTACTCCAAGTCCTTCTCCCCTGTGTGACACAGTCAGTGCACAAGGGACACTTATGTCTGCCACAAACCTGTGCTGTGGGCCTCAGCTTAGGAGAGCTCTGCAGGAAGCTGTTTCTTAATACTTTTGAGGTATTTCTCCTCAAAATTAAAGAATGTATTAGTAGTAGTAATAATAATAATTAATAGTTTATGGTGAGAGTCTAGAAAATGCATTTTCTTCCTGCAGTTGAATTGTTGGCCAGGTGTAGCTGTGAGGATTGCACAGAACTCCCTCACCAAGCACAAACCAGCTGTTCAGGTTCCTGCTGCTCTCAGACCTTTGGGCACCCTCATAAAGTGTGGAGCAGCTTGCAGAGCTACACTGGAATTACGGAGCACAGCACAAAGAGCTGATCTCCCCTCTAGCACCTGTAGGAAGCACTTGCTCCTGGTCAGCATATGAGAAAGCCTCACATCAGGTGGCTGAGAGACACAGATCGCTTCTGCCTTACCACAAGGTGGGAGAGGCCCTTCCTTCTGCCAGCTCTTTTATACAACTTGTTTCCAGTGTCTTCTTTTCTCTTTCTGTGCTTAGTCTTCTCTTACCCTGAATTCTGCATGGAATCACTGTATGAAATGGTTCTGAAATCTCTACTCTTTGTTTCCATTCAAGGAGAGTCTCACAAAGATCATTAAGTCATTACTAATTTCCTTGATGCAGCAGGCTGACACATGTGCAAATGAGGTTTGCAGTCCGCCTGGTAACACACTGCAGCCACTTCTGCCTTTCCTGAGGGGACTGGGGAAAGCTCTAGTTCACATCCAGGAAAGAAGCACAAATCTTTAGGCTTTTCGAGAGGCTCCCATATATATTTTTTCCTTCAGGGTTCCAAGTCTCTCGAGTTAGTTCAGACCATAAAGAAAGCATTGTAGAATAACACACAAATCAGGGTCAGGGACATCTACTTTCAAAAAAACAGGAAAGAGCAAAAAATCAGAGCTGAAGAGCTGAAAAGCAACTAATGTATAATTTCTCAGCTGATTTGTTATTTATTATTGTAGTTCAGTGGGAATTTCTAATTAATATCTGCTTGCATATAAAGAAGTAATGAAATCTTTTCATTACTGTCTTGAATGTTCTGTGTGATGTGATTTCTTCGTGATAGGAAACAGCTGCACCATCTGAGGCAGAATTTCTGCTGAACCTTTAGCTGTGAGATAGGAGCTTCAATCCAAAACTCACAAGGAGTGTTCTGTCTCAAAGCACAGTGGCTTCTGTCTGATACTGTCATTGTCTGTCCTCACCTGGGAGTCAAAAGAAACTAAATCAGTGGAAGAAGCTGAAATCACAGGCTGACAACTGATACCTTTCAGCTCTTCAAAAAGCGCACTGATAAAGTTGTTCCTGGGGCTTTGGATGGAAACAAGTCCCTGACAGAAACAAGTCCCTGTCTTCTTCCAGTGAGAGAGACTCCACTGGACCTTGTCTGTGCTTCTGTTCCCTTGGTACTTGCTGCTGCTTCATACTTTAGGAAAATGCAAGGTGGAAAATACATGGTAAGGGATAATGGGAAAAGCTTTCCAGACCAAAAAGCTTCTACACTGGGATTTTCCAAGCCTGAGCTAATCCTCTTTCTGAGAGGGTCGTGACAACAAAAAGGCTCACCATACACTTTTTAATTCATGTCTTCAACGAAGCAAGGATATAAGTGTATCAATACCAATTAAATTAATCATTACAAAGTTTCCTTCTGCATTTCCAGAATACAATAATAAATTTTCTTGAGATCTTCTGAGTAGAATCCCTGGAGTATGCACTTGGAGTTTGTTTTTTTTTTACCAGACTCTCACAGATACTCGTAGCATTTTTTTCTGGCCTTAAGTACATGGAGGCAATTTTTCTATACTGACTCCAGCCCAATTGAGTTGAACTTTCACACATGACACATCAGTACTGTAGCAGCTTGTATGCTGCAAAATCTCAGCAGTTTTTATTTACTTACTTTTGTAAATCCAATGCAAGGCACATCCCAGGCATCATCTGCATTCCCCTGGATGTGCCGGTTGGTGCTGCCTCACATGGAGGACTTTGTTCCACATTTAGAAACCAGGATTGTTGGTGTCACTGACCAGTAGTCCTCAAATGTGATACACTATGTGATTCCTGCCTCCACACTGACTCCACAAACCCACAGTGACCATAAGAACTCTCAGATAAAAACAGGGGGTGTGATCAGTCAGGACACTTCCCAGACAGGTAAATTCATGGTCACATCACCAGATCATCTCTTCTTCCTATAGAAACTCTTTGCTTAATGCTTTTTCCGGTACTTGACCAGTGCATCCCTCAGACTGAGTTACTCAGAAGCTTGTTATATCCATAACAAGTAGAAATGATGATAAGTGAAACCTCATTAGAGAAATTAGACTGTGTCCAGTAGCACAGCTGCTCAAAGCCCAAGGCACAGCTTCTCTCTCTGTGCCTCTTGAAGGAGTGAAGCACTTTGGTGGGTGGAAAGGTCACCTCTTGGAAAAGAAACTTTTCTCCTGCCTCTCGACTGGCAGAAATGTGCCCCAGCAGACAGGGCTCTCTACAGGGATTGAAAGAAGCCTTGGATGAAGTGTTGGGCCTTGTTTTCTGTAATCTGTGAAGAGTCTGACATGGAAGGGACTAAGGGAGAGTTCTGTGTTGTGTGAATTTTCATTCTGGGAGCCTCTATGTCAATCTGTACCTCCGTGGAGAATTGTGTGGTGTCCAAGGTACCTTTATAACTATGGTTTTGGTTGCTAAGGAGCTCAAAAGAGATAAAGGGGCATCAGAATATGTCTAAATGTAATGTGGAGGCTCTGCTTTAAGGAAGTTTCTATTCAAAAGCCATGTGTAACTTGTATATAGTCAGAATTGTTCAGCTTTGGAAGCTGAAGAGCTCTTCCTAAGCTCAGCTGTAAGGCCAGGCTGAGGGCAAGGAGCTGAGGTGCCCCAGCTGTGGGGGCATGGCCCCTGTGCTTGCTGCCTGATGGGGAATTTCTGATCTGAAAAGGCAGGAATCAGACAGCCTTTCCTTTCATATTCTCTGTAGGATAATCTGTGCTGATATGTGCCTCTGCACACCAAGGAGACTTTACTGCTTTAATTACAGTGCTGTAATTAAGGAGGTACCACTCTGCCTTGCTGGCAACCCTGTGATTTACTGAAGCAGCATCTCTATGCTTAATATCACTAGTCAGGGGCAGCTCTCTGAAAGCCTGTAATTTATCTGTGAAGCATTTCATTGTAGTACCTCAAAGACCATCTAAGTCCAGAAAGTATTTTTACATTTTTTACATTTTTATTACCTTTTTTTTAAGTTTTCCCATTATTCTATTCATGGATTTGAATTGGAAGTCAAGATGCACTTGGCTCAATGACACAACCCTGGAGTGCACAGTGCACTGTTTCTGTGAAACTCCTACCAGTGACATTTTCCAGAGCTAACACGCTCTAGAGTGGGAAGCATTTCATGACAGGCATTTCAACAGGATCTGGGTATTCCCAGTCCTGAGTCCAACCTCAGTTATTCTTTCTGGCTGAGCAGGACAGTTACTGATGTAACCCAAGTCAGGCAGCTCCACAGCAGGGCAGACACACAGCGTGGGAAGGGTGAGCATATCTGGTGATTCAGGTGCTGGGATGGTAGGGACCCTGATGCAAGAGACTGCTGCATCCAATTTAGACTTGCCAATTCAGTATCCCTTCTTCCAGGTGAGTATTCTAATCAACAACTTTCTGATTACTCTGAGGTGGCATGCTCTTTTATAGACATATTCTAAACTATTTCAAATTACGTCAGTTTATTTCCACTGCAGAAAAATGTTTTAAACCTAAATATGCTTGTGAGAGAGTATTTTTGTCTTTCTGGTAACCTAATGTTTTTCAATTTCTTCCTTATTGCTCATTTCTGTATTAAAAAGCTGTTTCATGAGCTGTTGAGGTCTGTAAGGCTGCAGTGTATTTGTTTCTAATGTCATTTTTATTCCTCCCCTGGCAAAATCAGGTTGGAGCAACTGAAATATGGGACACTGAATGGGGTGGCAGCCTCCATCTCTATCTCATGTACATGTGCATCATGCTGTCTCACTTCAGATACTCAGAATATTTCATATTTACTTAAGTAACCTTCATAGATGTATGGTATGCATAGAGTTCATCTCCTCCCTGCAAAAATCCCATGTAGTTGATTGTTTTTCCTGAAGTATCAGAGAGCCTAATTTCTTCTTTTAGCATGGAGTGGGCTGACTGTGCAGCTGCTTGGTCAGCTGTACAAACCAGCAGAGCTCTCTGGGCTGGGGTTCTGAGGAACACAACTAATCTCTCTTTATTTCCTCTTGTTCCAGTGCTCATGATCTCACCAAGTGGGATCTGTTCAGTAACTGCTACAGGTTGCTGAGAACTGGAATTGAACACGGAGCTATGCCAGAACAGGTACAGTTAACAGCACCTGCACTGCATCACTTGGGTGCCCAAGGTTCTAAAGAGCTTGGTTGAACAGAGATTCAGAAGTTCAATGCACTGCACTTCCCATGATTTAGGAAAAACAGAGTTTGGAATGAAATTTATAGTGTAGTCAGGGGCTGTGTAGGAGGTGAAAAACCCTGGATTTTGTCACTTTTGAGCTATTTTCCTCACCTTTCTCATCCGTAAAATTGAGAATAAGTAATGTTCCTGGCTCTGAAAAGCAGTGCATAAATCCTGATCTTTACACTGAATTCCAACACTGTAAACCTTGGCTGCAATTGGAATTATCTCAAATGGTTATTGTGCTTTGAAGGTAAGATGCAAGCTTATGGAAACCAGGAAACTGAACATCCCAGTGGAGTTCTTGTAGTGACTACATCTTGGACTTTGTTCCCTCATAGTTCAGTTTTCATCTCTCATGGATGAGCACAGGATCCATCCATCCATTCTTCCAGGATTCCTGTGTAAACTGCAGAATTCCTACTCCAGCATTTAAGCACAATAAGTTATGATTTGATTTTAATTAGAAGCCAGTTGTTAATTCTAACTCAGCTTCATTTCGAAGAAAGAAATTCTCATGAAATTCTGAATAAGTATTTTGTAAAAAGGACCCTAAGAGGATGCATTGCCCCAGGGCATGTGGAAGTCCTGGCTTTGAGCTGTGGAACCTCATGCTCACTCTGCAGTTGCTGCTTCATGCTGGAGTTGTGCTGCCTGGAGGGACAGGGCTGGCAGTAGAAGCTGTCCATGCAGCTGCCAGCCATCCTGAGTTTCTGGGTCTGACAGTGTACGGCTCTCCAAATGCCTCCCTAGGATCTTAGGGAAAAGGTCCTGGAACTTGAACTCTCCTCACTATTTCGTCCCACAGTCCAATAAGGAGTTCGGCAGTTGTAGCACCTAAAATGGATTTGAACTGCTCAAAAGACTCCTTGAACGTGACCCTGTTCTTCTCCATGAGACAAGTTGGATTTTCTCCCTTCTTTTAGCAATTGGGCTACGTGTTCATTTGAGACTGGACCAGAATTCCAGGTTGGTTTAGTAGTGAAGCCAGGTTTAGAGGTATTTAAACAGATGCTTTTGACCCAAGATAGGTAGATGTTGGACTGTACTTCTGTTATGCTGTGACATCACCTCTTGTTGTACTCCAGTGCAGTTTTCTTTAGTTTCCCAGCATTTACAGTGTTTTCACCTCTAGTAGACTGGTTTCTTATTGCACCAAACCAACTAAGGAAATACCCTTGCAAACAAAAAGTGCTGCCTAAGAGCTGCTCCTGTGTCCTCGTCACAAAGGCATTATAGGTTGTACCTACACTTCCCTGGGTGCTTGATGTTTCCAGCCTGCTGGGGTTCTGTCTGTTCCTTGTGTTACAGATTGTTGTCCAGGCTCTGCAGTGTTCCCACTACTCTATTCTCTGGCAGCTGGTGAAAATCACTGAAGGTTCCCCTTCCAAAGTAAGTGGGCGTTTGATCACACAGATTTTATTGACAGATCACAACTTACCTAAAAGGGTGTTAGACCTGATTCTTTGTAACTCCCACTCTTACCATCATTTGTTGTCATTCATAACACATGAAATGTTAATGTTCTGATTTGTTCCATATTTCAGGAGCTATTTAACATTATGCACATGTCTAACCAATACAAACAGTCTTTATCTGGATTTTATAGCAGCTGATTATTATATTTTTATTGCTGAAGATAATGTACTTTACTGTGAGTACTGCGGTTTGCATGGCTGGTAAGGAATGGTGACAATGCCTGTGGAATAGTTGTGAGCAATACTGCTGATATGTAGACCACAGATAATCTTTATGTGTAGTTACCTTGCTTACCCTTTAATTACACCTTTTATGCTGCAATAGAAAGGAAGGGCGCTGGCAGTAAGGAGTGCTAATAAAAGGTAAGTGCACACAAGTGTAATGCAGTCAGGATAAGGTGACATGTAACTTTTCCAGGACCTTTCCTTAGCTCTTTTCTCAATCAGAGACCAACATTCTGTCTTTTTAGAGCTTTTCAGAAATAATACATCGAATTAAAATGGCATGCAAACAGAAGTAATAATTGTACTTCCCCATCAGCATCAAAAAGAAAAAGATGCTATACTAAAGTGCTACTGAAATAAGCATTTTTTGCATAGAAAAATGATCAAAATATATTGTAAATTCTCTGAGTTGTTTTGAATACTGACATTAACATTTAGAAATAGCTACTAGAAAAAAAAGGAATAATTGATGTTCTTTATTTGGGCTGTTATTCCCATTTTCCCCTCTCAGCCTTTTCCTCATTAGCATGCTGGGAGTGTATAATGCTGCATCTTGTAACTCAGAAAACTGAGTCCATGCCATTTGTTTTAAATGGAATCTCATCCCAGTAAAGCATCTCAAGTCCTCTGCTGGCAGCACTGTTCTCCTTAGGGAGAAATGTCACTTTTACGGGAGGAGCTGAGGAACTCACAGTAAACCCAGGAGGCCTTGCACTGCTGCAGCCCTCAGGGCACCAACCCTCGTGGTTGCACCAATCTCATTCCAGCACTTCCTTGGGAAGGAGAACTGGGCTGCAGCTTCCCTGTTGGAACCATATGCTCAGAGCACCTGGCCAGGCCTGGGCACTGCCTGCAGCACCTTTATTCAATGTCTCCCCATCTGTTCTGGAGTGTTGGGTGTTGCTGGGGTTCTTGCCCACTCCTGATGATTCCAGCAGCCCTGTCCTCCTGCTTCCTGGGCACAGCCTTGCCTTTGTTTCGGAACTAAATACAGTAAATTTTTTTGGAACTAAATAGAGTAAATTGCTGTAGTATAGCACACATGGTGCAGTGATAGCTGTCAGCATTGCTGGAAAAAGTTTCAGGTTTTCTCCTGTCTAAATGATAGCAAAAGAAGCATACTTAACCTGCAGCTGGGGATCAACATGCAGCCTCTCTGCATGGAGCATGGGTACAGCCTTTGCATTTTGGTGCCCAGGCATTAATGTGGCTGCTGTTTGCAATGTGACCGTGATGGCCCAGCTAGACTGAAAAAGACCTTTATTTATTTCAGTGGCTGGGTTTTTCCTGTAGACAAGTTAGGAGGCAGCAGTATGGCTTTGCTTCCTTTTTCAGAATAGGCACTTGTATGAGATGTTGTTGTATGAGGTGAAGGCAGAATAGCTTTGATCTCTCCTGTGTTTCTAATCCTGTTGGAATTCATGTTAGACATAACATAGGAGTGGAAGGAACTCCGAAGAGTCCCCCCAGCATGACCATCCCAAGTACAAGTCAGTTTGGCTTTCCCCGATGAAAATCATAATTCCTCTAACCTAGAGAGCTCCTACCGTGTTATTGTTTGGGCTCCCACCCCAGCCTCTACAAAACAGTGAGTTTGTGGATGCTCAGTGCAAGGGCAGCCCTGCATGAGAGCCCTGCAGCCCTGCAGAGTGGCAGCAGCCCCAGCTGTGCTCCCAGCACAAAATGGGCAGGGACAGACAGACCTGCTGGGGCTGGGGCATTCTGGTCTGTGTGCTTTTCTATCAGACTCCCTCCTGGAGTTTGTTCACTGTGAAAATTGGTCTGATGTGCACTGGATCTGCCATTTCACCCACTGGGAAAGCATTTTGTCCATGGCTGTTTTGTAAGTCATTATTTAGGCTTGGAAATGGGTAGACATTAAAGGGGATCCCTTGTAAGGTGTGGGTAGACAAAGGCCTTAACAGGAGCATCTCAGAATGAATATATTTCATGAGTCTTCTTGAAGTATTCAGGCTTTTACAGGAACATTTCTGGCACGGTATTTTAATATGTAGGTCCATGCAGGTTTCTAGTTCTGCTTTGCTGTATCTGTAATGATCTGAGGGCAGAGAGGGGTGATGAAGTGTAGCCTGAATTGGCACCTTTAGTAGCTATATAGCTGGATATAGCTGTAAAAAGTAGGGAGGCTTTTGGGCCCACAAGCCTTTCAGGTTTGAGATCAAAGCAGAAGATTACAAAGCAAAAGACAAGCTGAGAGCAGTTGTTTGGTTTCTATTTAGATACAAATCAGGTAAACTCTGCCAGTGAAGAAAAAGGTCATTGATACCTATAGAGGGCTGAGAGCAGGGAAAAGTGAATTAGGAGGAAAAATAGTGGGGAAGGAAGAAAGATAAAAGATGAAAAGGCTAATGGAGAGAATTTATAATATGTCATAAAACTAATCTCAAATCTTTGTTTTTCTATATCCCATAGATTTATGACTTTTTGTTCCCAGGCTCACATTCAAAGATGATTTTTTAGCTTTCCCTTGAACAACCAGGCCGAGAGATCAGAGATGGAGGGATTGATTTATAAGAAATGTTCTTCTGCTGCCAGCTGGGTCATTTGTGAGTTCATGCTGGCAGTAGTAGCTGGTCTCTTTCACCTGGTTAGGTCCCATTTATGCATTAAATGCACAGGATAAAATATATTAACATTTTGGAGTTGTAAGTACAGGAATCAGGAGTGGGAACAAGTACCTAGTTTGGTTGTAGCAGGCACAAGTTTTACATTTCTTAGGTGTGCTCTGCATCCGTCAGGGGTACATTTTATTGCAGGGAGCTTGCAGGTGGGATGGGGAATTCCAAGTGAATTCTTTGACTAGAGCTCAAAATTGCTTGATAATTTCTGTGTCTTGTATTGATTCTGTGGTAGAGTTAGAGTTGCCAACCAGAGGCATCCATTTGGGAACAGAGCCTTTTTGGAACAAAGTTAATCTTTGTCTGCTGTTCAGATGGCTCTTCAAAAATACATCCCTGTATTTGCCCTGAGAGGATTGCCCTGTTTGGGAACTGTCTTGGGCACATTAATGCTTTCTGAGGGATACTCTGCATTAGAGCTTGGGGCATGCTTGGGATCATGGCGCCCTGCAGGAGCCTCTCTACGTGTGGCAGGGAAAAACTCAATTCTTGTGGTTTAAATCAAATGAGGATCAAGTCAGCTCATGGATTTATTAACAGCACATAGTTAATCCACAGCCAGTGCAATGCATCTCCAGGATAACTATCAGCTGTACAGAACACAGGGCCAGAATATTGGACACTTCTGTAATGTTAATGAACACCTATCAATTCTGGACTGTCCTCCAGCTGTTTCCAGGCTGCTCCAGTCGCCTCCCCAGGACACACAAAAAGCTGCTTTTCTCCATGTTGCTACCAGGAGGGTGCTCTGCAGATTCCCTAAACTGTGCAATAGCATTTGTAGACAGAGCTTAAGGGAGTGATATCAGCATAAAATCGTACAAGAAATTTTAGCAGATGGATGATAATGAATGATTATTTGAATTAGTAGGAAAGTCCAAATTCTCTGCCCAATAACAAAGATTCCACCAGTTAAATCCAGCAGAGAGTTGGGGCAGACTTACTTTAAAACACTTTTTCAAGGTAGCCTGTGGAAAAAAGGGTGTCCTATGGAGTCATCTTGGTGTCTGAAATCTGAAAGGCAAAACTGATTACTGAAGGGAAGGTTGCAGCAGGTGGGGATGGAATGTGTAAGCCTTGAAATGTCCATAGTCTAAAGCTTTAATCTTTGGTCTCCTTCCTGTCCTCTGTTCAGCAGAGGCTGAGGCTGTGTGGGCTGTTGGTTAGCAAACTGGTGCTTTTTGGGGTAGCCAGCATTGTGCTGGGGGGAAATAGTTTATCCTCTGTAGTTTGTGGGAGCTGCCTGTTGTAGCCTGGACCAAAACTCTCCTTCATGTAAAAAGAGGTTTAAGGATGGTTCCAAAGGGAACTGGTAATTCCTCACCCAGAGTTCTCTCCCCTGTAGATCTTGGGGAGCAAGTACAGTTTTGAGGTAGGAGACTGAGCGTTGGAAGCAGTTGTTTCCATCTGGATTTCTTCAGGTTTGGCCCAGGCGGCCGGGACCATTGTACTGTGCACTGTATGTGTCTGTGCTGAAAAGGAAATATTTGCAGAAAAATAGAGTTCAAAACCTTAGAACAGTAAAAAAAAGGCATGAATAGAGCAACTCTGAGAGACAAGACAGAGGTCAAACAGCTTTGAGTGAGCAGCAGCCAGACCAGCCAAGTGCATGGCTATTAGAGTGTGAGAAGGGATTTATAAAGGGATTTAAAGAACAACATAGTGACTTGGTGACTTTTCATATTTAGATGGGCACGGTGAAAGAAAGCACAAAAAGCTGAAGGGAAAAAAAGAGAGCAAGGTGCAAAAGGTTAGACCATGTTCCACAGCTGGGTTGAAAGCTGAGGGCTCCTGGACATTGTGAAGTTGAAGTTGCAAGGAGAAGGGAGTTAATACTGCAAATATGAACTTCAGAGGAAAAGCAGTGGGCACACAGGAAGAAAAGCATGGGGCTTGGTAGATGAATGTAGTAAAGTACAACATTTTAAAATTACTTCAGTGGAAAAAACCAAGCTTCGATGTAAAGCTGGAAAGTACCTGAAGAACTGTAGACACCAATCTTTTGAGCAGTCTTGTTTGGGTTTGGATGGTGCCAAAGCCTCCAGTCCTTGCTCTCAGCAGTTCTGTCTTGTTCCTGCCACGGACCAGTTAAATTGCAGATTTATGACCCTGGTTTCATCTAACAGCCAACAGGATGGGGAAGTGGCTTCATATCAGCTTTTCTGCTGAAGGCAGCAGATCAGGTACTCACACCTCGAGCCTTGGCTGTGCACCCCAGAATGCTCAAAGACTTGGAAATCTCATTCATTTTCTTTCTTCCCGTTTTCTCTGATGAAAAAAATCCCCACCCTGTAGCAGTTTGGGGTTTCTCCAAGCTCAGAAGAGTTCCAGATGGCACCATTGCACTGTTCAGTTGGGCTTTCTCTTGCTGTCTGTAACTTTTCAACAAGAATCTTTGCCATGCTATGCTGTCAGGAGGGAGGATAATAAATAACATGTACCTGCCTGTTAGTCACTTTGACAGAAAGGAAAATGGGAGCGACACTCATTCCCTTCTTAACCTGGATGTAGGATTTTACATAGGTTTTCATTTCTCTGTTGAATGCATGAACATTTAAATCGAAGGTAACTGACAGAAAGTAGAAAGGATTGAAGTGATTGCAATCCCAGTGTTTAAAGGTGTAAATCAGGTGATTATGTAACAGTGTACTCATAAACCTGGCATCAGTCCTAGGTAAAATCTTGAACTGGGAGATAGAAACATGGTTGGTACAAGGCTGAAAGGCCAAGAGATAAGATTGGAAGGAACACATCAATTTTTTGTTGAGAAGGTTGCATTTTTGACTGAGAAGAAAACCAAGTGAAATACCAGTGTCCATAAGACATTAATACCACATTGTATTTCAGGTGAATATTTGGATTTAATGTAATTCATATTCAGTAGCTCAAAACTGATTCGCACATTAGAGAAAATTTGTAAGTGAGAAATCCTTCTGATGCATTCCAGGAGAGATCTGCTAACTGCAAAAAACCCTGGTCATTTTTATGTTGTCTGGGAAGGTTAAGGTGAAGGCATTTAAAACAGGGATGATATAGATCAATTGGTGAACAAAATACAATTTAAAAAGCATAAAAGAGGCATTTTAATGCTGCCAAATGGAAGGGTTATATCCAGGAAAAAAGGGGGGTGATCAGTGGACAGCTGTGGATTAGAACACAGCAGAGCTGTTTTGCAGATTATGTAATGGCACAAGGGATCCATGGCTGTATTATCAGAGAAAAACTTCCCAGGAAAAGGAAGGTGAGGTAGTGCACAGATCTGCGGTGTCCATATCAGAAAATCCCACTCCCTCTGTTGAAAATTATGAGAGGTTCAGAGCTTTGGGAACACCTGAGGTGCTTGGGCACACTGACAGCCCTGCCTTCTGCTGTGAACCAGCACAGGGAGAACATATGGACCACAAAAAGGCTTTTTAGTAAACACAGAAGAACGAGATCCTGTGGCAGGAAGCATAAGAAAAGCTAAAACCAGAAATGAGACACATGGACTGAACAGTCAGCATCATTAAAGCATTTCAGCAAGGAACACATTGCCTGTACATTGTATGGGTTCCTCCCGTTTTGGTGGGATGCTGTTCTGCAGGACATTCTCTCTTCCCTGTGGAAGCTGATAGAGCTGTCCTGGGGGGGAAAGTGTGCAGAGCAGTGAGCCAGCTATCCTGGCCTGAATTCATTGAATTTAATTTGGGGTTCTTGTTTTCTTCTCAGTGTTTGGTTCATCATTGCTGTAAAACCGAGGGGCTGCTTCCCTGTGTGTTCTCTTTGAATAACATCTTCCTTTCACAGCTTTTTTGTTGAATGTGTGAAATTATCATTATTTCTTTTATTTTGCTTCCTCCTAGCAACCTTTTATTAATTTTTATATACTTTTCTTCTCTAATGTTTTTTCTAGGAGGACTTGTTGGTATTGAGGAAAACTGTGAAATCCTTTCTGGCTGTCTGCCAGCAGTGTCTGTCAAATGTCAACACTCCAGTCAAAGAACAGGTAAAGGGAATGCCTGTCATGCTTTCAGAAAAGTGTGTGTTCTATTGTAGTAAAACTCAAGACAACACTACATCAGACTTAGAGTACAATCATCTGTGCTCCTGTTTAAATAAACCTGAAAAAACACCCCTGTATTAACAGCACTTTCAAAGCACAGCTCAGGACAAATTAATTTTGGATTAACAATAAGGATTACTTGGATGCTCAGGCTCATTTCTAGCTGTCATAACTTCAGGCATCTGACTCGTGAAAGCCTGTTCCTTTAGACACTGGATTAAGAGATGGAAATAGGCACTTCTGGAGGGTGATTGAGACCTCAAATGGGCTGAACATTTCTGGATTTTTTCCCATTGAATCAAAGGACTTGTTGAAATAATTCAATCTGTCTCTGAAGAACACAATAGCTGGTTTGTTAGCTGAGATTATGTGAATGTACACTGATTTATGTCAAGCCTGTTGACATTTTATTTGTCTACAAACGGCATTTCTATCAGACCTCCCCAGATTTTGCAAAGACCATAACGGGCCTGTTTTTTGTCTGTGGTATTTAAAAGATAATGCTTCTTCAAAGACAGCTTTACTTGTTTGAAAGATAGCTCTGTTTGGCATTTACTCCCTGTTCTGCAGGTTGCTAAATATAAACAGTAAATGCTCAGAGATGTCAGTAGTTTATGTATTTCTAAAGGACTTGTGTGGCATTGGCTTCCAGCAGATTTTAGTTTAGTAATTGTTTTTTAATATTCAGAGTAGTTGCTCTTGGCATGTTGTATTAATATTATATAATGTGAAAATATCTTCTAGCTTCATGCAAGTACCACCCTTCCAGCTTGAGCTGGGCCTGGTGTCCTTCCTGCCTCAGCAAGTGCAGGTGATCCTCCCCATTCCTGCAGTGACTTTGTTTTTGGGGTCTGTTAACATGGCTTTGTTCTCTTATCAGTGGCCACAATGGATTTTTCATTGGTAATTTAAGCTTTTCTTAGAAGTTCCTTTGCCGTTCACAGTTCTGGGGAAGTTTTCAAGCCTCAGCCAGACAAATCCACAACCAACCAGACCTGGAGAGAGCAAATGTCCCAGTCAGAGTAGGTTGGACTGGACACTCCAGGGATCCCTTCCAGCAAAAATTTCTATGATTTGCTTTCATTTTCTTCCTTACAAACGATATTTCTGTGAGTGCAGGACTGCTTCTTATTCCTTTTGTTTTACTGAGTTTTTTGAGAATTATGTGTAAATTATATTGTCTCCCTACCATATTTCATCCTTAATGTACGCATGTTTTTGACGTCCCTATCAAAGGAAAAAGATCTTAAGTATTTAGAGAAACAGGACTGAAACATTTCAAGTTTTCCATGACTGAGTGAAATAAATACCCTATGACTGAGTCCACTGCTGCCTTCATATTGGGCAGAAATCAGCACTGTCAGTGCTTTACTCATATGCTCTTTTTTAGAGCTCTGCATTAGGAAGAGCTTAATTTCGATTGAGTATCAAAGGAATTTAGAGCAGGTGAGATCATCACTGAAATGAATCACAACCTTTTGGATCAAGTGGAGAAAAATCTCAAATAGCAACATCTGTTCCCAGAGTCTCAGCAGAACACAGCTTACGATGATTTGCATCTGTTCTTCCCTGAGTGGAGCTCATTCAGATTTTAAAACACACTCCAAAAATAAGGGATATACTGTGAAGTTCAGCATTCACAAAGATTTAATTTTGGAAGTTGGTAAAGCTCCCAGAACCTGACATTAAAAATAGAGAAACTAAGATGATTAAAAAGTGCTTCAAAAGGTGTTAAATGTGACCAAACACAGACAGCTGGCTGTGACACCCCACAAAAGCCACTTTGGGGCAAAGCAGTGTTACTGCCATGCAGGAATGTACAGATAAGCCCTTGGAAGAAAGAAAGTTAGTAACAACTGCCTTCTTTCCCTATTCTCAGGTAGTTGAGGGTGTAATAGTAATGAGCATAAATCATGGGCAATTCTGCCCAGGTTGGCTTTTACCTGGATTTGAAAGTGGTGCAGATATACTTGATTCTTTTTTTTTGCAAGAATTGTTGATGAAATTCTGCAAGATTTTCTTTGCTAATGGCTGCTTGTTTGGATTTTTGAGGTCTGACAGTGGCTCAGCTTGAGTTTTCCCTCATAATGTTCAGGTTTTTGCTTGATTGATTTTTCTAACTGTTTATCAAAAGAGATGTGTTTTCTTAACTTCAAATTGGGCTGCAGTTCCTGGATCAGAGGTAGATTTAGAGCTCTTTTCATAGAGAAGAAATGGAAGTTTGCTATCCAGGACATGGAAGAAGAAATAAACACAGTTCCTTACATAGGAACCAAAGGCACAACATTTCAAAGTTAGAGGAAACCCGTATGAATACTTTCCACAGCACACAAACAACTACAACTGAGAACAGTTCCAGAAGCCATTTAATAATAGCAGGGGATATCTGGAAATGACATCAATGGTGTTTTGTGTTTTCCTTACTTGACTTTTCACTGCATTCATTCTCTTGTGCCTGTCAGGCTTTCATGCTGCTCTGTGATCTCCTGATGATTTTTAGCCACCAGCTGATGACAGGAGGTCGAGAAGGGCTTCAGCCTTTGGTGTTCAATCCAGACTCAGGCCTCCAGTCAGAACTGCTCAGTTTTGTGATGGACCATGTGTTTATTGATCAAGATGATGAAAACCAGAGCATGGGTATGTTTAGCATTTTCTATACCAGACACAGAAGAAAGGAGAAAATAGAATTTTCTGAGCAGTTTGCTCCAATGTGTTCAGAAGTATTCCTACTTTAGTTTTGGGAGGTCTCTGCTCTAAAGTTTCTTATCTAAGTTGTGGAATGTTATTTTATATATGGTACTATATTTAAGATTTTATGTGTATAGTTTCTTTTTCATTCACAGAGTGCAGTCTTGCATAGGGACTTAACACTTATGGCATTGCCATTCCATATTAATGCTTCTTACAACTGAATTTTACTTTCTGGTGTTTAGAGCCATTGATTTCACATCTGAAAATCCAAGGCAGGAACAAGTATTGCTGCTTCTAATTTTTTTTTGTTCAATATTTATAGTTTAGTCATGTTAATGAAGCATCTCTGAATGTCCTGTGTTTGAGAAGTTAAGCACAAGCATTTGGCAGGTCTTCACTGTGGCCTTGCACAAGGTAAAGGAAATAAATGACTCAGTTCATGGGCGTTATGTTCAGGATCTACTCAGGACTGTGGAGAGCAGCCTTGGTCAGTGGTGTGTCATGTTCCTGAACTTCTCGGGAAGTTTTGAAGTAGGCAGGACTCAAGAATTATCACCTTTCAGTTTTAGCTTCTTCTCAATCAATCCTTCTTGCTTGGTGTTCAAGAATTGATTTTTTTCTAAAAGCTCCCCTTTGATAACGCTGCTTTAGAACTCAACAGTTCCTTACATACATTGTTGTTGATGATGCTTTCAGAGGGAGATGAAGAAGATGAAGCCAACAAAATAGAAGCTTTACATAAGAGAAGAAACCTTCTGGCTGCCTTTAGCAAGCTGATAATTTATGACATTGTGGACATGCATGCAGCAGCAGATATCTTCAAACACTATATGAAGGTACAGCTCGTGCATTCTGCCTGTCCTAACTGAGCGCAGTCTGTAGAGTCAGGGCCCCTCCTTCCATCCCTTCCAGGGCTGTAGTTACAGGTGGAACACTTTTGAAAGCATTTTCAGCCTTATTGGATTCTTTGTAATAATTTTCCCTAAGCTGCAGCTGGCACTGAGCAGCAGCAAGCACTGACCTCCCTCTGCTGTGTAGCACGTGTGCTTTATTTAAGGCAGCACCAAAAGCTGGTCCTGTGAGGTGCTGAGTACTACAGAGAGTTTCTTACCCTCCTCCTCAGATTCATTCTAGAATCCACAATATCTGTTCAATGCTATGTTTCACTGTCAGTCTCCCAGGCTTGCCATAGCAGGCAGGGTTTTTGTGAGAGAAGATTTTTTTAAAGAGGACATCAGGAAAGAAAAAAGCTCTGCTGTGAGTGGGTCTGTGGTAACTGAGTCTCTTCCCAGTTTTCACTGCTTCCAGAGAGCTTTTAGGCCCAGTGAAGGTCAGAAGGACCTTCCTCCCCCTCTGTCAGGAAGACAGAGGGGGAAGCAGGTCCTTTGCTCGAGACACTGTGTGAGATCCTGACGTGAAATATGAAGGATTCAACTGGAAATCCTCCAGCTGTTCATTAGGAGGACACAGCACACTAAAATCCCCAGGACATACTGTAGCCATCAGTCAGGGTTAGTCTTGCTTGGGGGTGGTTTTCTAGAGTGGGAGTTTCTAATGAAGCTGTCACCACCCAGGTCCTTCCTGGCCACCCAGCTGCCCTCAGGGTCTGTGGAGCACACAGCTGAGTGCTGCTGTCTGCTCACACCTGCATGCTGAAGGTGTTGGTTCAATGTCACTTTGTTTCTTAGAGTTGGCAGCCATGGGCCACTTTCACCAAGTGCTTTGTTTGGGGCAGGAAATACTCTTTTGTTTTTCAATGTATTTGTTACAAAAGATAATAAATACAGAAGTTCCCTACCTTATCACAGGGTTCAGTTTAAATTTTGATACTGAAACATTGCCCCCACTCACACCAAAAATCTGGATTTGACAATAGTTTTTTTTGCAATTGTTGCCTTTTCAAGTCAATTAATCTTTCTCTTGGGAAAACTGTTAAGAAATTGTATGAGATGTTGAATTTAAAGAGGGGTTTTTTCACATTTTTTTCCTAGTACTACAATGACTATGGAGATATCATTAAGGAAACCCTGAGCAAAACCAGGCAAATTGATAAGATCCAGTGTGCAAAGACACTCATTCTCAGTTTGCAACAGGTAAGAGTACTGATCTTTTGTTAGAAATGCCTCACCGCCAGAAGCCCTGGCCAGGATTTCCCCTGGTGCCCTTCCCAGGGAAGCAGAAATTCTGTCCTTCCTTTGGACATTGCCCTGCCCCTGATTCAGGCTCTCACTGCACTAAATACCACACAGGCCCTTGAAGTATCAGCTACAGCCATTGCACAGAGAAATTACTTCTGTAAATTAGATGCTCTCAAATCAGCTGCGCCTCCCAAAATTCATTCCTAAGGGATTTCCTGTAGGAATCTGGAAGCTGAGAGAGCTCTGTGAAGACTTGTGAAAAGCAGATGTACTTCCAGAAGAATCAGGGAGTGTCAAAGCAGCTCCTGTCTGTAGAACGTGGACAGAGGAGGAAGTGGGTGCCACACATCAATCAGGGTAACATCATTCTATGAAAAAAATAATTACATGAGCTCTTTGCAAGTGCCTCAGTGATGGGTAACAGCCAGTGTGAATTTGTCAAGGAGGAATCATGTCAAATTAAGCTGCTGTCATTAATTACATAGTAACAGAGCTTGTGGAGATGAGAGAAACAGTGATGTGATCCAGCCTGATTTAATATTGCCCCTGACACTGTCTCCCATGATATTTCATCAGCCACTTGGGGAGATGTGGTGCAAATGGCAAAGCCAGGAGGAGATGTGGAACTTGGCTGGACAAGCACTGAGCAGTTTCAGTGTTGTGCTGAGAGGGCCTTGGAGGCAGCAGTGCTGGCACACAGGACTGAGGCTGCAGTAGGGGAACAATAGGTTTGCTCCCCAAATTCCAGGGACAGCCTGGTCTGATGGGTGATGGAGGGGTGATTTTAGAGGACAGCATGAGAGTGCAGGACCTGCTTCATGAGTTGGGAGAATAAGAGATGCAATTCAGAGAAGGTGGGTGCAGAATTCCATCAAAATAACTCCTAGTTATTGTCCACACAAGTGCAATAGGGGGGACAGCTGGCAAACAGCAATGGGACAGGAGAAATTCTGGGAACTGATGTGGACTCTGCTGTGTCTCAGTGAAAAAAGTCATTGCAATGGCCACTGTCACATGGAACAGGCTAAGAACACAAGTCTTTCAATAAAAGTGTTTCCCAGCTCACAGGTGCTAACAAGTGAGCTCTCTCTGCAGCTGTTCAATGAGCTTGTTCAGGAGCAAGGTCCAAACCTGGACAGGACGTCAGCCCATGTCAGTGGCATTAAGGAGCTGGCCCGTCGCTTTGCCCTCACTTTTGGCTTGGATCAGATCAAGACAAGAGAGGCTGTGGCCACACTACACAAGTGAGTGGTGGTAAATAAACTAGGTTTTTATATTACTTCAGATTACAACTTTCATTCAGCATACTCTTTCTAAAGGTACGTAATCTCAACAGGTCATGGAATAATTACATATTCTCCAGTTATTTAGAGGGTGTACATGTATGTATGTAGAAAGGAATTAAAAGTAGCTGCTACCTAATTATTTCTTGGAATTGATTGGAATTGCCATGTTTGTTTATCTCAGGTAAAGCTTGTGTAGGTTGTGTCTAACAACTGAGAATGGTTCTTTGTCCCACACCACTATGGAGCAACCAAGGGCTTTTATAAAAAAGTACTCCAAAAATATTTTGGAAATCTTTTAAAGTGAATTAAAACTTTTTATGTAATTGCCACATAGGAAAGTGTAGCAAAGTTCTACTGAATTTAAATTATGACTTTCCCATGCTGTAAAAAAGTTCAGATACTCAAGTTTGGTGCCTCAGGCTCAGTCACAGAGCCTGAGATGAGCAAGGCAGGGTGAGAAAGCAGCAGGGGCCAGGACATGCCGGTGCCTTGGGGTGGCAGGAAGGGAAATGGTTTCTTTAGGCTGAGGTGACAAAACAGAGCTGGGCATGTCCACGCTCCGGGGACTCTGTTCCCTGCTCTGGCTCTGGATGCAAAGGTTGGAACCTATTTTATCTGACATATTCCGTGGAGCTCCTGCTCCTGGGCTGCTGTGCCACAGCCACAGCGTTCGGCACCTGACGAGTCCCTCACACTGGGCAAGTTCCCCTTGCCATGGACTGGCCTCACTGATCTGAGGGGGAATCTCACAAATCCACAGGGAACATGGCATTCCCCTCTGTCCCAAAACAGCTGTTTGCTGGTAATGGGGAAAAACATTGTGATGGGATATGAGGATACCAGAAATTTCATCACAGCTCAGATTTTGGGGAACTTTTTTTATTTTATTGCAAATGTCTGAACAAGTTAATATTTCTTTACTCTAGAGATGGCATAGAGTTTGCCTTCAAATATCAGAATCAGAAAGGACAAGACTATCCACCTCCTAACCTTGCTTTCCTCGAAGTACTCAGTGAATTTTCTTCCAAACTCTTGCGACAGGACAAAAAGACTGTGTAAGTAATACTCTGTTTTCTTCCTGGGCCCTCAAAATCCCTTTGCTGTGGGTTTCAACTCTCTGCTTTGAGGTTTTCACAATCTATCATGGGCTGTGGAAAGTCCCAGTGAGACGTTTCACATACATACTTACTCATCCTTTTATGTTTTAAAGTAATAAAAATAAATGGGAAAAGGAAAGTCAGGCCCACTACTGAGGTGAGTTTGAGACCTCCCAAAACAACGTTCTTCAAAATTTCCCATGGGGTACTGAAAATAAAAAAAACAATGTTTTTTCAGGCTAGAAGAAAAGAAATTAAACGTTAGCAGTGCAGGGAATTTAGAGGCTGGAACCACTGCATTAACAGCTATTTCTGTTGTATGTTTACATAAACATGCATTTGTTGTTTATTTTAATACATTGGAAGACTCCAGTCAAACATCAGCCAAGCACTGTGTGCCCAGTGTAGAACTGAATTGTCTGAATAACTTTATGACCATTTAAAAGTCAATTGCCAGATTTGCTGATTTATGATTATAGGCATCTTTCCAGTCAATTTTGTGACCACAGTGAGTGCCAGACAGAAAGGTCAACTGTAACTGCCTCAGCTGACTCCTTCTGTCAAACCTTGCTTAGTTTTCCTGGGAAGACATTTGTTTTAAAGGACTTTTCTATTAGTGTTAACAATTATGAACATTATAGCTTCATCTGTGTAATAAGAAATGCATTTTGGTTAACTTTGTGTAGTTTTTAATGTGTACACACTTAAACCAATTTCATTTTTTCATTGTATCAATAATTTATCAATTCAGCAAACTCTGTAGAAGAAATAATAAAAAGAGCTTGAGAATGGGATGATCCAGTTGGGCTGGCTTAGCACTCCATTTGTGAAGCCGCTCTTCATTGTTATATCCTGGAATCTTGTCAGCCTTTGTCCTGTTCTTCAGGACAGGACTTAAGGATAACAGGATTTTATGGATTATCTTCCTACCTGAACTGTAAATTCTCCTGCATGTTGGGCTAAGTGCCATTGGCCTGTTTCCTGTTGAATTCGGTGAAGTTCAGCCTTTCTGGAGAGCCATCCCTTCACAAGTTCGCAGTGTCTAACATTTAAAGTGACATCATGCTGGGCAGTGTCCCTGACAGCCTCTGTTAACCTGAGCCTTTGAGTGAAATTCAGTTCTTTGAGACATTTTGTTCCTTTACCCTCCATGTTGCCATTTAGATTCCTTCTTCCTTCTCCTACCCACATACCCAACCCCTGGCTGCTCCTGGAGGGTCTGAGGATTGCTGTGCTGGAATCCATTTCTCCTGAATTTACCTGCCTGTATTGTAGTCATGTGTACCTGAGCTAGTGACCTCAACTGAATCTGAAGATCAGTGAAAAGAAATAGGTCCTTGAGGGCCTGATTTATCTGCGATGTGCTAAACTGCTGTGTGGGGGTGAGCTCAGCCCTGCCCCAGCTCTCTGTGCCTGTGGTGGCCAGTAGAAGGGTCAGAGTGGAGAAGGTGGCTCCACTCCTGCCCAGGGTGCTCCACTGACAGGACGAGCAGGGCTGGACTGGGGTGCTGGATTTGCCCTTCTCTGTAGCTCCTCCAATCCTCAGGAACCTCTCCCTTCCTGGGGCTGCCCGTGCTGAGGAAGGTCCATGACCACCACCTGCTGGAGAAGTCCCGTGCTCGGAATCACCTCCCTTCCTCCCTGCCTGGGACCCTCCCCAAACCCAGCAATGGGCTCTTCTTCTGCAGCCAGAAGTGCTCTGGAATGACTCCCAGAGTCCCAGGAGCACATGGCTGCCTGGCTGCCCGAGTTCTTCAGCTTGGCTTCCCTGCCTCAACTCCCAAATTATCCACCCCAGAGCCTGCAGGAGTCATGGGCGCTGGGCCGGAACACCCTCCCTGTCAGGGGCCAGCACATGCTGCACTTCCACAGGGATTCTGCTTCCTTCTGCTTGGCTGCTGGCTCTTTGCTCAGGGGAGAGAAACGGGAGAAGTTTCCAGTTTGGTAATGGAGCAGCAACACTGGTTTCATTTAGTTTTTCTATCCTGTTAATTTGGCCACCCATTTTATGAGTAACTCCAGAATTGCTGATAGCCATTTATGGATTTGTTCACATCTATAGATTTCATATAAACATGTTCATTTAAGGTGCCAGACTCATATAGCTGGAGAAGAAAATTATACTAACACTGTTACAAACCCACAAGGCAGATACAGACAGGGGAATCCTGAGGAATTAATGTAGGTGTGATTGCCCTTGAAGGCATTTATTTCCATTTGTTTCTCTCAGAGAGACTGCTGGCTTAGAGTGGACTCTAACTAGTGGGTGTCAGATGAGGCAGAGCCTCAGCATGGTGTTCTTACTTCTGGAAGTTCAGTTTCTGGCTTTGTTGAAGCTGGTAAGAACTGCCAGAGTGAATCTCCTCCAAAATGCTGACCAAAAAAAAGGTCTCTCAGGTTTGGCATCTGGGCAGCAAAGAAATCCCAAGTGGTGTCACTATCCTCCTTCACAATTTGGCCATAAACAGGCACTCAAGTTCTAGAAATACAAACTGCAGGCAGAAAAGCTTCACTTTCCAAAACTCTTCTTCAGGTAGATTCTCTGAAATCATGAAGCTCTCGAGTTGCACTGTTTGTACTGTAAAAGAGAAATACACCAGGAATTTCCCGTTAGTGCCAGGTTTGGGAGTTAGTCAGTGTACACATGAAAAAGGGAAAGAGGAAGATTCACAATATTCAATAAAACAGTAGACAGGAACCTGCTGTTTTTGAACAAAGTTATCCCATTCGTTGAATCAAAAAATGGGCTGTGATTCTTACCCTGGCATGAGGAGTGGACTGTTCTGGAGCTGGACTGTGTAACAACTGCAAGCCTGCCATGAGCTCACAGAGGAAAATTCTGCATTTCCATGTGGAATGTGACGGGTTCACTCCCACTGCTGGCAGCCTGGCAAGGGGATATTAAAGGAAATTATGACTGAAGGGTGCAGGAAGTGATGATGAAGTACCTGAGTGCTCCTACCAAATTTCTGAATGTTTGGCTCTGCAGCCTGAAACTCTTTAGAATCAAATTTATGTAGATTTGCGTGTTCATTTTAGAGATTAATTCTAATTCCATAATTAAATTATTAATGGGAAAAGAAAACTGACCAGGAGGGAGTTGTTGGTTCTTTCCTTCAGTTAAGACATGTACACTGGACTTCTCATGGCAGCAGACAAGAACTTCAGATTTTTTATGGAAAAATAAGTGTTTGCATTTGATGAAGCTGTTTTTCTTGCTCCAGGATGCCAAAGGATATCCCACACCCTTGCAGGAGTGGTTCCCTGGCTGCCTGGCTGCTGACACAGTGGCCATGTACAGGTGTCTGGAGGGGCGTTGCTGCACCTCTGTACTCCTGTCTTGTCTTTCCAGTCACACGTACCTGGAGAAGTTCCTGACAGAGCAGATGATGGAGAGGAGAGAGGATGTGTGGCTGCCCCTGATCTCCTACCGGAACTCCCTGGTGACGGGGGGCGAGGACGACAGGATGTCTGTGAACAGCGGCAGCAGCAGCAGCAAAGCCTCCTCCGTCAGGAACAAGAAGGGCCGGCCCCCCCTGCACAAAAAGAGAGTGGAAGGTTGGTGTGGGCTCATCCTGGGCTCTCAGGAGAGGGAGTTCACCAGTCAATGCAGAAATATGTGACACATTCTGCACGTGCCAAAACCAAGGCATCAGTTCTGCAGGGTCTGCAGGCCTCATTCTCCTAGGGGAAATACCTCCACAAGCCCCTATTCTTGTTTGTCTTGGCCCAGATTGGCAGATCAGAACTGTTAAAAGCTGCTGCTGCTAGTGGGAGGAGGTGTTTGTGGAGTTACCTGCTCTTTCTCACTCATGGACTGCTGGGTTTCTGCCTGTGCTTCACTCCGGGACAGTTGTTAATTCACGGGGAGCTGGAGCAAATTCCAGGCAGGAATTCTGATATAGATCTCTGTTGTTGCAGGACCACTGGAGAACACTAAAAAGACATCTTTTTTTTGTTTAAAATGGTATTGATGTCTAGTACCTGCATTTTCTGGGAGCTCAGGCATGTTCATCAGGAATCTGGCTGTGATAGCAAATGTCTTACAAGGCTGCATCTGTTCCTGGCCAGCCTGTGTGATGTTGTGTGCACTTTGGTGAATATTAATGTGCTGTTCCATTGCAGAGTAGGTGTAAGTGGGATCTGAAACTTCAGGGGGTTTTCCAAGGTCAGTATCAATGCTAGTAACTCCTCAGTAAGGAATCCAATGCTGAGGGGTTTTCCAAGGTCAGTATCAATGCTAGTAACTCCTCAGTAAGGAATCCAATGCTGATTTGCCTGAATATACAGTAATTTCCCAAAATATTCCCCAGAAGTTTGCCCATAGGCATTTCTGCAGCAGGTCCATTCCCCACTGCAGCTTGTGCTGAGCAGTCTGTGCACCAAATCCTTCTGTTTCCCACAGGCAGCCTCAAGTGCAGGTACATAAAACACTGCTTCCTTTCTTCAGGCACTCTTCTTCTTCCTTCAGGATGCCAAGATTTTCACAGAATTCAGCTATCGAGGTTTTCTTCTTTCCTCTTGTTGTCATTTTCATTCTATTCTATTGTATTTTACCTGTATCCTTCTTTTTCCCTGGGAAGTGTAGTAGCATCTTTGCTTCCCTGCAAGGCAAAACTCAGCCTTATGATGTAGTTTTTAGGCTTTGCCTCATATTCTTCCGTCTCCCCCTCCTTCAGTGACCAATAGAAGGGAGAATTGATTTCCAACACTTTGCATTTGAGTATCTCCTTTTTCTTGTTTCTCTAACTTCCACTGTAGAGGATGTAGAGCAAGGGAAAGGTCACTGCAGAAATTCTCCTGACATCAAAGAACCATATCCAGTCCCCTCTGGTCCCTTTGCCACCTATAGCCAGCACATGGGGGGTTCAGCAGACAGGGCTGGAGGACATTCCCTGTTGCTCCTGAGAGGAAATGTGCTCTGTGACATTTCTTCACAATGCCTTAAGAAAATCAGTAGGTTTTTAAAAAATAATCCCTAACATAAAAATGATTCAAAGGTGGATTCAAGAATAAATAGGCAGCTTTTTAGACAACATTTATGCCTAAAGGGTAGTAAAAAGCAAAGGAAGAATGAAGAGATCCATGGAGATCCCCATCTACTTTCTCACCACACGTTTCCTGTTCATAAATCTGTGATCTTGTCATCTCTGTTGTCATCTCCTGTCTTTCACTCCAGTAAGTGGATTTTTTCCTACATGTCTCTGGCTGCACTCTTGCCTGCTCTATCCCATTCTCCTCAAGTCCCCTCTCTTCCCTCCTCTCTTGCTCCCTTCCCAACATGAGCACAGGATCCCACCTAGACCTTCAGTCACATCATTATCACTGAGTAAAGTGCCCCCTTCCTGCTCCGCTCCAATGGTTCTAATACTTCTAAAGCTCTGGGCTAACCAGATTTTGGAGTTAATGCTCCACCTCACCTTAGTGTTTAACTGAATCTGGGTTGCTATAGCTGTATGAGATTAACAGTCTTTTATTTGGATTGTAAACTCAGGAATTGGGAATTACCTTGGTTGTTTATGTGCAAGGTGCCCAGAAATTGAGGCAGTGCTGCAATAGGATTTTGTTTGCAATGGAGTTTGTGTTTGTTCAGGATTTCTACTTTAAATGGTTGTTACTGCTGGGAATAGCTGGCAGTAGTACTTAACAGAATCTAAAATTAGAGCTAAAAACTTTCTCATTCCAAGCATTGATCCAGCTGACCCCTTAGTGCACACTTTTTTCAATGCTGCCCAGTTTGTTACCAGAAATCAGCAATGACTTCAGTGTTCTCTCTCTAGATGAGAGCCTGGAAGGCTCCTGGCTGAACAGGAACGAGAACATCCATACGCCAGGGACACTGCAGGCACCTCAGCTCACCTCCACTGTCCTGAGAGAGAACACAAGACAAATGGGAGAGCAGATCCAGGAGCACGAGTCAGAGCAGGGATCTGAACAGGATTTTTTACACAAGTAAGTGTTGGAATTTCAGCATCAAATACAGTCAGCCAGGGAAAGGAATTGGTAATGATTTATATGGATATTCTTAGCCTCTTACTCCAGAGATGCAGTATTGATTTGCAAAACCAGGTGTTTGGAAATGCCTGGACTACAGCTCAGCAATACTTCAATATCTTCAAGAGGTCTCAGGAAAACCATGTTGTAGTGAAATAATACTAGAAATCCCTTATTTTAAAATTAACTCATAGCATAACCATGCAGTTTTGGTGCTTATGTCCCAGACTGGGTGGAACTATTTGTCTAGAAGAGCTGCAGATACTCTCTTCTCTCTCCCCCTGCCTGATGTCAGAGCTATGGTTCTCCAGACACCCAGACTGATTTCTTCTAAATGAACTCTGCAATCCCATTCCAGCTGCTGAGTTAGTAACTCCTGTTCTGGGGTAATTGCCTGCAGGCAGTTTGATTTTGCCCTAAGTTAGGTATTGTTTTTGTCCCTTTGCTCCCCTTTTAGCACCTCCATGCAGAGGGGAAGGCATTTGTTACCTGTGGCAGCTGCGTGCCCGGGGCTGTTCCGAGGGCTGCTGCCGGGATGGATCAGGGGAGCTCAGGCTGGCTGTGGGTCACAGGCAGGTGCCCCTGGCTGGGCACACACAGCACAGCCCAGGCAGAGCCCTGCTCCTGCCCTCCCAGAGCCTCTTTTCTCCTTAGTGCTGAGGGCTCCTGGCTCCTCCTGGCCTTTCTGAGGTCAGGGATTTGCTGCCCATCTCCTGCCTCCCCAGGTGTTGCCGTAACTTCTCCTTTGTGAGGAAGATGCTGTGGCTTTCAGTTTCTCCTTAAGAATTTTCTACTCTGCAGTAAAACCAGACTAAAATTGCTGGAGCAAAACTTCTCAGTCCCTCTCTGATCTCACCTGTGGCCCAGCTGTGTCTCTGTGACCATTCCATTACTCTGGAAGGAGGACAGCTTCCCACTCCTGTGGTTTCTTCCCATGCCTGATGAGCAGGTGCTGCCTTAAGCCCTGGGAGACACTTCCCTGTTCTTGGGGGAGCTGAACAGGCTCTTGCCCAGCACCTGAGCCCCTGTTCCCTCTGCCTCAGGGGGTGCTGGGCCAAGGCAGGGAGCATCTCTTTCCCCTCTGTTCCTTTGCAAGAGCAGGATTCCACATGGAAGTTCCCTGTGTGAACTGACAATGGGGAGTGGGAATCCTTCCCATTCAACCTGGGCTTGGCTCTCACGTATTTCCTCCAGGTCAGCTTAGGAGAGCTAAAACTTGCCCCAGCTACAGAGCAGAGAGCTGCTGAACTGAAGGGTTGTGTTCAGGAGAGTGTTTGGTTCTAGGTTGTTTTCCCATGGGTTATCCCAGTTTATCCTGTCAGTCTTACTAGGGTGCACATTACAGTAAAAGGTGCTGTTGCTCCAGAAGAGCTGCTCTGAATTCGCTGCTGTTCCTTGTGCTGCACCACACAAATCTCAGTAGAGGCACTGCTGGCTGCTGGCATTAACAGGGCAGCCTGGAAGGTATTTATGTACACATGGGTAAGGTACTGGCCCAGGATCAGGGTATATGTGTAAAAACAGTTTGGTTTTCATGACATTCTTGTTTTAAAACATGTCAGTTACTAATTTGGATCTATATTTTGCCTGATCTGACACAGTGAAGTAGGATTTAACAGTAACAAATTTTAGAGGTGCTCCCACTCCAGGTGCCTGTCCCTAATGATGGAGCCATGTCAGTGTTCTCCATACCTGCTTTTATTGCAGCAAATTGATTTTTTTGTGCACATACAGTGAGGGGAGACAAGTTGTGGAAGGGAATCCAGAAGGTGTGTACAATGTGGATGTGATTTAATCATCCTAATCTGAAGCATGGCCAGACACAAAACTTGGAAATAGACACTGCCCCAAGGTAGCCAAATCAGAAGTGTTCCTGCTGTGGGTCCTAACATGTCCCTGTGTCAGTCCCCAGATGCAGATCTCGTGGCTGGGCCAGCAGAAACTGGAGGACCTCAATCGAAAGGACAGGACAGGAATGAACTACATGAAAGGGAGAAGTGGCGTAAGGCACGCAGTGTAAGTGCTCACAGCCTGCTCCCCCTGACACAGCCCTGTGCAGGGCAGCACACATTGAAATGTCACTTCTTGGGGGAGTTCAGTCGTTTCTGTGCCATTGTAAGCCTTGTGCTGAAGGCAGAGGGGCAGTTTGTAATGCTGGGATGGATCCAGCCCAGCATTCCCATTTTCTGACTGTGGCCAGACACAGTGCCCAGTGACAGGGTGCAGTTCCCTCTTGCTCTCGCCCAGCCTTCACCTGCTTCTGTGCCATGGGCATTCCATGGTTTGTGTGCTGTGTAGTTCCCTGGGAGCTCTGCCCACAAGCGTGTTCATGTGGCTGTCCCCTGGATCCTTCTGTCACCCCGAGCAGCAATGGAGGGGACAGCGTGGGTGAACACTGAGGCACCACATGCTCTGTGCTGATCCCACTGAGTCCTTCAGCACTGGGGCTTTGAAACTGGGCTTGGAGTCACTGCTGGAATCCCAGGGACTTACCAGGGATCCTGGCAAACTGTCACTCCTTCCTGGTAAAGGGCAAGCAAACACAGAGGGGTTATTTCCCTTTTCTTGTTGAGGACAGCTTTAATTCTGTGTACTCTTTACAGTTCTGGCACAGGGGCCTTTGCTGCTTTAGCCTGGGCCAGTGCTTGGGTGGGTGTTAATTCCCATGGATATTCCCAAGATATTCCCTGCTGGCTTTACCCTTAGCATTGGGGCTTGTGTGAAGGCATTAAGCAATAGGATTTGAGCATTCTCTTTAATGACAAAGCTCACAGCTGGGAAATTTTTCTGATTTTCTCTTTATTTAATCAGCCGAGGGCTAATGGAAGATGACGCTGAGCCCATCTTTGAAGATGTAATGATGTCCTCACGAGGCCAGCTAGAGGACATGAACGAAGAGTTTGAGGACACAATGGTCATTGATCTGGTCAGTAAATCTTATCAATGGCAAGTTTAAAACAGTTGAAAGATAATTTTAAAAGAATTTTAAAAGTGTAGACAAAAATTTCCAAAATTTTGAGCCTGATTTCCAGTTGTCTGAATGTTGAAGACTGGAAATGATGCAAGCACTCCCCAGAATCTCCAGCTGCAGGCTCAGGCCCAGTGGGTTTGTTCCACAGCCACAGTAGGAGCACTGCTTAGTGCTCTGTCTCTCCAAGATTCTGTTCTTGGGCAGTAGCAGGTGCTGGCAGCACCAACACACACCTGGGACTTGTCAGCCTGCAAGGATCAGGTTAGGAGTGACTGGCCATCACTCCCTCTCTTGCTGACACAGCTCTTTATGCAGCCACGGTGTCAGACTGACACAGCCATGGGATTCTTGTCTGTCCCTTTCCTGGTCACACTGACCAAGGAGTTTCTCTTTCCCCTTCCTGACTGGTGGGACAGGGGATCCTTACTCAAGCTCTCAGTGGGTCACAGCCAGAGTCCTGCTGGCACCACAGGCAGGAGCATAGGCAGGAGCATAGGCAGCAGTGGGTGGGTGGGAGTTCCTTAAACTGGAATTGCTCCCAAACAGGTCCCTCATCAATGACCACCTCTGCAGGCAGAAGTTCCTTTGCAGCACTTACAGCCTTACCTGGCCTCCCCCTCTGGAATGACTGCTTCCTTGAAAAATGGGAAAAAGGAGCAGTTTGCTTTACACGCCTCACCATTTTTATGTCTTTCTGTTTCTCCTTTCATTTCCAAACACCAAGCCCAAAGTTACATTAGGACTTGGAAAGACAATTTAATTGATGGTTCACTTGCAGCTGCTGCGTACTGAGGTGATTACCAAGTAAGTAACAACCAAGGCAAGGAAAGGAACTGATCAAGTCAGTGAGGTTGACATTTACTCTTGTGCTCCTGGGGAAGGACTAACACCAAGGGTTTAATCCTCAGAACTATTACAATATCATCAGTACCCTTTTTTTTTTTTTTTTTTTGGTAAATTCATTTTTGACCATATCAGAGCTCAAGTTTCACCCTAAACTTAAAAGCATAAAGACAGTTACCTGTGCAGTCTGGCCTACAGTCCCAACAACACAGGAACATCCTCAAGTCAGCAAGAGCCTTGGGCAAGTCCTTAGCACAGACTTAGACTTTAGAATCCATCCACTTTTACCCCATTCCTTCATTAAAAGGACTTGAGGGAGTGCTCTCCTGTGTCAGGGCCCCCCTTTGCACCGGGGCTTCCGACCCTGGGGGTGAGGTGACGGTGCTGGCACAGGTGGCCCTGTGGCCCCCTCGGTGCCCTGTCCCCTGTGCTGTCCCCAACTGCCCCCTCTGTTGCAGCCGCCATCACGGAACCGGCGCGAGCGCGCGGAGCTGCGGCCGGACTTCTTCGACTCGGCGGCAATCATCGAGGACGATTCAGTAAGGCCTGGCTTGTACTGCTTGCTTTGAGCTCCGCTCTTTTCCTCCCCAGGTAACCCTGTCTTTTACCTCCCTTTTCCAGGGATTTGGCATGCCTATGTTCTGAAGTCCGCCGAAGACCTTTTACAAACTTGGAACTCTATTGTTTAGAGCTAGAGGCCTATATACTGTGATAGCTTGTATGAAAACCACATTTTTGATGTGATACAGTTTGATTTTTAACCAAATGATTGAGGTCAATCCCTTGGTGTAGTGACGGAGAGAAGAGGAGCTTCTTAATGACACACGGGAATGTTGGCCAATCTAGTCACCTCAGAAGGGCTGACCTAAAAAATCGTTTGTATCCCTGTTCTTGACTGTCCTAATACAGATTTTTTTTTTTTCTGGATGAGGAGGAAGTTTTAAATTGTTAAGACAGCTGTCAAAATAAACACTGTTCTACATATGTTTTCTGAAAACAACATTGAGTGAAAACAGAACTTTTTAACTTTATTTTTCTGCTGTACAATTTAAAACAGTTTTAACATTTGCCTTTTTATGTTTTCAAAGCTAGCCATTTTTATTAAACCTATGCCTATCAGCCACTGACTAGCAAGGCTGCTGTGAGCAGGTCGCTCTGGCTACGGAAAAGTGTTTTTGAACACACTGGATTTGAGTAACAGTATGGTACGCTGATGTCCTCTCATAGGCATGGAGAAGAACACTCTCAGAGAAGAGGTTAGAATTCTAATGACGTGCATCTCTGCCAAAAAATTTCAGATTCTGATATGATAAACCCAGATTTTATACTCTTGAGAAGATTTATTTTTATTTATAATGGGACATAAAGTAAGAGATGTCCATGAAGCCACTTTTCCAACAGATGCTGTGTAACATTCATTTTATATAGCACATGGGGACACAAAAACAGTAAATTTTCTATTGGTACTTGCTCTGTGCATTTTTAGCAACTTATACCAGCAAATAAAGTATTCTCAGTAAAACACACAAATGGTTCTCAAGTAATCACTTTGCTGTTTTTACTACCTACTTCAAACCTGCCAACCCAAGGTACATAAACAGCAACTTTCCTATTAAAAAAAATAGTTCAAGGGTGGGGGAAAGGATCACTTTAGCATACTAAAAGTAATTTTAACTGTACCATAAAACAGAGTCTACTTTCCATGCCGTAAATACCCTTTTCCGCTATTTTTGTAAATTAATTTTGCCAGTTAGAAGTACTGTATGTGCTGCATAGAAATTTGTGCTTAGATGGTGAAGTTCTTAAGCTTACAATGGAATACAGCTACATTTTCAGTGTTAACTGTGCATATTGAGAGTAATTCTTTGGAAAAAAAATATGATTTTTCAAAAAAGCTAAAAACATCAAAAAAAATTCAAAAAAACCCCCAAAACATTCTCATTGTACTAAGATATTTTTCAATGTCTTCAATAATTTGGAATTTCATTATGCTTCAATTTTACGACTCTTCATAGTAGCTGCTCCTTACCCAGCCTGGCCTGGCACCAGCAGTGCTGGCCCTCCACAGCTCCAGGATCTCCAAGAATCAGCCCCAAACCCCTCATCTTCCTTCCTGCACTCAGTGAGCAGCTGAGATCCAAAGCAGACTGACCCCCTGGAGCACAGCATTTTCAGAGGTGCTTTTGTTTTAGCAACTGCAGAATAACCATGGAGCTTTTTTCTGTTTTGAGCTTATAGGAAAACAACCCAACTCCTCAAGGCTCAGCACTGGGAGGGAGAGAGCCCATATTCCACCCAGCTGAGGGTTGTCTCTCACAACATATGCAGTTCTCAGACACAGTTGCCAAAAATGTTTGCCTGGGTAATTCAGCCAGTCCTCGATGTGGGTTGGGGATGTATCCACCCCAAGAAGTCGCTGGAACTTTCTAACTCCCGTTACCTCCCTCTGTGCACCCCCCTCCTGTGCGCCCAGGGCAGGAATGGCTGCAGGACCTGTCCAGGATCACTCTGTGAGCATAGTGGCACAACAGATGCTGCCCTGTTTGAGTCAGAGTCTCAGACAAACCTTGTGCTTCACAGTCCTCTGTGTGGAAAACTGATTCCTAATTTAACATTGTAGAATACTGTATAACAAACATTTATTATCATGGTACCTGCAATGGGTCTCCAGTTCAGTTTGCAGTCAATAGGTTTTTGTATTATGAGTGTCTCCTTGATTGGTTTTGCTAGTAATTCTGTAAATTGTACATTTACAATATGAGGTTTTTTTTTCCTTTTGTACAATTTAAAACTGATGCTTCACCTTTCATTTAATAAACTATTCAAAATCATGAGTATGATGAGCACCCTCTTCACTATAGCTTTCTTTTAAGTGCTTGTTTGGACCATCACATCTTGTCATCCCATTTATTAGTAGGGATTCAAGGAATTATTAAAGGAAAAACTGATAGGTAGTTCTCGTGTAGTACAGGCTTCACAACCAGATGCTGTACCACCCTCTTACCCACTCAGAGTGCTTGAAAACCCTCCCTGGGCACCTTTGTCCCCTACACCATGGTGTGGTTTTGGTTGATTGGGGGCGGGGGTGTTAATGGGAGATTTTGTCAATCTGGGAAGGCCCCACACCAGGTGCAAGACCGGCAGGGCTAAAACTTAAAATTTCTTGAATTGCCACGAGGTTTCAGAAGAATTTCTCCCTTCTGCCCTGTACATCTGGAGTGACCTGGAGCATGTGGGAAGAAGCTGCAATGGGAAAGGCTCAGAAGGTCCAACAACCAGCTGGGCTAAGAGAAGTTCCTGAAACAAAATGTCCACATGACACCCCTGTCTCAGGGAGCAAGGTGCTATTTCTGTCCAACGCATGAAGGATTTCATCTCTGTAGTGCTATGGAAAACTGCCTATCACCTGGCCCACTTCCTAAGGAAAAATCAGGAGTCAGGAAAAGGAACAAGATGCAGCAAGTGAGGAACAGGGATGAAGTGAGGTCTCACCTACTCCTGAGACACAGCCTGAATGCTCAGTCTCCAGCTGCCTGTAAGTTATGTCAGCTCCTGCTGCATTGAGAACACCACAGTAAGTAACTTGTCTTGCTGCTAAGTTCAAGGGCTGCTCACTCTTGAAAGGATTTTATTTTGTACCTTTTGTTTTTGTAGGTGACTGGAATTCAAGAAAATTCGCAGTAGCCTGGTCAGAGCAGCTTACCTAGGCTGTTTCCAAAGTGTGCTGGTAGAGCAACTGCCTGTTTGGAAAGGGCGGAGCTGAAAGCCCAATTCATGTGCTGGCAAGGAACGAGAGAGGATGGAGTCCGTAGTGCTCGTGAGGTTGGGAACCAACAAACAAAGCCATACCTTGCGCTTTGTGACAGTGACCAGTGGGTTTGGCAGGGAGTGTCTCCTCCTGACTGGGCAGGCTGCAGAGGCTGTGTGTGTATCCCATTACTTACCACAGCTTCTGCCTCTAAACCAGCTTTACCTTTGAAAATCCTTATTACAAACCCCTAGGAACTGTGAGTTTGCTCACAGTTAACAAGCACTCACACCGTGGCAATGACACCCATCAGAGTAACATTTCAGTTTACCTTCCCTTGTAGTTGCAGCCAGCTCCACTCCCTGGGACATCTCCACGAGCCTGTTGTCACTAAGGCACAGACAGGTGGGTTCATGCAGCTCCTGCCAATGTGCTGCAGCCAGCACAGCCAGTGAGTCTGGAACATTGCATGTGCTGCCTCCCATGCATCCAAAAACCTGGGGAGCTGAGAATCATACATGAAATTCTCCTTTTATACTGTGCTTTACATGATTTTTAGCTGTTGCCTTTTTTCCCTGCCAGGTACAGGCTCCAAGCTCCACAGCTGTACTCAGTACACTTTCCTGGGAAGAGAAGCTACCTGGGAAGTGGCCATCCTACCTCTCTTGTACTTCAGGCTCATGCTGGGAGGGAGCAGCAGCAGCTGCAGTGCAGGTAGGGGAGGCTCTGTCTCAGTCAATGACTGAGTTACTCCCAGTAGTTGGGTCCCTGCAGGCCCCTCCAGTGCCTGGCAGTGGTACAGGAGTGCTGAACCTGACAGTGGCTGTTCCTCAGTGCCTTTGGGACTGGAGGGAAAGTGCAGCTTCTGCTGAGCAGGTGAGCACACGGCCAGGGCTGAGCAGAGCAACACCTGCAGAGGTTCCCTGCAAGGCTGGTAAATAATCACAGAAAAACAAGTCTGGAAGGGCCTCTGGAGGTCTCTGTTCCAGGCTCTGCTGAGGGAGAAGGAGATTTTCACATCCCACCAGAACTGCACTTTTTGTCTGCTGACCTTAGGAGGAGGCTGGCTGTCCCTTCTCTGTGCCACCCACTCTGGCCCCAGCCTGGTGCTCCAAGGACCACCTGAGCACAGAAAAGCTGCCACTCAGGCCAGACTAACATAGGAACAGAACTGCTTAGTCCAGGATCAACACGGCTTGGAGTCCAGGGCACTGGAATCCCAGCTCAGGATTTTCCTGAGTCAGTGGTGCTGGAAGCAGTCAGACTCCAAAGGTCCATGGCCTGTGGAATACACTTGGAAGTGCACAGGGTTCCAACTTCTCAGCAGTGAGACGTCGCTCAGCTCTGCCTGAGCCACCTCCAGGGCCTATGGAATGAGGGAGCCAAGGGAACATTTGACCTTGAGCAATTAGTAATAGCTCACCTGAAGCAGCAGGGCAGGAAGTGTTCATTATTAACCACCAAAAAGGGTTTATAGTGGTGAACTGGTCAGATCCCAAAATTAAATACTACGATTTATTGCTGGTTATTGGCAAAATCAAAATTACAAGAGCCATTTCTGTTGCCTATTAACCAGAGAGTAGTTGTGTTCAGGATGCCTCCAGCATGGCCGGCCCCTGCCCACCCTCAGAGCGGGATGTTGGCATGTTTCTTCCAAGGACTGGACTGGCATTTGCTGGCCAGCACGTCGAGGTCATGGCAGATGCGCATGCGGGTGGTGGAAGGTTGGATGATGTCATCAACAAACCCTGCAAAAGATGAAAACAGAAAAAAACCAACCTGACCAACCATGAAGTGTTTGCCTCTTGGCCTTCTGTATCTAGGCTGTAACATAAATTAGCAAAATCAAAACAATATCCAGAATAAGGGAGTTCACAAGTTACAAATTAACTCAATTTAAAATAGAGAAAGAAATACTCCTATGTCAGTAATTTTTAAATTTAAATTGCCTTCTAAAGCACAGTTACTGCTGCAAAGCTGAAAGTAAAAACAGTGGGGAAATTTGCTCCTGAGAGTTCTAGAGAACATCACTGAGCTGGACTCTGCCCTTCTTCAGGTCACTGCTCTGCATCTGAGGCTGTCAAAGAGGTTGTCGAAGCACCTGTGCTATAAAGAAAAAGGCTGAATTTGAGATGCTTTCTACTGTCTACAGAATTTAAAATGCCCTTTTTCAGAGCAGTCCCCACTTTTCACCAGGCTCTTTCCAGGTGGATGTGTTGTGTCTAGATGTGTTTGTCCTTCACATGCACAAGTTGTGCTTAAGTATCACCTTTCTGACTCAGACACAAGTATCTTACCTAAATAACTCACTCATTAGAAAAGGTTTACTCAAGAGCACAGATTTCTTTCCATGCAAAAGCAAACCAAAAGGGGGACACAGCATGGAAGACAACTGTACCTCTCATGGCAGCTGGAAAGGGGTTTGCAAACTTATCCACATACTCCTGCTCTGCATCTGCCTCCTTTCCTCTGAAGATGATCTGGACAGCACCCTGGGAACAGAAGGGCTCGGGTCAGTGCCAGCCCCCTGCCCACCTCAGGGCACAGCTGTGCCTTCAGGAGCTGCCTGGGACAATCCCCCTGTCCCTGGCACCAGCCCCCTGTGGTGCTGGCAAGGCTCTGGTGCTGCTGCACCACAGTGAGAGTAGCCTGGCTCACCTTGGCTCCCATGACAGCCACCTCGGCCGTGGGCCAGGCATAATTGGCATCTCCTCGTAAGTGCTTGGAGCTCATCACGTCGTAGGCACCCCCATAGGCCTGGAACAGAAACCAAGGGATTCACTCCAGGAGTTACTCAGAGCAGCAGACTGCATGCCCCCTGCAGCTTTCACTAGGCCAGAGACAAGCAACAAGGGCTGAATTTGACCTGAAGGAGAGTATGAGCACCTCTGTCTTGCTGCAGAAATCTCCTAGGAACAGACACCTCTTCAAGTGGAGCCCCAAAGGAGTAAGGGAAGGGGCTGCTAGTAACCAAGCCCATTTCCAAAGGCAGGCAGAGAGGGATCAGTGTGCATCTGGAACAGCAGGCCTCGACCTGCACCCTGCACATGCACACAAGCCAACCAGGCCACCTGCTTCTGGAATTTCCTGGCCAGGGAATGCAGCACTCGGGCTCTGCAGTGCTCCACTATGGAACTGGAAATGCTCCAGACAGCAGTGATGAAGATACTGCAGGACTGCAGAGCAAACTGCAGTGCAGTCCCTGTCAGGGCAGTACTGAACGCTGCAGCACGGCTGCAGGATTGGCAAGTACAGCATAGAAATACTTGGAAGAATCAGAGAAGGCAAAGGAACAAAAAGAAAGTTATTTTTATTAAAATTTTTGCCATGATAAACCAACAGTCTGTCAAAAGCAGGACCAGGAGGGGCAGACCAGCGCAGAAAAGGCTGTAAGGAACCAGCCCCAGAGCTTATGGCAGCCTGGTGTGAGGTACCTTAGGGACAAAGAGAAAGGAAGATGAGGCAGAGCATAGCAGAAGTCTGGGGAGGAAGAGAAGCCACGTGAGTGTTAAACCTGCAGACCCAGCAGAAGAGAGATGCAGCCAGTGCTGGGTTTGCAGAGGGAGGTGAAGAGGCGAGAGGGAGCATGTTTGCTGTATCTGAACAGATGGCACCTCCTCAGTGAGACAGGCTGGGTGACATGGGCCAGGCCCTGAGTGAAGGCATTCCAGGGAGAAAGCAGAGAGCAGAAACAGGAAATTCCAGAGGGGTGCAGAGACAAGAGAAAGGAAGGAACTGACGTAATGGTCTGGGAAGAGAAGAAATGGTCTCTCATAATCTGATGAAAAGAGGTGTTACCAGATGGGACAGAGATGTGACAATGACAGCACAAGTGGGACAGATGAACAAAGCTTTGTGCAACTGAAATTGCCCCTAATGGAAACAGAAAATCTGAGAGAACTCCATGAATTTGTGGCAGCTTACCTTTCTGGTGATGACAGTGATTTTAGGTACAGTTGCCTCTGCAAAGGCAAACAGCAGCTTGGCACCGTGACGTATAATCCCACCATACTCCTGAGCTGTGCCTGCCAAGGACAAGGAGTTGTTTCGCTCCAGGGAAGTCACAAAATCCCATTATCTGTCACCAGCAGCAAACCTGAGCACCACCACAGCCATGGTAACATCCTGGAGAAGGTAATGCCCAGGTAGTGTTCTCTGCAAGATACTGAGCAGCTCAAAACTCAGAGCAGCACCTGTTTGTATGGAAGGTCGCAAGCAATGCTCAGCAGCTGGGACCTTCCTAGGAACAAAATACAGTTACAGCATTCCCAAGACTCCAGATATGACCAGCAGTGGGAAACAGCCTGGATTCACTTCTCCAGAAACCTGCTCTTTCAAACATCCTCTTTTCTAGCCCACACAAAGAACAGCTGGGCTACCTACCATACTGAGGCCCTACCCTGGTCATCCTTCAAGCCAGCCCAGGGTGATGGACCTTAAAAGACAGAGCCTGCATTCCTCTGTCAGGATTCTCACAGCAGGTGCTTCTGGAGAATGGTCAGCGGAACAGCAGGAGTGTAACTCATCCTTGTGACAGGAAGTTCAACAAAGACAGGCCTACCTGACTGGACTTGGAATCAGCAATCCCATGTAATATTTCTAGGATTCTGAATTTCAGACCACTGGATGTAATTCTACAGAAACTTTCTAGCAGTTTATCCACCTACTGGTTTTAGCTTATAGCACATAGACAATCACAAGCACTCTAAGAGGGGATTCTGTGGATTTATTTTTTTTTAAGTGTAAGTAAAAATTCTTTCGTGAGATTCAGTAACCTATTTGGTAGTGTGTTTGGTGGCTTAACTGTAATGTTTCCCCTCAGGTGTAACTTGAGTGTCTGCCTACACTTACAAATCTCTGCTCTCAGCTGCTATTCCACTTTTGGTTTTTACCTTTCCTTGCAGCCAGTGGGACCTGCCTAGCCCACAGACCCTTCTCCACAGCAGAAATCAGAACAGCCAGGGGGGTTCATTCCCAGGGAGCAACCTGAGCCTGGCTGGGACACTCGGCCCAGACCCAGGAGCTGGGGAGCACTCACAGAGCCTATTTCTAGTCCTTGCCTGTTTCTAATTCTCACTTAGAACAGAGTAGCCACTCACTTAAAATGGTTCTAGTGTAATATCATTCAGTTATTTGAACTGGCACCCATAACCAATTAACATAAACTCTTTTCTGGCCGCAGATTCAGTCCAAAACTTGTTCTGAATATGAGTTTTTATCCAGTTACAGGTTATGAACACCTTAAATGTCATCTCTAGGCACGGCTATGAAATTGGGGGCTATTCAAGTGTTTGGGTCACTGATGCTGGGAGAGGTTTTATACACCACCATGAGCCAGTGTGACAGGTTCTCTCTTCTTCTGTACTGAGCAGGGAGATGGAATGATGCCATCCTCCGAATATGTTATTTAGTCTGAGATTTCTAATGCTAACAGGCCGATCTTGTCAAACTCCTTAAAATACAACAGTTTAGGATGACAATCAAGCCTCAGGTCTCCTCGCTTTAGCTTTCTCTTTTTTATTTTTCTTCTGTTTATCTGTTGTTTTCAAACCAACATTCTATTATGCAGTATTAAGTCACTACTTTGAATGAGCTATATAGAAACAGCTTTAGTTTTGGAATCTGAGCAACTGCCCAAATCTGGATTCCTGTAGTGTCCCCTCAAACCAAGCCACTGCCTGGCCCCTGTCAGAGTAGGAGAAGGGAGAAGAAGGTGTTGCCTCATGGTTAAAAGGTGCCAACTCCATCGTGTTGAAGCAAGACCTAGAATGCTGAATAGTGACATTCTGATGCTTTGAGAGCTGCAGAGGCCTCGAGGTAAACCATGGTTTCTACAACAGTACTAGCATTAATTTGATTGTATAACATTCATATTTCTCTCAAAACCAGCTTTCTAGTGGGTCATTTGAATGGTACCTGCTCAGAGCCTCTGCTGCAAGCAGGCTCATCACAGCCCTTTCCTTACTGCTGTACCTCTAAACCACTAGCATTTTCAACTGAGAAGTGCCTTGGAGCATGAAAGAACCTTTCAGAGACACACAGGGGGCTGTGTACAACCAAACCAACACCAGGGAGAACACATTTTTCCCCACAGCTTCACCCTGTCCCACCTGTGGTGCAGCAGGTGGGCTGGTGGAAGAGGCACGTTCTCCTGCTGCAGCAGAGCCTGGATAGCAACACATGCCAGGATTAGCTGAGGAACTCCAGCACATGTGGGTGGAACACCCTCAGGTGCCCCCAGCTGCCACTGCTCCCTGCCCAGAGCCAGCAATGCCAGCTCTCCCCCCTCACCCTGCCCCAAGGGTTGGGGACAGCCCCCCCTGGTACAGCCCAGCCTCTGCAGGGCCTCCTGCTGCCACCCTGCCCAGCACTGCCTCTGAACAGCTTCTGAAGACACAGCTCAGAGTTCAGCAGGACATGGAGCCCTGCTGTAATACAGCAATCAGTGGGACTGCCAGACCACTCATGACAGGGCAGCATCTCCACAGAATGCAGCTTTTTCTTTGGACAGGTCACAATCACAGCTTTTGACAGTAGGACAGAGCTTTCCACAGCATGGTATCCTCAAGCCTGGCCCTGGCAAACTGATCATCCCAGTGTCTGTACCAGACTGCTGGAGATGTCAGCATTAACTGACTGTGACCTATCCTCAGATAACTGCAGCAAAGCTTTGTGATCCCTGAACACATTGGATAGTTGGGCACTTTTTCATTTTCCTACCATTTTTGCACGTTTCATTATCCCTTTGTGATGACTGCCGTACTTAGAATAGTGTTTCTGTCCCAAAAGGTGGGATTTTAAGACCTGCTTATTAAGTCTACTGTAGTAAAGGTCTTCTCAGAGTTCTTAAAATGGTTTTTTAACACCACCAGCACCCTGCACCAGGCTGAACTCTCAGGGCAAGGCATACCTGGCAGGAATCCAGGGACATCCACAAACGTGATCAGGGGGATGTTGAAGGCATCACAGAAACGAACAAAGCGGGCTCCTTTCACAGAAGAATTTATGTCTAAGCACCCTGAGGTTAAGAACACACAGGAAAGTGTTAACAACTCCAGTGATCTGCAGTAACTCCAGGTAACTCAAAATCACACTATTTTAACTGTATTGTCTTCTTAAAACAAGGGAAAAGCTTATCTGTAGATAATGTGGAAATTATCTGCCAGGAACCCTTCCTGGTTTAGAACTAAGATTACAGAACAAGCTACACTCAAAGGTTCATTTTTCTGACCCCTGCATGCAAAGACTTTCTATCCCAAAACATAACAGTTTAATGACATTCCTGTAATTTAAAATCTTTTTTTTGGAACTTCCTCTTCACTGGTATTTTCCAGATCAGTCATATTGAAAGTCTGAAGAGTTCTTCACTAAAAAACCCAAAATGTTAAACAGTCCAATAACATTTTGAGAAAGATCAGCATTTTTAGCAAACACACTGCCAAGTGTTTCTGTTCTGTTCCAGTGCCATTCAGAATTATATTATGTGCAACTGTATTAAAACAACATATTTTGTACCAAAGCATCTACGTGAAACATACTTGTTAAAATTTGTAATACCAAATGAAGATTAAATTTATACTAAAGCCTTCCGTCTAGTATCTTGATAGTTCTATCTTGTAGAGATGACAAAAGAATGCAATACTACACTGGGTCAGCTGATTTTCCCAAAAAACAAACCAGAAAGTTCTGATTGGAGAAGGTCACATCTACTGAGTTAAGGAGATAAAGCAAAATCCCTCAGTAGTTAAAAGGGTGATCTCAGCTAGAGTTGCACGTTGCACCTTCATATCCAAACCATCTGAGGTCAAGAGCTCCACACTTGTGTGTCTGAAGGCTTTGCACTGCTCAGCTACAGGGAGATATTCAGTGAGATTATCAGTGAGTTAAAGTCACCTCATCCTGCAGGAGAGTTCTATGGATTCTAATGCCATGGAAGGAAGTTTGGCCTTCCCATGTTATGATTAAGCCAGTTAATTGCAGGCTGCTGCCAAATGAGTGCTGCTCTTCCACCCACCCTCTCTGTGTGCTCCTGCCTCTCCTCCTGGGCTGGATGCAGCACCTGTTTAATTACCTGGGACCAAGACCTTGTGAAGTCACTACAGAAATGGTTTTCAGTTTGTTTCACAGCTGCATTACAGTGAGGTTCAAAGCAAAGGTGGAAAAACAGAGAGAGAATGAGTGGGAGAGCACACAAACCAAAGAGCTCTAAGCTTACACAGCATGCAGAGCAAGAGACAGAGGCAAGGCACTGTTAACAGGCTCACAGTGGACTCTGACCTGATGCTACTTTGGGCTGGTTGCCCACTATCCCAACAGTCCGTCCGTTCATCCTGGCGAATCCAACCACAATGTTTCTGGCATAGGATGGCATGATCTCGAAGAATTCCCTTTCATCCACGATCTGCAGAGGGGAGAGTCAGGCAGTGAGGCCAGATAGATATGCATAAATACACAGGCAAACAAACTCAGTTACCTTAGTACTGGAACTTTCAAAACATTTCAGAACTTGCAGAATTTTAAAGAAAGAGAGGAAGGGAAACCCTTCAGTTTTGCAGCCTTCATTCTAGGAATTAGCTAGTCCTGCATTATCACCAAAGCTGTCAGGTAAGTGTTCCATCGGGGAACACCCTTATGACTGAAGGGAGCCTTTTTTCCTGGCTTACAACAAATGCAAATCAGATGTTAGGAACTTCTTTCTCACATCCTAATTAGCAGCAGACTTCCAGAATAATTTGCAGTGATAAAACAGTACTTCATGGAGCTCAGAAACTGCCCATGACACGTTTAATGGTCTTTTTAATCTCTCTTTCTTGGCAAGCTCAGAGCCCTTTATTGGAGAGGCCAGCACAGCCCTGCTGCCCCAGAGTCAGTGCCAGGGTATGCCAGAGGGAGCAGAGGGAAGGCAGTGCCCAGCCAGCATCCAGCTGGAACCACACCCCTGTGTGGCTGCACTTCCCTGTGGGGCTGGAGTTCAGTGTGTGCCCTGCAAAGGGACGTCCCTGATGCATAAAGCACCATCCAAACTCACACATTCCAAGAACTCATCGTTATCCATGGAGCAGTAGCGACACCTACACATGGCTGCCTGGGCTCCCACAGCATTCCCTGCTTCCAACTGTTCCTGACAACCGTGCCCATACACACTGCAGTTTGCTAGGCATTTCATTAGCTGCAGAAAAGTTGAGAAAAATATATTTTAAAAGTGCTTTTATTTCTTTCCTTGTACTTCTCAACATCTGTGGGAGGGTTTGTAGGGTTTTTTCCTAATTCACGTAAGGATTTTTTTACATGCCACCACTTTCAGTACATGTAGCTGAAATTCATACTGGAAGAATGCAGAGATTAAAAACACCCTGAGCTTGCTCTCTCCACTAAAATGAGTATAAATACAGCCAGCTGCAAACTGAAGGTGTTGACTAAATGCACACATGGGAAGAGATAGTCAAAGGAAATAGCAGAAAGGACACATTTGTAAAGTCCTACAAACACAGCTGAACTGCCCCACTTGGCAGTGCTGCCTGTGAAAAGGAGCCACTCCTGGCTCCAGCAGCCACCTCAGAACCCTGGGTCATCTCCTGTGGCAGAAGCATCCGAGTGGCAGAAGCATCTGAGTGGCAGAAGCAGCAACTGGAAATTTTAATATTCAAAATTCAGACTCTTGGGGTGCTCTACAGAGGGGCTGTAACAGCTACATGTGGTAAAACTTTTACAACCCTGTTCTCTGCCCAAGTGTTTATAATGTATTAAGATGTAAAACTGGTAAAGTGAAGTACAAAAAGAGAATTACCAGCGTTGTCTGTACAGCTTTAATAAAACTTCCACTATTTTCACACTGGCTTTCAGATTTTTTTAAAAATTGTAAGATGTTTCCCCCTGCCCTCCCAGGAGATCTACCTCACTTAATGAAACACAAACTCCGGAGTTTCCAAGCTCCCCAGAGCTTGACTTGTCATTTAGAAAATATATATATATATATATTCTTGTACTATGCATGTATGTAACTGTCTCTTAGCATCAACAGGGAAGGGTAAATCTCTGCATTCTGGGTACTTTATTACTTTTATATAAAAGCGTCAGAACCCAAGACAGAAGCACCAAGGCAGCAGGGAGGGTCCAAGCGACAGAACTCAAGGGGGAAAGGGGTTTCAACCCCAGAAAGAACTGAATTACAGCATCTTTCAGCTGTGCAGTTGTGCATACAGCATAAGATGTATCCTGAAAACAAACCCTGGGATTCCTTTCAGCTGCTAAAATATTTTTCCCCTGCAGTTTTTGTTGTCCATTCATAGGTACTACATAGGTTAAAATAGTCACTTGTGAAGAGTAAAATAATTTACTAACAATATCTGTCTTCAGTGCCATTCTAGTGGTTTCTGCCAATTACTTAGACCCAGAATACAATATATGCATGTTAATCTCACCACTGTCAGACTTACAGAGTGTATGATATCCAGCATATCGTAGGCTTTAGTTGATTCACTTGGGACAACCGTGTCCAGCTCAGGCACCAAACGGTCGCTGTGGAGAGAGAGTGTGAGCAACAACATTTACAGAGGAGTGAGCACCAAGACCAAAAACCCGGGTACACATTCCCACCCCTGAGATTTCATGGAAACCTCCTCAAATATGGGGGAAAGATGCGGTTCTCTCCCTCTCGGCCAGCCTGACCAGCCTGTCCCTGAAGGACACCCCTGTTCCGGAGGCCCCCGGGCTCTGGAAGCCGCGTCCCGGCGGCAGCAGCGCTGCCGTGCGAGCGAAGGGCCCGGCAGGGACACGGCCGGAGGCGGCCGGGCTGCAGGGGGCACCGGCGGCCCGCGGACACTCGGGCTATGGCGAGGGCTCGGCGGGACGGGGGCACGGGCAGCAGCAGAGCCCCCAGCCCTACAGCGGGCCGGGCAACCACCTCCTCCAGAGGGCCAAGGCTCCCTGGGACACACCGGCATCTCCCGGCTCAGCACTCGCGGCTCGGGAGCTGCACACCCACCCTCCCTGCCCACGCCGTCACCCGGGAGTCTCAACACACGGAACCGCAGGCAACCTCTCCATGCTCAGTTCCCGACCCCAACCAGCAGAGAGAGTGGGGAAAACATATGGGGAAAACACAGGCACACTCTTAGTTTCTTCCATTCACTGGCTGCGTTTAAAGACTCTTAACGTGTTTCTCTACTTAATGACACACCTCACGTGGAGTTTTCCTACTACAGAAGCACTGCCCCGCCCTCAGCAGCCACCGGCTCCCTTACCCCAGCTTTGGTCACGTTACCCTCATTAAGGACCCCCAGCATTGGCATCCACGGGGGCTGCGGGGGGCGGCAATACAAAGGAGTCACCACTGAGAAGGCTTCAGGGAGTATTACATTTGTGCAATTCCATGAAAATACTGATCTCTATTTGTTATAAATGGTGTTCCTGTGGAGTTCTGAGTTACTGTTTTAACAGTGTCATGATTTAGTGCATTCGAACAAGACAACACAAGGCTCTAGACACCAAGTTTCAGACTGAAAAAAGTGATCTGCAGTTTGACAAAATCAGACAAGAACTAATAGTGCAGCCCCATGGCTCTGTGCTCCCTCAGACACACAGGACCAGGGAGGCACAGCCCCTTGCTGAGAAGGTGAGAGATACTAATAGAACAAAGCTGACAGCAACACTTCAAGTGGTTTTTTCATATGATTACAAGTATTGTGTGCAAACACTTCCATAAAATAATACAATGAAACCTTAATCTGAAGAAATGAAATTAGGTTTAGAATGATTTTTAGCTTGAGGTTTGGTAAATTAAAACTTATCCATAAAGCAGATACAGATGTGCTCCAAGCTCTGTCCGCAATCTGTGGTATCCCAAAGGATAAGCAAGGTAGAAAAATGAAATTATTGTCCCCATAAATTCACAGTGCTGAGGGAAATTTTAACAGCATTAAAATAACCATCATCAAAATGAAGACATTATCCAGGATACCACGTTTGAAAATCTCCTTCAAACCGCCACTGTCCTGGGGTGTGGGGATGTAG
>WBMZ01009354.1:0-11442 GCA_013400975.1 Atrichornis clamosus | reverse complement strand
GGAGGAGGAGGAGGGCGAGGAAGCGGCGGTGTCTCGCCCGGTGCTCACCGGGCTCAGCACCCAGAGCCCCCCGCCCGGCAGCGTCGTCAGCCGCGCAGACACCGTGGTCAGCCTCGTTAACATGGGTGAGAACCGCGCCGGGGGCACCGGGACGCACCGGGGGCACCAAGACGTGCGGTCACCGAGGATATCGGGGCGCACGGGGGGACGCCGGGATGTGCGGAGGCATCGGGAGGACCGGAGCGCACCGCGGGTACCGGGATGCGCGGGCAGGATCGGGGGCATCGGGACGAGCGGAGCGCTCTGGGGCTCACCGGGGGCACCGGGACGTGCGGGCGGGACCCGGGCGGCTCTGGCAGGGAGCAGACCGGAGCGCAGCGGAGCGACCGGAGCGCAGCAGAGGCACGGGAGCGCACGGGGACGATCCAGGCGGCTTAGGCAGGAGCGGGGGGACCGACGCGGACAGGAGGGCACGGGCAGGACCGGGAGAGAAGGCGGCGGCTGAGCCCCGGTGCGCTCCGCTCGTCCCGATGCCCCCGGTCCTGCGGTGCAGCATCCCTCGGTCCTGCGGTGGTTTCTCAGGGCGTCCTTATTCAAAAAAGCCTCTTTTGCCCAAAGTTAAGCTCAATAACGGAGGAGAGCGGCTGTGAGGGACACGGCGGCTGCACCCTGGGTGCTGGGAGAGAGCGGCTGGGATCAATCCCAGCTCCACTTAAAAAGGGGAGATGGAGAAGGGGAATGTCCTTGAAGGCAGGGTGGGCTGAGGGATGTCCACCCTGCGCTGCCCATTTCAAGGGGCACATGAACTGGAGCGGAGCGAGTGGGGCACAGGCAGGACAGCAGCTCTGGTGCCAGCAGCAGGGTCACCCACGATGGGACACCGACTCCCAGTTCGAAATAAAATCCTCAAGGTTGCTAATTATTGCTGGAATCCCGTCCAGCTGGTTACTAGGCTCCAGCTCCAGCATCCATCCTATTTCCAGGCAGTTGCTGGAGCAGCAGCAGAGCTGTTTCCAGCATCAGTGGGGCCACAAGAATTTGGGATGTGATGGATCCTCTCCGAGAGCAGGCACTGGGGTGGCCTGAACCCAGTGTTAATTGCAGGCCAGGTGTTTGGATGTGGAGCTTTATCCCTGCCACTTCTCGATGCTTTAAGGAGTGTTTGTGTGTCCAGGCCAAGCACAAGGTCCCCACAACCAATGCTCTGAGGATGGGGAGAATCCCTCCTTGGAGACTCGAGGCAGGGAGGGGACCTGCAGCCTTGGGAGGAGGTTTAGGTGAGGGAGGGGCTGTAGAGGTGTCTCCCAATCATTCCTACCTCCCTTGTACCCCATGTGGGTGTAAGGAGTCTCCCTGGGACAGACTCTGCTGCTCGGGAGGAGGTTGGGGTGCCCAGGGGTGCAGGCACCCAGCACCCAGCTCCCATCCAGAGTCCTGAGGGAACTGTGGGAGCTCAGCATCCTGGGAAAGCTGAGACTGAGGGAGACAGACACTGGAGCACCAAATCCCAGCTCCCCTCTGCACTTGGGGCAACACGCAAAGCACCAAAATGGGCTTTAAAGTGGTCAGGTTTGAGGGTGGCCAGGGTGGGATGTCCAGGGGAGCCTCCCAGGAGGTGTCAGTGCTGGTCCAGGGGTGCAGGCACAGGGGTGCTGGCCCTGCTCCCCTTCCCAGGGCTCCTGGAGTAGCCGGGAGAGTTGGGGAACAACAGCTCCAGCCTTCAATTTGAATGGCTTTGATTTCTGCGGCTTCGTCAGCCCCTTCATGTTAATTAAATAAGGGTTTTTTTGTGGGAGAAGGCCAGCTCTCATTTGCATGCGTAATTCCCTGCACAATTATCCTGATGGGACATGCAAACGGGGTAAGTCAGTGCCCCATTGGGCACCTGGACCTCTTTGCTCCCAGCCACCCCTGTGCGAGCAGGGCCGCAGCGCGGCTCCCAGCGGCACACCTTTTCCTGGGAAGGGGGAATGGCAAACCTCCCCAGAGCACGAGCACACCCCAGCTTGGGCAGGCAGAGCTCCCTGCCTGCTGGGCAGGGGGACAGGGGCAGCCAGGGCACGTCCAGTTGGGTTTGGTGGTGGTGGATCTGCCCGTCCATCCCGTTGGCTCCTCTTGGAGTGAGGATAAAGCCTGACCTGCGCTGCCTCCTCGCTGGGGGAGCCACGTGGGTTGTCGTGATTTTAAGCCCGGGGTAGGGATGGGCTTTGGGATTTCCCCTCGGCCATGAGTCGTGGATGTGGGCAGGGCGTGATCATGGGGCAGAGAGGTTTGTGATGGGAAGGGGGTGAGGAGGCTCACAGCGTGCTTGAGCCCCCTACAACACCCCCACAACACATGCCCCCCCTTCCCCTCCCGGCATCCCTGGCTGATTGGAAGGTGTCCCTGCCCGTGGCAGGGGGCTAGGATTAGGTGACCTTCAGGGTTCCTTCCAGCCCAAACCAGTCTGTGATTCCATGTGGCCAGACTGCCCCATGGCTGTTTCGGATGAAGCTCGGCCCACAGCCAAACACCTTCCTGGAAAACCCAGGGAGCACTGGAGAGGAATGCAGGACACCTTGGCAAAAATAATCACAGCACCCCAGGCCCTTCAAGGAGCCATTAGTGTGGGGTGGGAGCTCACAGGAGCCCCTTTAATGGAATTTTAGGGGTTGGGATGTGCTGCCCCGCTCTCCACACTGGAAGTTCATCACCCACGGCCCGCCTCCTGCCCTCGGCCCCACACAACCACCACTGAAATCCAGCTGCTGTCAGCAGCTGGCTCAGGATTTTCCCACTCCTGGCTTTATTTTGCAGCCATTGGAGCCTCCTCCTCTGGGCATTCACCCGAGGGATGCGGGGCAGCATTTCCTGGCAGCCCATGCCAAGGTGTCAGTGCTCTCCACGTGTGTTTTAATGGGAAAAGCTTTGCAGATAAATCCCTGGGATCCACCCATGCTCCTGGCTATGTGTAGGGCTGGAGAAGCAGGGGGATGCAGCAGAGGCCAAGTAGTTGGACTGTCCTGCATCTCCCAGTGGTCATCCCAGGAGGATGGAGGAGCCACTCGTGAGGCAAACTGGGAGTCTGGATGCATTTCACAGCATTTGGGATAACTCCTAAATCCCTCCCCACTTCACAAAGCCTCTGGAGCTTATTTTTTCCTACTTGTGAGTGAAGGACAGCATCTTCCCTGCATCTCCTTTAAACCTATTTTAGGACTCAGAGCACTTGATGTGGTTGAATATCCTGGCATTTCCTTTTAATTTAGTGTCTGAAATGATCATGGGGACCATGGGGAGCAGCCAGGACCGGTAATTACGACTGATGCGCAGTTTATAGAAACTGAGAAAGTTTACAATGAAAACGTGCAGCTAAGAATAACCTGGGGAGCAGGAGGAAGGGTGGGATCTGGGAGGAGATCAGGAGTGCACAGGGACTGGGAGATACCACGAGGCTCAGGGTAGACGGAGCTGGGCACCCCCTGCCAGGGGAGTCGCCCCAAGGCCGTTTGACAGGTATATCAAAACTTTTATATTGTATTTTGGGGAGTGATGGGAGCACACAGCACAGGGGGTGACATTCAGCTCTGGGGAAAGATGCAGCAGCTCGTTGGGATGGGACAGTAAATGCCAAAGGAGGGGGCAAGGAGAGCAAAGAGCTTGGGTTGGGCTTTTTTAGTGCATCTCATCCGCAATCCGGATAATCCGCCCACAGATAATTGAGGGTTGGTGGTGTGGCTGAGTCAACCCGAATCAGTGGCAGGTTCCCAGGCACAGAGGGCTCCCCACGAGCTGGGGGGGCACCTCCAGCACACCCCCAGCAGCACTGGAGCAGCCACTGCTCTGTCTGGGCACCCACTGGGTGCTCTGGGGGAGCTGCGGGGCTCTCACTTCACAGCCATTTGTCGTTTAGCAGAAAACAGGGTGGTATTAAACCCCCTCCAAGCTGCAGTTTGTGGCTGGTCCCATCCCAGTATCGGCACAGAGGGGGATGCTTTTCCCTCAGTCCTGCCCCTCCAAGCAGGGTTCCCTTTTCTTCTCCCTGAAGGAGCAGAGAATCCAGGGATTTCTCCCAGTCTGTCATCCCAAACTCCAGACATTTTGCTATTAGATCCAGCTAATTTGGTTCATGAAGAAGCTCAGCTAACTGCAGCCTCTTTAGCATTTTTCTTACTGCCAAGGTGTCCCTGAGCTTCCCTCCCACCAACCTCTCTCCTCTGCCTTCATCCCTGGATCCCTCCATCACTTCCACGGCACAGCGGTGGGAAGTTTCCGTAACGAATTTTAGCAGAGGTTTTCACCCTTCTCTGGCGTCAAAAATCACCCCCAGGGACTTTTTCTCTGGTGTGGGGTTCTCTGTGACCTCCTTGGCCCTGACAGAAAAAAAAAGCCCCTGCCCATCCCGGGGTGCAGAACGGCTTTGCCGAAGATTTTGGAGCAAAGAGGTGACCCAAAAGTACCCAGGTGACCGAAAACACCCAAGGGGACACCTGGGTGTCCCCTGGACCAGCTGTGGAACACCCACTGGGGGTTTTCAGTGCTAAAAAAACCCGGAGCTGACTCCTTTGGTTGTGTTTTGGGGGGATTTAAGGACTTTGTGAGCGCCACGAGGCACCGGCGGCTTTGGCGGCACCGCCGACGGTCCAGGAGCGTTAAAACCACCCGTGATGGATCGGTGGGAGAAATGGAAGAGAGGGAAGAGCCCGAGGGGCTGCAGAAGGTTTTGGGGGGCTGGTGCGTCCCCCCCGAGGGGGGCAGGGGCTGGGTGCAGCTCCCCACAGCACCCTCCTGCCACAGCTGGCAGCCGCCCCGCCGGAGCAGGAAGCGCTCTCCGCATCCGCCCTGCCCGCCTGGCCCTGGGCTTTTTTTATAACATAACTTGTGGTGAGGCCAGAAGCTGGAGGGAATGTGGGATTTGGGAAAAAAAAAAAAGAAAAAAAGAAAAAAAAAAAAGAGGGGCGAAAAAAGGAAAAAGAGAAGAAAAAGAAGAAGGAGGGAAAAAAAAAGACCTGTGGGTACACGAGTAAAATCTTGGTGTTGGGTTTGGAGGGATGCGCCACTCCCTCCGTGTAGATGGGAATGGCAAATTTATGGTGTATTAATTGGAATATTTCCCCCTGGAATTGGTTTAGAATGCATTTAACACATTTAATTTTCATTTAGTTAATTATTTGTTTGTTTTATTTTTGAAAGTAAACACCAGGTCACATTCATTATGTTGCTTTTGTGTCTGAAGCAGGAGAAGCTTTAGTCATTGAATCATAGTTAATCATAAATTTTAATTATATTCAGACAAGGCAGATTGGAGTATTTTTAAGGAACAATTTGAAGCAAATAATTGCATATTAGCAAAACTGTGGGGGCTGCATTACCATAAAGAAAGGATTCTGCTTTATGGACTTACAAAATAAAATCAGCAGATTTTTCCTGACCCAGTACTGGATTGAAGGAAAAACAAGGTATTTTCAGTAAAAACAGAGAGGTTTTTAACAGAGCGGTGACCTGATAATCTGCCCCACCTCCCCAGCCATTCACAGGCTGAAAGCCTTTACATTTCATCAGCCTGAAGCTTCTGGGCAAGAGGAGACCTGTGGTAGCCAGTGAAGGCCCTGATGAGCCCTGGGCTGTCCCCTGAGCATCTGCTGCAAGAAAAGTTTGGAAAACTCCAATTCCCACTCCAGATTTTCCTGCTGAGCCCAAAACCCTCAAATTTGTGTGTGTGTTTTTCACCCTTTGATGCAGCACTAAAGGCTGCAGCCCCATAACCACCTCACGAGCGGTGGCTCCTCTGTGCTCCTCCCATAGCCAGCGTTTAATTTTAATTTTTGTTTTAATTAAAAATAAAGGAAGAGGGCTGGTGGGTTTACAGCAAAATAAAGCTGGCGGGCTGCAAGAATAGAGGAGGCTGCACCCAGCTTGAAACCCTTGGGAGGCGGGAATACGCAGCCAAGGGCTCGGGGCTCGGAGCCAGCGGCTTTGTCCCCAAAATCCTTTCGGTGGGAGTCAGTGCGGGGGGGCCGGACGAGCCCGCTGGGGTCTGGCACTGCCCTCCATGACCCCTTTGCTCCGCAGTGGAGCAGGACCGGGATTTGTTCTCTCCAAAGCCCTACTGGAAGGAGTTCAGGTTCGACCTGGCCCAGGTGCCGGCGGGAGAGGCCGTGACGGCCGCCGAGTTCCGCATCTACAAAGCCCGAGGGCTCCCCGGCCACGCCAACAGCAGCCTCCACGTCAGCATCTACGAGGTGGCTGCCCAGCACTCCAACAGGTGACCGGGAATGCTGGGAATGGGGCGAGAGGGAGTGGGAACGGCTGTGAGGGAGATGGGAATGGGAACGAAGAAGGGGGGAGTGGGTGTGACGGCGAGGGGGGTGGGAACGGGGGTAGGAGCGGGGATGACGGGGGTGGGAATGGGTGTGGGAACGAGGAGGATGGGGACTGGGATGAGGAAGATGGGAATGGGAAGGAGAACGATGATAATGGAGATGGGAAAGGGGATGGGAGTGGGTGTGGGAATGAAGGAGATGGGAAGGGAACAGGAAGGGGAATGGGAATGAAGATGGGAATGGGTGAGGGAATGAAGAAGGTGGAAATGGAGGTGGGAATGGGGATGGGAATGGGTGTGGGAATGAAGGAGATGGGAAGGGAATGGGAATGGGAATGGGAATGGGAAATGGGAATGGGAATGGGAATAGGAATGAAGATGGGAATGGGTAAGGGAATGAAGAAGATGGGAATGGAGGTGGGAATACGGATGGGAATGGGAATGGGAATGAAGAAGATGGGAATGGGGCTGAAGATGGTGGGAATTGTAATGGGAACGAGGAAAATGGGAATGGGGATGGGAATAGGAATGAAGATGATGGAGATGGGAATGAAGATGATGGAGATAGGGATGGAAAAAAAGATGACGGGGATGGCAGTGGGAATGGGAATGAAGATGGTGGAAATGGGAATTGGAATGAAGATGGTGAGGATGGAGACAGGTATGGGGGCCCCCAGGAGCACCAGCCCCAGCGCTTTCCCCTCCCAGCACCACACAGACCCCGGGGAAGTGGCACCGCTGTGTCCGGCTGCTCCCACACTTCCCACAGGGCACTGCCACACCCTGGCATTTCCACCAGGGCAGGGAGGACGCTTTTCCCAGGGCAGCTGCCAGGATACCCCCATCATGTCCAGCACAGCCCGTGGCACCGAGAGCCGGGATCTGTCCGGACACAGGCACCGAGGAGTCATTCCCATTAATTATCCTTCCTGCTGGTGCCCTTTGGGTGCTGTTACTCACCTGCTCTTTTTTTCCCCCTGTTCCTACAGGGAATCTGACCTGTTCCTGCTGGATGTGCAGGACCTGCGTGCTGGGACAGAGGGTTGGCTGGTGTTTGATGTCACAGCCGCCAGCAACCACTGGTCAGTGGATCAGAAATACAACCTGGGGCTGCGGCTCTACGTGGAGACTGATGACGGTGAGTCTGCTGGACCTACCTGCACTGTCTGGGGCCAAATTCCCAGGAACTGGAGGCCTCTTGGCACCGTGGGATGTGGTGAGGAGGGGGTTGATCTCAGTGCAATTTAAAATTTCCAGCTGTGACGGAGAACACCCAAGTGCCAGAAGTCTGGGTTTGCGTTGATGGCATGGACTGTAATTAACCCTATTAACACTTAATGAAGTCCTGACCCGGAGGGATCCTGGGTGTGTGTGACAGAGGATTAACCCTCTTCTCCCCACAGGATCAAATCTGCTCCAGAGGTGCCTTTTGCAGGAGTGCAGGCACACGCAGAGCAGCTCCACTGCCGTGGGAGGAGGAATCGCAGCCAGGAATGCCCCATCCATTCCCTTCCCTCCCAAAATTCCCTCCACAGGGCTGAAGGGAAAAATTGATCACTCGGTTTTAACGCTTGAACCGCTCTGTGTGGCCGTTTTGTGGTGGAGCTGGATCCTCAGGCGGCTGCGACCCCTCGGGACGCCGACACCGCAGCTCCCACTGCAAATCCCCTGTATTTCCTCTCTTTTCTTTCACCAAACGAGTCGGTGCTGAGAACAAACCCACTCATGGCCCTGTCCCTGCAGGGCTCAGCGTCGACCCGGGCTCGGCCGGGCTCCTGGGGCGCCGGGGGCCCCGCTCCAAGCAGCCCTTCATGGTGACGTTTTTCCGGGCGAGCCCCAGCCCCGCGCGCGTCGCACGAGCGGCCAAAGCCCCGAGGAGGCGGCAGCCCAAGAAGTCCAACGACCTCCCGCATCCCAACAAGCTCCCCGGGATCTTTGGTAAGAGCTCTGCAGGGCGAGGAGGGATCCCTGTGGAAAACACACGGCTGTGGTGCTGCCACGAGCGAGGGGCCTGCTGTCAGCACCTCGAAACCCCAGTTGTTGGCCCAAGGGAAGCAGAGCCAAAACCTCTGAGGTTTTAGGATGGATTGGAGTGTTTTTGCGGTTTGGGAGGTGCAGAGGGTTTGGGTTGGATGGCCTCAAGGAAATGGTGTTTTGTGAGTTTGTCAGGACTTCTGAATATTGGGATTTTTGCCTCGTTGCCCTTGGCTTTGGAGCCCTGGGAAGGTGACATCGCCCTGGAAGGTGTCACAGCTCCCGAAAGCTGCTCAGGCAGGAGGGGAGCAGGAAACCCCAACCCTCCTGAACCCACTGAATTTGGAAAACCCTCAAAGTCAACTTCTCTGTGAGCAAAGCTGGGCTTTAGCCCTTCCAAGGCTGAATTCCTTCATTCCAATATTGGAATATCAACTCATAGGCCAGTCTGAAGCCTCTTTTCCCTTTGTGCAACAACAAAACTCCTCTCCTCTGGTTCTCCTGGACTGATCCCGATCACATGGGCTGTATCCCACCCTTGAGCAGGGATGGCTGCAGCAGAGGGGTGGGATGTGGGATGCCAGGGCTGACATTCCCTGTCCCCTTCTCCCGCAGACGACGTCCACGCCGCGGATGGACGCCAGGTGTGCCGGCGCCACGAGCTCTACGTCAGCTTCCAGGACCTCGGCTGGCTGGTACTTGTCTACTGGGAGAAGTAAATGAAAAAAAACACCCCATCATCCCATTCCCCTGCCCTGGGCTCCCTCCCAGCCTGGATCCTCCCGCCCATGAAGCCATCCTGGGAGCTGGGGAGGCAAACATGAACTGCCACAACCCCAAACCCCACTGCTGACCCTGAGCAACTCCTGGCTCAGTCCAAAAAATCAAAATCAATCCTTGCTGCTGGCACAGTCACCCGGGGAGGAGGAGGTTGAGTTGTTTATGCAGGTGGGGAAGGGATGAAGGAGCACAAAAGGGGAGAGGCCCTCGATATAATCCCTTCTTTTTTTTTTTTGTGCAGGACTGGGTGATTGCTCCACAGGGATACTCAGCCTACTACTGCGAGGGCGAGTGCGCGTTCCCCCTGGACTCCTGCATGAACGCCACCAACCACGCCATCCTGCAGTCCCTGGTCAGTGCAGCCTGCAACAGCAGCCCTGGGGGGACCCTGAGGGTCTGGGGGAGCAGTCGGAGCCCAGCAGGTCCTGGTGGAGAATTGGATTTTGGGATGAGCATGTCTGGGCTGGAGGGTGTTTAGGTTGGAGGGTGCAGTTGGGCTCCGGATCCAAACAAAGCATTAATGGGTACAGGCACGTCTGGATGGGGGCATGCACATCTGGATGGATGCTCACAGGTCTGGGTGCAGCCTTGCACATCTGGATAGGCACGCACACATCTGGATGGCTGCTTGCAGGCCGGCCCCCACCACGAGGTCAGGGGAGGTTCCAATATGGAATTTCAAGGCATCCATGGAGAGTGCGGGCACAGAGGGCACACGCTCTGCCCCTCCACCTGAGCCAGAAGGGTGTAACGGGGGGATTTTGTAATCCCAGAGCTCCTCCATCTCTTGGTGTTCTGACTGGCACGATGCTGCTCTGGCTTCACAGCATCTGGGGCAAAACTGATGGTTCCTAACAGGTCAATGGCCCCTCTCTCCAGGGAGCAGGGACAATCCCAGGGCTCACCGGAGCCCCTGGCTCTTCCCACAAGAACTCCGTGCCATCCATGCATCCTCCCCTCCAGCCGTGCCCGAGGGTTTATCCACAGCCCCGGGAAGCCCCGCTGCAGCTCAGCACCCAAACGTTGGGCTCAGCATATTCCAAGCAAGAAAGCTTTAATGCCTCGGTTTGGTTGGGTTGGTTTTTTTTTTTCCCCAAACCCACCCCACATCCCAGCCCAGCGCTTTAATTTCTGGAATTTCCTGCCCTGTGAGTGTTTGGTTTCCCAATGGCAGAGCCACCCCGGCTCCGGTGCTCGCGGTTAATTACAGGGAGCGCCGAGCCCTCGGCCCAGCCTTTGAAGGTGTCGCCTGGCGGGGTTTAATTTTGACATTAACGAAGCTTCCAGGACCTATCCGGGGGCTGGGAACAACCCTGGCAGCGGCAGGGAGGGGCCCCTTTCCCCCCCCTACACCCACCCATCGCCCCTAAACCCCAGGCTCTTCCCAAAACGGCGTTTGGGCAGGATGTGAATCACCTGGCGCTCGGATCCGGCCCTTCTGGGAAGCGCCAGCGCAAAGGCGGCGGCGGAGCCGTGCCAGCCCCGGCCTGAGCTGCAAATAGCAGGGTTTGACAGCAAAAACACCGGACTTCCGAGCTGGGAGAGCTCGGCTGCCCCTGCCATAAATTAATCGCACATGTCGGGTGAAGGCGGAGAGGGCTCCGCGCGGCCGGCAGCCTCCGGCTGGTGCCCTGCGGCAAAACACTGGGATAAAGCGTGTCCTGAGCTGGGAAAAACGAGCCGAAGGGGAGTCGTGTTCAGGGAGATGCTGTGGACCTTAAGATTTTAAATTTGGGATGGAGAAGCCCTGTTGCAACAACATCCAGCACCCCCTGCCCACAGCGGAGCCTGACCCGTGCTGCCGATTTGTTTTTGGTAGTCATTTGTCAATTTTTGTGAGGAAAGGGCCCTGAAATCCCAAATTAATGAAGGGGCTGCCTGGCCCACGCAGTGCTGTGAGCCCTGATCCAATGTAAACCGCAGCAGGGACGGCCTGGAGTTCAGAATAAATATTTTTGCAAAAAGATGGAAATAATCCCCCCATTCACCCAGGATTTTTGGTCGGTCTGATGCTTTTCCTGCTGCCTGGAGCCACGTTTGCTGGTGCTGACGGGCTCCATCCGTCCCCCAGGTCCACCTGATGAAGCCCGAGGCCGTGCCCAAGGCGTGCTGTGCCCCCACCAAGCTCAGTGCCACCTCTGTCCTCTACTACGACAGCAACAACAACGTCATCCTCAAGAAGCACAGGAACATGGTGGTGAAATCCTGCGGCTGCCACTGATGGGACAGCTCCCATCCCCGCCCCTGGATGCCCCATTCCCACCCCTGGGGTGTCCCATCCCATTCCCAGCAGAGCAATGTGGCTCTGGGTTTCTGCTGCGTGTGTGGAAGGGGAGCTCCGTGGGCTGTGTCAGAACAAAATCCATTAATAATTAATAATAATAATA
>WBMZ01009353.1:0-48542 GCA_013400975.1 Atrichornis clamosus | reverse complement strand
CGGCCCGAGCCGCCGCCGCCGCGCAGCCCCGCTCTCGCCCCGGGCCCGGCCGTGCCCCCGGGCGCGGGCCGTGACACGTGTGGAGGTAGCGGGACCGGCGCCCGGGGGAGGCCGGTGCTTTGTGTCGCCTCCCGGCTCCTTCGTGTCACAGGTGTCCGTCCGCACGTAGCATCCAGGGGGTTTGTAAACTCACTTTTATGGCTGTAGAGCCTGTGAAAAGTTACTTTTAAGTTTTGCTGGAAATTTGCTGGCGCTAATGTGGCTGCGCATCCAGGTACGTTGTCAGTACAGAGGTCGCTCTGCCTTCTGCGTGAATAACTATCCATTAATTATCATACACACAACGAACAGAAAGAACCAGGAGTGCCTGGCTGAGGTTTGGATGCTTAAACGCTGAATAACTAACTCTACGTTGATTATCATAAACACAATGAGCAGAGACAACCAGGAGTGCTTGGCTGAGGTTTGGATGCTTAAACGTGTTAAAGAACGAGGAACGTCTTCGAGGTATTGCTCAGTGCTCGAGGTGCTTCATCAGCAAGGAGCAAGTGCAATTTAAAAGAAAATAAAAGGCGAAACTGGTTCTGTTGCAATGATTCCCGTGTCTCAGCAGAACGTGGTGCTCAAGTATTGAAACTCTTGCACGTTGAAATCAGAAGTGAAGGGTTGCGTATTAAGTATCGTCAGCTATGACAAATAAAAGATTACACCTAGGTCTGTTAGACACACTGAAGATGTTATCTAAATAAAGCTGCTTAAAACTGGTCAGACTTGCTTTCTGCGGTGCACTAGCCTCTTACTGTAAGTGAAAAGATCTGTAGCAAAATCATCTCAAAGTACAAAGTGTGCAGGTGTGATAGGATGTCCTTTAAAGGATCTTGTTGAAATTTTTTTCTCTGATAAAAATTTAAAGGGAAACCCGTCCCCAAATTTTTTAGTGTTTTTAATATTTGTAATTTTTAGTGCCACTTCCAAGTACTGTAATTACTGGATATGCTTTTTTATACCATGGCTGCTACACTCTAACACATTAAAATATTCTAATGATCTAATAATGCTTGATACAGTCCCTGTACCTTAATATTAGAGAAATTGTAATTACGTTAGTGAAGCTACAGGATTAGAAAGTCACAAGTGTTCAGGCTTATTTGTTCATCTTACGGTTTGTAAAAATAGTGTGTTGTAGTTGATGTATGAAACTTAGTGAAGGTCTGAGAACTTTTAGCCCTATGGGTCTGTTTAGGCATATGTTGACTTATCAGTATTAAAATAATCAAGTGCAGAGTATTGCAGCTGAACTGTGATGTGCATCCCTGGGTATTTTTTGGCTGGACAAATCCCCCTCACCAAGGGGTGCCAGCAGAGCACAGCACAGGGGATGTGTGGCTGGAAGAGCTCTGTGTCTATAACATCTGAAGGCAACTGTTTGCAACAGTTGCTCTTTAAATTGTCTTTCCTCAGGCGTGTACAAGAACTTTTTCACAAGGTCTGTGTAAAACTCTTGCAGTTGTGCTCTGGTTAAAAGGAGCCATCGTGGTTGTTGTGTCCCTGTTAGGTTTGGCCAGCAGCACTTCAAGCCCATTTGTACCAAACCAGTTTCTTCAAGTTGTGCCTGAAGTTCCCAAATTACAGGAACAAATACTTGTGTTGCCATAACCCTCTCTGTAAGTGATCTCAGGGATGTGCTTTACTTCCCACTTGTTGGATTTCTACATTCACGTGGTTTGGGGATTTAACGAAGGTGTATTTTATGTTGAGATTAATTTTGGAGTTTCACTTAAATATTACAGAATTAACTGTAGCCCACAGTACCTCCTACAGCCTTGTATTGGCAGGCTGAGAGATCTCTGACCTTGGCCTTGCTGGAACTACAGTCAACAGAGCTGAAGTGAAATAGGTTTTTATCTTGGAGATTAATTTGTGCTTCCTGGTGCTCTTGTCCATCACTTGTGGCACAGGAGGAAAAAGCTGAGGGAGGTTTTCTCCAAGGACTCTGCTTGTTGACTAAATTCAGGATTATGTTATTAGCAATAAGTGCATTTCCAGTAGCACTTGTGTTGACTTGGAGTAAAAACACCTGGCAAGGAGAGGATGTGATCTGGAAGGTAGGAAACAAATTTTGTTGCTTCAAGTCACAAAACCAGCACGAACTTTTGGAAGGAATTATTGAAATTCAGTATTGAATTATTTTGCCCTTTTTTTGCGGGGGGGGAGGGGATTGTCTTTGAAGTGCTGAGGATTTTGGGCTGTGCACTGTCTGTTCTTATATTCCTGTGACAGCATCACTTGTGAAGCATTTTTTTGACTCTGGGAATTCCTTAAGCCTAGGCAGGAAGTATAAGTGTTGTGCTGTTTAAGCTTGAAATATTCAGTGAACTTCTTTCCTCCTGATATTGGATTAGTAAGTATTTTAATGGTAATAAAAATAGGTATGAGGGTGGTGATTAAAATCAACTGTTGTAGATTATTAAAATATAATTACAGTCTACAGAGAAACAGGGAAGTAAACATTAACATTTTATTGACCAAGCTGAAAAAAATGCAGAAATAGTTAGAATTGGGCAGAATACAGTAACTTGGGAATTTTCTGCCCGTTGAACAGGGAGGATGGCATTTAAAAGGAGCTGTGTAATTGATGTAAGCACACGCTGCTTACAATACATGAATATTGTGAATTGCATAAATGCAACCTCATACTCAAACACTTATTTTTGCAATAAATACTTCAGGAACCAGTTGCTTAATTGCCTGGTTGTGACAAGGACGACAAGGCTGAAACAAAAAAAGTGACTGAAAACTAAAGTATTCTGCTAGAAAACTAAGCTGCCTGGAAAGTTGCTGCCTTCCAAAAGGCATGTTGGTGAGCTGAGCTGTGCTGCTGTTGTACACAAGCTGCTGCCTTTGCCAGTTGAAATAAATACATCTTTGATTTTGGCCAGTGTTTTCAGTCCATCCTCGGGAGCACGTTCTGAGCCCGGTCTGTCAAAGGCCACTGAATTTTGTCAGTGTTAGGAGTTGCATAACTCCTTTGTGAGTAATTACTGGCAGTGACGTGGATGACTCAGCTCTACCTAGTTTTGTGCATCTCTAAAAATCTCCACAATCGGGTGCTCTTATATTAAGGAAAGAAAGTAAAATATTGCCCCTCATTTGAGTGAAGTGCCCTCAGCCACTGCAACAATGTACAGATTTTATAAAGACCTGTGAGAACAAGTTGCCTTACAAAAAAAAAAAAGTGTGCACATTAATGCTCTTAAAGGGAAAACAATGAGTGTCTTTATGCATTGAGAAGTGCTGCAATAAAGTAATAATGATTCTGGTGTGGTATACCACTTCTGAAATTAATTTTGGCAATCTGCTGTAGTATTGAGTCTCTGAAAGCAGCCAGAAGTCTGCTGCAGGTAGCTCACGTTGCTTCCTGCAGGATACCTTTGGAGAGACTTCACAATAACCCTAAGTCCAAAGAATGGTATGACTTAACTCCTCATAGGTAGAATTTCAGTATATATGTTGTACTTCTTTACTACATTAAGACTAAAATTTGAAATACGCCGCTTTCATCAAGTTTTTCAGAATGACCTGCCATCAAACATGATTTTGAGACTGGCTGCTTTATGCCCTTTGATTCTGGAGTTAACATCATCCAGACAGGCAGGAATGAAAAAATTTAGTGATCCCTGTGCTTGGGGTCAGGTTTGTGTCTTGTCAGAGCTGTAACTACTTGAAGGCACACGCAATTCTCCCCGATCTGATGATAATGGGAAAGATCAAAATGTTCTTTTAAAATCAGTAATTATATGTTGCTGAAGGCTTGGTATCCTGTCTGAATGTATGATTTATTTGCCACAGGAAAAGAACTTTACAGTTCTCCCTAGTAATTGATTATAGGTTTCAGGTTTTTTAGATTGCTTTCTCTTCCTCTGTTGCTCGGTGTGTTCAGGGGTGTGAGTGAGCTACGAGGCCTCTTCCCTCTGTGGGGGATTTGAGGGGCTGGGGCTGGCACTGGGTTTGTGCAGGGGGGAGTGGATGTGCACAGAAGCCTCAAACTCCTCCAGCCTATCTCAGGAAATATTCAGTAGTAGGCCAGTGTGTTGCTAATTAAATTAATGATGCAGACTCTCTATAGATGTAATTAAGAATAAATGAGGAACAAATGTGGTTATCCTTGCAGGATTTTTTTTTTTTCCCCAAAGTCTTTTTGTAATAATTGGGATTTCCAATGTAAGCTTCCACCTGAATGTTTTGAAATAAGTATTTGAAGTGTTGCTTCTGTAAGTGGGAAAGGAAACTGGTTATTCCTGTGTTCATCTGGGAGAGCTGAGGTGCAGGTCAGGTGTCACTGCATAACTTCCCAAGTGCAGCACAGGGAAGGAGGGACTGTGGAGCATACAGGAGCTTTTGGTGATCCTTAGGTGGAATTTTACCTGTTTGAAGCCAGACAAGATTTCATGTGAGTGGTGCTGAGTCCTGCTTTCTACTTCTAATAATTGTATGATGATAAAATGCACAGTTCTGCTTTTTTCTAGAATTTTAAAAATTCTGTTTGAACGCCTAAGTGAAGACATGTAAAAACAGGGCAGGATGAACCTGCTTTGCATCTTCTGTGACTTTTCCTGTGCTTAGGCATTTTTGCTGACCTTTGCCTTGGCTTCTTTCAACCAAAACCTGTAGACCCACCAAGTCCTAAGGCATTTACCAGTAAAACAGTGAAAATATCCTTAATATGGGGGGGAAGATGGTTCAGATCTTAGCTAATACTGGGATTCCTCTGTTCTGCTGTAATTATCAGAGGAAAAACATGTGCAACAGTAGTTAAGCCTTTTACCAGCCCCCAAAAGCCCTTTGGATATTCTCCCAAGGTAAGAGGGTAGGGTCCCAGTCATGGGATCCACGGCACTATTTAAATCCAGAGGCACATTGCTCCCTCTTGCCTGGGAGGCACTTGGGACTCAGAGCTTTGGGTCTTTCAGCCTGCACCTCTGGAAAAGTAAGTGTCTCACCTGACCTAAACTTTGAGCTCATCTGTTTACATGGTTTTTGTTATTTTATACTAATCAACAACGTGGAGTACTTTGTGTGATTTTCAGAATGTGTGTTTGGAAAGTATTGCCAGTGTTTGCCTAAATCTGAGTTCAGTTTATGTTTTCATGGGAGTTAATATTTAAAATGTTCAGTTGTAGGACTTTAGCAGCACTGAACAGCAAAATGATTCAGGGATGAAGGAATCTCCTTCACAATCATAGCACTGACTTCTTTCACCTGTTCTTTTTATAGACATCTGTGCTTTTTAATTCTCAATAATAAATTAAATTTGTGCATTCGTAGATATTTAGTAAGTAGTGGCTTAAATGTTAAAATAGTTCTGTTCTATATAAAAGTATTCATGATTAAATCACTAAAAGGAGCCACACTTGGCTGTGGAATCTGCATTTTGTGTCTGGGTTCTACAGAGGTGGGAAATAAGTATTTACTGTCACTTTTCTTACATATAACCAGCTTCTAGTTACTGAAACCTGGCCAATTAAGTGTACAAGACAGTAAAGATTTGATTTTTGTCATTGATTTTTAAAAAACTGAATAACTAACAAGCTACCAGACTTTGGGTTCGACTCCAACAGCTTTGCAGGTTTTTGTTGCTTGGGTTTTGTTTTTTTTTTAATGGGCAGTGCCCAGGGTTCACAAACAAATACGACAAAAGTGTAGTTGTGTAAATCAAGCAGTAAAAGCAGCTTCATGCCCTTGAACATGAAATTCTTTAGAGTAAAAATTGGCAGGTGTCCCAGTCTGTATCAGTGCGGAGGGACTGGACAGGAAAAAACAAATGCCAACCAAGGAGCAGCAATGAAGGGGAAAAGTGTATGCTAGGAAATTGTTAATTAAGATGATTACCTGCCATAAAAATCCAATAGCTTAGTGTACTTGATTTGCCAGCAAGTTGAAAGTACATTATGTGCTCAGGGTCAGTGTGGATCAAATAACTCACTGATTTTGGGCTCAAAACCCCATTCCAGCCCCATTTTTTGTATCTGTGTTGTTTCCAGTGTATCACAGTTCTTCTGGCTGGTAGCACTGGTTCCAAGGCTTACATTCAAGTAACAAAACTTGGAAAATGTTGCACCTTTAGAAAGAAAAGGTGAAATGCACATGAAATTAACTTTAAATAAAGTCCATGAATGAGCAATGTTTTTACATTTCTGAGCACCTGGAGTGGAAACCCATTTTATGACTAGGTCCAGGTAAGTTTTTTTGGACAGTTTTGGTGGGCTTCACATGGATTTTCACTTGAGAGTAATCTTGTGGTGTTGTGAAAAGGAACTGCATGGCAATGAGTCTGAAATGAGGGTGGAGGTCAGAGCTGGCCTGAACTTTGGTTTATTTCTTGAGGTATTCAGTTACTTCATACAAGAACGAGTCTAGTGGGTGTCTTGTCCCTCCCAGTATCTCATTTGGAAAACAATATTTATGCCAAAAAAGAAATAAGTTATGTAGTAAATGAGTAGCATTGGTTTCTGAATCCAGGGAAATGGGGCAGTGATTTTTGGCCTTGAGAGCTGGGGTGGCAATAAATGAGAGATGAATGATGGACATGGGTTCAAGGTACCATAGGTTAAACCGAGTTATGATAAATAGAAACTTGACGAGTGAAAATAAATGAAGCCTCATGCTATTTCCTTGATGATTTTTTTTTTTCAGTGAGGATGTAGTCCAAAAATGTGCCATTATCTTGTTACAAAAAATTGGAGATTTAATTTTATCAAAATCATTAATTTATGAGTTAACTCTTAAAAGCTCTCCTTAAAACCAAGAGTCTGTAGCAGCAGTGGAAGTGGTTGAGGGTTTGCTGGGGTGACCCCTGGACCTGTTTGTCCAGATTTGGGGTTGGTTTTGAACAGAGGAATGGTCTGGGTGGCATTTCTTTGTAGTCCTGTGTTTTACCAACTCCAGTACTGACAATAATACTGTATCTAAGGTAGGGATTTTAGATAAATTCAGAAGTACAAGGAAACAAAAAGTCATTACCCAGCCCAAGAACTTAATTGGTTCAGCTTCTGTTTTCAGGAAAAAAGTAGTTGAAGTTTTTTTATGTTATTTCTAGTTAGTATTTTTGTGTCAGACCTGTGCCACATAAGGGGTAGAGATGCTGAACAATTATTAGTAAATAAATCAGCAGTAATTACCAGCAACATCCGTAATGGGATTCACCCATTTTTGTCAGGTATTTCCAGTTTTTAATTAATGCTTTGCATGCCTGAACAGAGCATGCCCTTCATATTTCTGGGGTTTGGTGTTTTTTTTAGTTTTAGCACTGAGTTATTTGTTACTTAGGGTGAGCTTAAACTAATTTTTGAACTTTTTTTTTACTGCAACTGTGGACTTGGTATTTTCAAAAAGACTTGAAATCACTTTTGAATCTTTCCTCTTTAAACTGAAAATTAATTTTCATTGAAGGTTTTAAGAGTTTTTGGTTTCTCAGAAGCATCTGCAGCATAAGTTTTGTGCATAATTGAGGAATTTTACTTTAGTGTCATCTTGTATGGATGGTATCTGTAGCTTTTAAAGAAGGGAATTTTAAATTAATTCCAATTAAACAACACTGGCATCATAATAATAATGATGGCATTTACAAAGGGATATGCTAAATGATACATAAGGGAGTTGCTAAATATAACTACTGAGTAGTAGTGTTTGTTTGAAACTACAGCTTGAAATTAGAGCAACATCACCACCAGTTTTCACTTGTGTGCTCTGAGATGTAAATTGGTCAAATTATGAACTCTGTTCATTTGAAATTCCTGGGTCTTAATGATGTTTTCTTTTCTTTTCTTTTCTTTTTTTTTTTCCTTCCTGCATTTCCCTGTCCAGCTAAATGGCCTTAAAATGGCAGATGAGCCTATGGAGGAAGGTGAACCATATTCCTACCACGTAAGTGTGTTTGATACTGGTCACTTTAGACACTCATTAGCCATGTCCTCCTGGTGAAGCAAAATTTATGCATTCCCTACTCTTGAATAACTCCGGAACCCATCCTTTTATTTGAACTGTATCTGAAGAGAGTTTAAGTCTCAAAGATGGTTTTGGAAATTAATACCTGGGTAGGGGCTGTAATTGCCTTGTTTGGGAAAATCTGCTGCATGAGGCAGAGCTTGATGGAAAAATTCTGTGTGCTGGAGGGAGCATTTACTGATCCCTCACCCTCAGAAATGCTCAGGCCAACCTTGAACCTTTTATCCAGAGTGCTGAATGTTGCTCATGCTGCACTCTCATCTTTGTTCCTTTGCAGTTTTTAGTGTAGTTGCTGTACATTCAGCTCAAAGGTACTTGATTCTGCTATTCTAGAACACAATTTTTACACCAGAATGTTAATTTTGCTTTTATATAGAAATATCCCAGATAAGCCCTACTGAGCATGATTTTAGTCCAGTGCCTGTTGAGATGCTGAAGATGAGTGTTCTGTGTGCTGGCTAAACCTTGGACTAAACTTTGGGCTCATCCTGGAGGTGGTGAAATACCTGACTTCCCATGGAAATACTTGCCATCATTTTTCAGCACACGCATCCTTACATTTTTGAACAGGGTCATGAAGAGGGTGTCAGGTGTCTCTTTCCCAGAGAGGTTGTGCACTCCCCATCCCTGCAAGTGTCCCAGGCCAGGTTGGAGAGGGCTTGGAGCACCCTGGGATAGTGGAAGGTGTCCCTGCCCATGGCAGGGGGTGGCACTGGATGGGTTTTAAGATCCCTTCCAACCCAAACCATTCTGGGATAAGAAGATCTTATCACCAGTTGCAACCACTGCTTTGTGCTGCAATAACAGCATTTATAAGTAAGGGATTTGGAGGATAAACTCCTGGGGATAGATCCATGTGGTGCTGGACGTTTCCGGGTGTGGAGGAGGTAAATAAACAGTGTCAGAGTGGTCTCAGATGTAGCAAAGGAAGCAGCAGTGGATTGTCTCAGTTTTCCACTGCTCCAGAACCAGGAGGCTGTTGCTGAGCTCGTTTGTCAGGTGCTGGGAGCCACATCCCAGGGAGCTGGGACAAAGTCAGGTGGCACAAAGCCATGACCGATCCCAGCATTTCCTTCAGCTCTTGGCTCCTGGTGAACCTGCTGGGAATAGGGAATAGTTCCCTCTTGTGCAAGGCCAAGGTGGGAGCTGGTGCCTCAGCTCAGAAATAAATTTGCTGCTCAAGCAGCAGAGCACAAAATCAAATAAGCAGATTTACACTTGGTGGAGGCCAGACTAGAAATGAAAATGAAAGTGGCTTGGAGCTGCTCAGCTCTTTGTGTGCTCGTGCCTTGTCGATATGGAGAGGTCTCTTTATACTTCAGGCATGCCAAATTTAATGATAGTTAAGTAAGTGAAATTATATAGACATCTTTTGTGAAGATAAAACACTTTATTAAAAAAAACCCAACTCATTGAATCCATCTCAAGTTAGTCTTTATTTGCATAGAAAACATTTTTCTCCTGAGTTCACATTTAGAAATGCTCTCAGTCTCTGCAGCAACCACGTGTGATGTCACAGGCTAATGGCTCGAGGTGGGAGATAAATACCAGAGAGGCTGAACCCTCACAGAGCCTTTCTCATGCAAAGGTTCACCGTGTTAAGGAATACAAATTAGGATGGTGAAGAGAAAAGCCTTCTAAACAGAATATTTACATATTTCATAGGAAGAACCAGCCATTAAGTCTGTTGTACAACTTGGTGTGTAATTAGACAACTTGCTGCTTTCGTCTGTCATCAGATGACTTCAAAATGCTGCTGTTCTTACCTGCCTTAAATCAGGCGTGTGTTTAAAAAACTAAATGGAAATGAAAAGATAGGTTTATCTTCCCTCTGAGTACTTAAATGCAGAGTCACCAAGATGGATGGATGAGGTGAAGTTGGGGTGTTTACTCTGGATGTTCAGTGTATGTCAGCTGGGTTTTGTGACCAGAGAGGGAAATAAAGTAGCTTGTAGTGTGAATTACAGAATTAACTTTGTTTTCCAGCAGTGTCTGGTGTTCATACCTACCTTTGTGTGGGAAGCAGGCAGAACAAACAGGCCTTTCCCAGAAATGAGAGGTAGAGGGGAGGGGAAGGACTTGTGTGCAGTAACAGCTGGGCTACAGTTTGGGAATATACTGAGATGTTTGTTTGAACTCTTTCTTTCCCCCTCTGGACAAACAAAGCAATTAAGGCAAAAGCAGTTAATGCAGTGTGATGATCCTCTTTTTTTTTTTTCTTTTTTTGTCTTTAATTCTTTCAATAAGTATGTACAAATTTAGCTGATCAGACTTCTACTCTGAATTTCTGTGTAAAACCAGAATTTCATCCAGGTACTTCTGTATCAACTGTGATAAAGCTGATTATCATTTTTAGTGCACAGTCTTGGGCAGCAAGTCAAGCTGACTACAGAATGATTTCTTTCCAAAAACCAGCTGTGTCATCCAGTGGTCAGGCCCTTTTGTGGTGCTGACCCATGAGGGTCAGTACCTCGCAGAAGGTTGGTGGGGTGTTTCTGTGCTCTCTGCTAAAAGAAGCTGCCAAGAGGAAGAGCTGAAGAGAGGCTGGGAGACAGCTGATGATCGCTGGGATGCCCTAAAAGTGAAGTACTGCAAATCAGATGGGATTTTCCTTTGTGATTAGGTTGTGTACAAGAAGTTTATTGATATTTTTGACAAGGCTGAGGGTGCTGCTCCTCTTCTACCTGCAAACTGAGGTTGCTGTTGTAGGCCTTAGTTTTTCATTTCAAGGGTGCTTATTTTGACATCTTGCCTGTTTGGGCTCCCAGAAACTTCTCTTACACCATAAAAGCTGCAATCCATCATGGGATTTGTCATCATCAGGAATGTTTGTCTTTTCACAACTGTGGCTGCTGTCCCTGCTTTGCTAAAGATGAGAGGGACCTGAGAAAGCCAGCAGAACATTAAATCACTCACCTGCCTCAGATTTACCCTCAGCTTTCTGAAGGTCTCCACACAGGATAATCTTCCCAGGAGCTCTGCACCCCAGAGCTGTTTCTTCTCTTGGATGCAAGAATTCTCAGAGTTCTTAGGATGACTCATATCTTATTTATGGTCTTCAAATGCTGCCTGTTCCTCCAGCTACAAATGGATGTCCAGAGTTATTATTTGCTGCTGTGAAAAGCAATAATTACCCCAAATGATGAAATTCAATTTGGCTTTCATTAAGACTTATTTCAGGAAGGGGAAAGATGAGAAGAGTAATCACTGGGAAAACTTAAGCTGCTAAGCAGAGGTGAAGCACAGAAGTCTTGGTTTAAAAATCTGTCCACTTATTCCTTCCATGTAAAATAATCCAGTTTTTTTGTAGTTGAAAGATTTATGGCAAAAGGAAGTAAGCATTCTTTGAGAATTCTACTTCAGTTTAGAAATTTTAGATGCATCTGTTTAAGAAAGGATAAATGGGAAAACTCTTCATTTGAACAGCTTTCCCTTATGCCTTATTAGAATTTCAAATATTTTACTAAAATAAAACTAAACAAAGAAAAACCCAGGTATTTACATGCACTTCTAGCAAGAGTTAGTTACTTCAGGCCTGTTCACTGTTGTATTTTGTTTGCTTTGAAATCACAGGATGAAGGAAGTGTGAAAGAAATTCCTATTACACACCACGTGAAAGAAGGATGTGAGAAAGCAGATCCAGCACAGTTTGAACTACTTAAGGTTCTTGGACAGGGATCATTTGGAAAGGTAAGATGATAAACTTATTCCATAGACCTGTCCAGACATTCAAGGAAAATAGTGGCCTAGCAGAGTTGCTGGGAGTGTTGGATCCTTTTCCAGTCTTGCTCCAGTGCCATGGAGGGAAACTTCTGAAGGAAGTGGTGATTTGTCCATTAATGGTGGCACTTGACGTGCTGTGAATGTCTGGCTCTTTTCAAGACATAAAATCTGCATTTATATAATGACAGAAGAGTTGATTGTGGCAGTTTGGAACTTGAACCAAAGTAACAGTAAAGTAAATAACCCGGGAAATGTATTTCAGGCATTTTATTTTGCTGTATTTATCCCATGATCTACAGCTAAACCTCACTAATTATTCAAACGGCACAGATTATTCAATGGCAGGGTTTTTGTTACAATATTTTTGTGATGTGCCACTTGGTGTCACAGTGCAGAAATGAAGTTTAAAATCTGGTCTCTCAGACACTGTGTTGAAACACAGTAGTTGAAATATTAATCCCTGTGTATAAGAAGGTAATTAATTTTTTAAAACCAAGCTCAGACTACATCTTTTGCAACACATAAAAAGTAATTAGTCAGCGTTACATATGTTCGTATTTTCCTGGTTTTCTGCTGGTTGTTGTGTCTCTAGGCAGGAACAAACCTCTGCATAGAGTGGTATGAAAGAGAGAAAAATTAGACATTAAGAAGGCATTCTGCGAATAAGTGATGGTGTAGAGAACAGATTTTAAATATTTCTTCATGTTTTGAGGCTTAAGAAGCATTTCTTTACCTGCTGATGTGGGTTGCCAATTCCCTCCCACTCTTCTCCCTGTCAGAGCCTGAAAGGCTCCAGATATTTATTGCTCCTGACTTGGGATGTCTTAAACCATCCCAGGGCTCAGCACCCCTGGCACTGAGAGCCCTGACCCAGCCTGTGCTTCCCAGAGTTCAGGCTTCTGCCAGCCTAAGGAAGGCCCTTGCCTGGAATCCCAGCAGCTTGGTGAGCTCTGGAGCTCTGGGAACCTGGCAGTGCCTGGCTCAGGAAGCAGCTTTAGGAGCTGGATGGTGCCTGTTGCACACCTGAGCTCAGATCTTTTTGTGTCTGGTGCTTTCCATTGAAAAGAGAGAACGAGCAAGGAAGAACAGTGGCTCTTGCCTTCATGGTGATTTTCTTTCTCCAGTTTCTATTCCCAGGGACTTTTCTTTGGGCTTGGCAAACACCAGGTTGATTTGCTGGAGCCTGGTTTTGACATCAGTGCAGGATTTAACACTTCCACAGAAATCAAGGGTTAAAGCTGCTGTCCACTACTGAATGTCTCTCTTCACCCCTTGAGGAATGATCTTCCTTCCAAGGCAGATGTGGAGTCATGGAGGCTTTGTCAGCCAGTTAAATAAATAAGTGGTGTTTCAGTAGTTTTCAGCTGTTTTGGGCCTTATTAGCTAAAATTTGTAACTTGTACATGAATTCCTTACATTCTTACAAGTTGTTGGTTATTAAGCACTCAAATATTTCTACATGCTTACTATTAATATTTTACTTTTATAATTGTGATTGTATTCATCTGCAGATGTTTTCTCAGTTGCTGGTGTTCAAATTAACTCCCTTTACTGCTTGAGCATTCACCATGACCTACAGGAGAGCACTGTTGTAGGTCATTTATTGGGCAAAACTTATAAAAAAAAAAAAAGCCAGACAACCTTGAAACACGATGACATTTAAATTCTACCCAGAGCTTAAAATAAAAACAACCCCTCTTCCAACCCTATACAGTTTAGTCAATGACAGTGCTTGAATTTCTGATTCTAGAATGGAAAATTTGACAAGATTATCGAAAAAATACAATTTCTAGACAGTTAAAAATTTCTAACAAAATAGATGTGTAAATAAATCTAGTGTTAATGAAAGTCTGGATAATGTGAGAACAGAGAGGCACTTTTGGGTACCTCTTGGCTTTCTCCTGTGGCTTGTTTTTTACAGCAAAAACTAATAATTCATAACTAATAATTGCTATTACAAGAACAGCAATTTAGAAGGAGAAGCACAGACCAGAGCATTCTGCAAATTGGAAGACCTGGTAGTTAGAATTAGTGGAGCTCCATGTATTTGTACTGTAATATTTTATCTAATATGCTTTTCTCAGTGTCAAGTTAAATCCCATCTATCTTTAAAACTCTTCTGGAGGGAAAAGAGTAGAAAAACCTGTTGGAGTTGCTATTCCAGAGGGAAAGGGTGCTTTGATCTTAAATGGTGAGGTTTCCTGGCTTTCATCTCCCCACTTGTACAGAATTCATTAACAAACCCTGTTTCATATTTGAGACTCGGGTCTTCAACCTCAAAAATCTCTTGGGAGGTGGCAGAATTGTCATTCTCCAAGAAAGTTATAGAAGGAAACATCTTTCCATGAGTACTTGTTTGATAAATTAGGAAAGAATCCATAGTTTATGGCCAATGTAATGCTTCAGAGATTGTGGTTCTCTGCAGCTTTAATCTGATCAAGGAATGCAATTCTGCTCTTCCTTTAAAGGGCTGTGCTTAGGAAAGAGCACTGGAAGCTGCCTGAAATGAAGAGGAGGTTTGCAAATGCTTTGTGAGAGTTTGTATTTGATTACAGAGCTTGCAGGAATTTAAAAATGAACTTTATGTTGCCAGGTCTTCCTCGTGAGGAAGATAATTGGTCCTGATGCTGGCCAGCTTTATGCAATGAAAGTGTTGAAAAAAGCTTCTTTAAAAGGTAGGTCTGTCTTTGAATTGGAGATTTTAGAACATGGGGTTCAGTGCACCTGTATTTAAAAGCTTTATCCTTAAGTATATGTCAGTGAGTTCATAACTCTTCTCTGACAGTAGCTTTTTTTTTAGAGCAACATGTAAATTCATGTGTAAGTATTATTTTAAATCTGGCCAGGTAGCTTTAATTATGTGGTCAGAAGTACTCTTTCAAAGTTTGAAATTGGATTATTTAATTCTGTTTAGACTTTTCATTATATGAAAACAAGTTAATTTCATAAACAGTTTTCTTTTTGTCTTTTGTTAAGTTCGAACTCTCCTGTGGTTAAAATTAAGTCGTTCCCACTCGTTCCAGGAGCCATAACAAGTTCACTCAGGGTTTTGGCTTTCAGGAGAATCTTGAGTGCGTGCAAGTCCACTGTGTTTAAATAGGACTGTAATAGTTACAGAGGAAAAATAATCTTAAAAATTCTGTATATTCAGTACAGGTAGTTAATTCAGAAGTTGAAGTTGGAAATGCAGATATGAGCTTCTTTCTTCAAAGTAATAAGGATTATCACAAAATATTGGGCTGTGTTGGAATTACAGTGAAGAAAATAAATCTGGGGGGTAGGTAAGAAACCAAATAAAATTTTGCTACCTGAAAAGAGTTCTGTGGGAGACTTGAAAAACAGACAAGGTGACGGGGAAAGACTTCTTTAGACAGCAAAGCCTTTCTGCTGTGTTTGTGTTGTACCAAATGCATTTGTTTCACAGTGGTTTTGGTTTTTTTTCCTGCCCTCAGTTCGGGACAGAGTCCGTACCAAAATGGAGCGAGACATCTTGGTAGAAGTAAATCACCCCTTTATCGTCAAACTGCACTATGGTTGGTATTGATACATTGCTCTTGTGCTACAGTTTCTGTCATTGCTTCAAGGCTCAGCTGCTCCTGCTCTTTCTCACTTTTGGAGGATCCAGATTAGGGTCTAGCAGCTTGAAATCACAGGGCTGAAAAAAAAGGGATGTAAACACACATCTGTATCAAAAGTTTTAGGTTGTGCCCCCTTGAAATGAAAGATTTGGGATGTCACTGCTTCAAGGCTCAGCTGTTCCTGTTCTTTCTCACTTTTAGAGGATCCAGGTTAGGGTCTAGCAGCTTGAAATCACAGGGCTGAAAAAAAAGGGATGTAAACACACATCTGTATCAAAAGTTTTAGGTTGTGCCTCCTTGAAATGAAAGATTTGGGAAGTTCTTACGAGTTCTGCAGGGATTTTGTACTTTTCATTGATTAAAACCAAACTACAGTAATTGACATAGTTGCAGTTTCCCTGTTTGACAAAGGAGAAATAAAAGAGCAGTATTTTAATCATCTCTCATGACTAAGATTCTCTTCTGTGAAGAAGTGAGGAATCATTCAATAAATTACCTCATGTGCTGCTGAATTATTTCAGTTCTATAACAAAAATATTGCCTTTGACTGAAATATCTGACTTGTAAAAGCATTCAGATCTGTAAGTTTGTCATACAGCTATTGATTTTTATTTGTTTTTTATTATTTTAAAGCCTTTCAGACTGAAGGGAAGCTCTATTTAATATTGGATTTTCTCAGGGGAGGAGATGTATTCACACGATTATCCAAAGAGGTAAGTACCTAAAATTTTATCTCCACTCACTCTTAGACAGGGGTTGGGTTTTGTTGGTATAGCATTGTCTTTTAAGGTTCTTTTCCTCCATATTTCTTGTCATAGGCAAGTTTTTAATAACTTGGTTGGGCTTTCCTTACATATTCTAGATTATCTTCTATCCTTAAGAAACCCAAGTGTGTATTGATGAGTAGCCTAAGTTTTAATTTGGCATCTGCAAAGTGCAGTTCTTTTGTCTAAAAATGTTTTGTTGCTTGGAAACATAAGTGAAGGAAATGAATATTTAGCACTGAAGAAAGGGGATGTGTGGTTTTCATGCTCTTAGTCAGCTTAGGTGCTCCTGGAATCCTGCATCCCTCAGAGGTTTCTGCTGCACTGTAAAATTGCCTCGTGCTGCAACACAAATCCTCATCCTTAATCCCACCAAGTGGGAACACTGAGAGCTTTTGGGGCCCACTCCCCTCCATCAAACCCTGGCACACAACTGGATCTTTAAATTTTTCATTTCTATTTTTGTTTTCTGGAGGGAGAGCTTTGGAGGAGGGAATGTGACACAGCTACAGCCTGTTGTTACTCTTTTTAAACATTTGTCATCAAATATTTAGTACATGTTACCTTAAGTGTTAGGAACACGTTTAGAAGACTTTTGTTTTCTTGTGGCAAACCTTTTATAAAGATCTAAATTTTTAATGGCAGTTTCTCAACAGCTTCACAGTAAGAGAGATTTTCTGTGTTTTCACCAGTGTAAATCCATTTATATTGCTAAAGCACAGGAAAAGTCACTTTCTTAAATGAGAAAACCATGTTATGTGGCTGATTTTCCATGACATGAAGGAGGTTGTTTATTCCCAGTATGTAAGGACATGAGACAGTTTTATCCCCACATACTTTTCATAAAAATAAAATTTTTACTTTAGGAACAGGCAAAAGAGAAGGAAGAATTTCAGGGTTTTTTTGCTTTCTCTTTTTATAAAAAGCTGATCTTGGTAACACAATGATTATGTCTAAGAGTTGAGCTCCAAATTAATTAATCTGGAAGCTAAAATGGCTGTTAAAAGTTTAAAGTGACCGAGTTGTCCAGGGTTATTGGAGCAGTGGGTAGGAAAGAGGTCAGGCTCTGCTCTGATATGGGAGGTGTAATCACAGAGGAAATTCTGGTGCAGCAGGAAGAACTGTTCTCTTGCACTAACACAGCCTGGGTTATCCAGTAGGCAGCATTCCTAAATAAGGGATGCAAGGCTGTCCATAATAACACCAGCTGAGGGTTGAAAGAGGGATATATTCCCTTTGGGAATGGAGAAGTCATAATTATCAAGTTTTCTTACTGGTAAGACTCTACCTGTTTTTTGGAAGGCTTCAGTTGCCTTCTATGATGGCTTTTAAATATTTGCTGTGTATATAGATATTAAAAAAACCAGGTTTTTATTTTCTGGTGGGAAATCAGGGGAGTTTCAAAAGTCCAGGGTAAAACAGATCCAGTGGATAATGCACATGAGGATAAATTCCCCGTGGCACTTCATACTTTCCTCACAAGGATTATTTTAAATTAATTTGGTTTAGCGTGAGGCTATTCAAAAACTTTTGTTGGTCTTTAAATTCTAGTGTGGGTATGAGAGTTTCAGCTGTGGCAGTGAGCTGAGTGTGTAACTGAAGTTTTTATTAGTGATATTTAATGAAGTTGATTTGCATCATGTTTAACTTGACCCAGAGAACAGCTTTAAATGTCATTATGGGGAGATTTGAGATTAGCATTTAGCATCCTTATATTCTGAGACTTGCATGTTGGCTACTCCAAGGAATAATGAAATCCAGGGAGTGGTGAAATCCAAGGTCTCCTCTGGTTCTTTTGAAAGAGGTGACAACCAGTGTCAGCACTGCTCTTTGAAGGCGTGAGGGTGCCAGAGTGTGTGGTGTAACAGCTTTATTGTTCACACGGGGCTAACCCCGGTCATTATGGAAATCAGGGAATGTTTCTGTGCCCGGGGAACAGATCCCACACGTGCCATTCCCAGTGCAGAGCAGTGGCACTGAATCGGGGAGCTCAGTTACTTTATTGCAGCCTTGCTGGGCAGCTGCTGTGCAGCTGAGTGGCTGCTCTCCCCATTCCTGCTGGATTCAGCAAATAAGGGCATAGTTCACTTAAAGCCCAAATTCAGGCCAGTAATTTAAAAATCCCGAGCTTTTCCCATAATTAGTAGACCATGACCAGAGCCAAAGCAGGTGCAATTTTTGTGTATTAAATTAAAGCAGCCTGTGGAGTGTTTAGGGTAGAAGTGCATCTCTGCTCTAAAAGCAATGTCAATTTTTCAGTGTCTCACCAAGGCTCTTTAATTTTATTTTTTTTCCTAAGAGCAGAGTAGGTTCTTCAATTCCCAGATTGTTATTGTCACCTGTGTTTTAGTTTGCATGATTTTTCCTAAACAATTTTTACTTTTTCTCTGAATATTATTAGTGTGAGTTCACACTCACCCCATCTAGCAGTCAAATGCTAAATTTTATGATGCGGTGGAAAACTGTCTGGGATGGTGGCAGGAGGAGTGCTGGGGGTCAATTACACCAACTATAACAATTAAATTTATTATCTCAAAGTTAGCTAATGCTCTGCAATAATTACTGATGGGTTTATTTAAGTATTGCAGGTAGTTCTTTGTGTACTTTATAATTAACATACATTAGTAATTAATTTCTCTTGGGTGAATTCATGAATTATGAGTTCACAAGGGACTTTTAAAACAAAATTTGAAACGTAGGCAGACAGGAGTGTATTTTTTTTAGATTGCAGTTTTAAAAACTGAAGACAAGATCAGAAGGTAAATCTATACAGTTCTTATTAGGTTATGTTTACAGAGGAAGATGTGAAATTCTACCTCGCAGAACTGGCCCTTGCTTTGGACCACCTTCACAGCTTGGGAATTGTGTACAGGGACCTGAAGCCAGAAAAGTAAAGTAAAATGTATTTTACCACTATTACGTGTATTTTGCTTGTTGCTTTGCCTTTTCTACTGTAAAAAAATGAAAAATATTTCTGTTAGACTATGTCAACAAATGCAAAATGTTAATCACGTGTTTGTGATTTAAATGAAACAGTATTTGTTAAAGTAATAACAGAAGTTGGATATGATAATTTTTAACAAATTAAAAATTAACATTAAACATGAAGTTAACATTTTAAATGTTACATGTAAACATTGCTCTTTATGTGTTTTGGTGAATGTGAATTTTAATTTTCAGCATTTTGCTTGATGAAGCAGGACATATCAAGTTAACAGGTAGGTACCACTCATTAATGCAGCACTTTCTGAACATATTTCTGTATAAACTTCTTTGTGTTTCTGTGCTATCAATTTTAAATGCATCTAAAATTGCAGAAAAAAGTTCTGTGAGGAACAATCCAAATACATCTGTTCTAGGAAATGATGTATACGAAAGACTGTTTGGAAACCAAATTACTGTGAATTTCTGAAAGCTTTAAATTGCTATTAAAGTGATGCTTTTGTACTATAGATTTCATTATATATTTTGATCTTTAGATTCCAAGAGAAAATGAAGTGTTTTAAACTCTCAAAGACTTGATGGAATTATGGTGATGGAAATCGTGTTTATAAAATGCATTACTTTTAAAATTCTGCATGGTATATTTAAATACAATTCAATCCTAAGTGTCTCAATTCCTTCTGAAACTGGAAATAAAATAGATGGAATTATTGATTAGCAATCATGTTCCCCTCTGAAAAAAAGGATGTTTGAGAGCCTCCATGAGAGCTGAGCCAATGTCAAGGACTTGTGTATTAAAAGTAGGGAAAAAAGTGTTGTGGGCATGCAAAACTATTCTTTCCTGAACTTGAGTCAGGTTACAGAACCATGTTGTCTTATGTAACAACAATATTTTTAGTCTGATTTTATTTATTCATCATTCAGTAATACCAGACCATGCAGGCTGCATTCCCTTTGAAACTGATTTTTATTTCCATGCAATTTTTCTGTTTGAATAAAGCAGGCAGTAAACAGAGAAAATGAGAACTTTTGGTTATCTTAAGGCTCTAAATGTGTAGTATTTCAAATACTGAGTTATTTCAGTAATAATTTTGATGACTAATCATCAGTTTAATGACTGGTAGTAAACTAAAAGTGGTATGTCCAGACAACTGCAGCTTCTTGTTTCGTGGAGAGCTGTGCTAACCAAAACCTGTCAACACTTGGATTTTGAAGTACCATCTATTGATTTATTTTTTTTTTCTCTGAAATTCTTTACTGGCTGTATTCTTGTAATGCTGTTGTTGTAGACTTTGGACTGAGCAAGGAATCAGTAGATCAAGAGAAGAAGGCCTATTCTTTCTGTGGTACTGTAGAGTACATGGCTCCTGAAGTGGTAAACAGGCGAGGGCACAACCAGAGTGCTGACTGGTGGTCCTTTGGGGTCCTCATGGTACTGTATTTGCCTCTTGTTCCCTTGCTAAGCTCACAGAAATTCATTTAGAATAAGCTTGTCCATCTAATTATGAATGCTTGGGTAAGGGGGACAATCAATAATTGAATTGCTACTGGGATAGCGACTGCTTGGAGTAAAATTAGCTTTTCACCTGCTTAGCCCTCTGAGGAAAAAGTGAAAAAAATCATGTGTGTCATCCATTAGTAGTTTAAAACAGTTCCAGTCAGTGTGGAACTTATTTGTATATTTATTTTGCATGTTATTTGATAGTTAAAGTAAAAAACAAACTTGAAGCCTGGGTTTGAAGGAATATTAATGGCATTTTTGTCAGAGTGAGCCTGTGGAAGGGATGCTGGCGTGGAGTGGTGAGGTCAGCCAGTAACTGCTGCCACTTCTGCCTTTGCTGGGATGTGTCAGAGCATCAGGCTGGCATGCAGGTGGACTCTAAAAGTAAAGTATTGTTCTAGAATTTATTATTCTTGCAGTTTTTAGAATATGGCAACATCTAAAACCTGGTTATGGAGGAGATTTTATTACTTTCTGGATGTAAAATATTCCTCCGTCATCATCATGTTACATTTGCCACTGTTACCATTGTGTAAACTACAAGTGAGAACAGAATTTTAGATCTGTGAACATTTTCATAATGTTTTCAAAGTTCAAGCCAGTGTAATGCAGAGATAGGGAAGAGTGCAGTGCTTAACACTTTGCTTGAGCAGTTGGGGGAAGAAGTGTTGATTTAGATTAACATTTGTTCTTTCCAGTTTGAAATGCTCACTGGTACCCTGCCATTCCAAGGTAAAGATCGAAATGAGACTATGAATATGATACTGAAGTAAGTACAACTCCTTACTTTTTGAGAAGTCAGAAAATGTAATTTTCAAATGCAATTGGGCAGCCTGGGCTAGTGGAAGGTGTCCCTGCCCGTGGCAGGGGTTGGAACAAGATGGGGTTTAAGGTTCCTTCCAGCCCAAACCATTCCGTGATTCTCAGAGCACTGAGGTAGAAGAACAGGAACAAAAAAGCAAAGCCCCTTGATCAGGTGTAGCTCCCAGACCATGAAATACCATTAAGTATCCACAGCAATTAAAATCCTAGGGATGAATTTGTACTTCATTGTAGGCGTATAATAAAGATAAGAACAGGCCAGGGAATTAGAGCAGCATTATTTACACTGCTGTTGTTGTTCCACTCCCCTGCTACTGTTTCAGCACAGCCTGTTTTGTAAGCAGCAGGTATCAGGCGTTGCTTTGTGTACAGATGTGTGCAGAGCACTCAGGTGCCCAAATGCTCCTCTGAAATTGCCCCAGTTACAACAGAAGCTGTCAGACAGGACAAACTGGGTGAACTGGTGAGGCTTAGTGAGGCTGCTGGGCAAATGTGTTCTCATCTCTTTGTGCTCAGCTGACAAAGAGTCTCCTCTGGAGCACAGGCAGGGCCCTGGGCCCTCTGAGGGCTGCTGGGGAAGGGGAGGAGGGAGAAACTCTGTTCTTGTCAGCACAGGGCACTTGGAGCTTGCCCTGAGTGGGAGTTTATGGAGGTGAAAGGGTGGATTAGACCACGAGCTGCCTCACTTGCAGCTCCCAGTGATGCTGCAGTTCTGCAGAAGAATTTCCTGCCTTGGCATTAGAGTTTTCATTAAATAAAATAAATGGTAAAGTCAGTAAGCTTTTATATGATGGCTCAATGAAGCTCTTCCCTGGAGGAAGAGTAGCAATCACTTCAAGGGCAAGTAATTGAGGATTTGGTGAGTCTCTTTTGAGTTTCTGGTGGTTATTTTGGTAAAATCTTCCTGATGACATGAAGATATCTTTGAAAATACTTATGTATTCCTGAGATAATTATTTTACTCTGTTTTAGCATAAAGCTCGCTTGGGTGGGGTTTGGTGGTTTTGGTCTGATGTGGTTTTTATTTTGTTGGGTTTTGGTTGGGTTTTGTTTATTTTAAACCACCCATATAATACAAAACTTAAAAGTTGATGAGTTAAATACATACAACCCTACAAGGCTTTGGAATAGATCCTTGATACACCAGACTGTGCAGTGAAGTCTGGGTGGACAGCTTTTAGTTTCTTTCTTTGACTTGTTCTGTGTTTTCTTTCAGAGCAAAGCTTGGAATGCCTCAGTTCCTCAGCCCTGAAGCACAAAGTCTCCTGAGGATGTTGTTTAAAAGGAACCCATCCAATAGATTAGGTTGGTTCATTTACTGGGGTCTTGAAATAATCAACTCAACCTAACTACTTTTATTTCAAAGAAAGTGGTTGCTGGAGACTCAGGCTCTGGCTGATCAGTGACATTTGGGTTTAGATGCCATTTCCTGTTGGTTTGGATCATGACTTCCTGATTTTGGCTAAGGAATGGTTACTTCTTGGATCAGTGACTCTTAGCAGTGAGCCAGAGCTCTGACAGTGTCAGAGCAAAGAATATTCACTGTATTTATGGGCTTCTTGTGCTCTGTTTGCCTCCCTGAGTATTTTACATCCTTGGAATATTTCTGTATTCACAGCTCCCTCAAATAACCATGTCTGTGCAAACTTCTTAGAAATGAAGTAATTTTTTAGTGCAGTCTTCAAAGACTTTACCCAGAAGTGTGTTAAATACAGAATTTTCTTTGTTCAGGAGCTGGTTCAGATGGTGTTGAAGAAATCAAGAGACATCCTTTTTTTTCTACTGTTGACTGGAATGTGAGTACAAGAGGATCTGAATGATGAAGCTGTTCTTAATTTTTCTGTGTTGTAGCATTGTAAGTATTTGCATCTGAACAGAGCACAGCAGACACTGCATTACTGCTGACTGTCACATCCTGCCTTCTCCTAGAATTCCTTGGCATCTGGAGCTGCAGTGTTTACAGTATAGAGAGTATTCATTATAAACTGTGCGTTTACTTTTTAATAATTAAGAGTTGCAGCATTCTCAAGCTTAAATTGTCTGTTAGAGCATTTGTAGTCAGGGGAGGATGTGGTGTTCCCTGTGTGCAGCAATCCTTCAGTGTCTGTCCAGTGCTTCCATGCAGGGCACAACAATTCCCTGTGACTGGAACTCTGCAGGATTTCTCTCGCCATCGCTCATATCCCGTTCACAGTTCAGGAATTGATTCTGGTGCTCCCAGAGGATCCAAAGTCTGTACAAGATCACAACTCTTTCCTTACATTTTTAATGAGCACCTTAAGATTGTCCCCTGTGGTTCACTCATCCTCTGAGAAGTTTCCCAGAAACATTCTCAAAGCCAGGATGCTCTATATGGAATAAATTCCCTCTGGAACCCCCCTTTGCTGTCAGGATGAAGAAGGGTTGATGTAATAAAGATGTTGCTGTGCTGACAGAACTGCAGCCACGCAGGGCAGTGCTGTGCTCACTTATTTCTTTGGAGACTCTTCATTATCCTTCTGTTTCTCTCACATTTATTTCTGAAAAAGTGATTTTTCTAGCTCTGTTTATGCAGCATCTACCTCAGAGTCCTGTTCTGCAACAAGAGTTTTTAATAACAGGAAAACTTCAGTGTTCATGTGAACATAACTTCATAAGTTGTTGTTTTGTTTTGGCTTGATTATCTACTCTATTTTCTTTTTAAGGGACTGCTGTTGAAATAAACACCAGCAGGGAAGTTTGAAAGCTGTGCAGTTCTAGCTCTTTCTTTTTTCTTTAGAATTTTTTTTTAAATTTGATAATAATTTGTATTTATTTCACTCTGGTGATGTTGATGATACTTCTGTATTTTATCTCATTATTTCATTGAGATGAATTCAGCTCCCTTTTCCTTGGTGTTTTTTTAACTGAAATATATTGTATGTTTTTGTGCAAGATGAAATGAAAAAAACTGGAAAAAATAGGGGAAGAGAAATTGCAAGGAAATGCTCTTGGAATTTCCTGAACTTTGCACGGGTATTCAACATCTTTTGACATGAAATTTTCTGTTCCTTATCTGGGTTTATTACAGATTTGAGATCACTTGGGCAATGCATTTTTCTAAAGGATGTTGAGTAAAGGGGATAAAAAAGGCAGAGCCATTGCTCTGCTTTCCCATCCTTTCCTGATTTAGTTTGGTGGATTAAGAAATACCTGGAATAGGGCTGTGAGAATGGGCAGTTCCTTTGTCCTTTACCCTTTATCTTGGCACAATTACAGCACCCATGGAAGGTTCATTGGCTCTTAATTGTCTTTGTCCTTCTACTCCAGAAACTGTTCAGAAGAGAAATTCAGCCTCCATTCAAACCTGCCTCTGGAAAGCCAGAAGATACTTTTTGTTTCGATCCAGAATTCACAGCAAAAACCCCAAAAGGTAAATGTGCGTGGCTGTAAATTGGTGAGCTTTGTGAGAGGAGGGTCAAATTAGTGTTAAAGCAACAAGCAAAAAGCCAGTGACAAAATTAAAAGGAAGGGATGCACCAGGGTTCAGTGCTCTGAAGGAGGATGTTCTCCTCAGCAGGTTCCTGTTCTTTGGATATTCTGCTCCTCTTTGATTCAGGAAAAAAAAAAAGGAATATTAACAGCTGAAATATGGTTTCTAGCTAAGATTTGCAGTCAGACATGCAGTGTTTGGGGGGAAGTATTTGCTACTAAAAGTAAACTCAATTTGACTGCAGCAGTGATTCTTTTTAGGGGCAGTATTTCATTGAGAATGGCTTGCTTTAAGAAACATTTATTGTTGTTATTGTTGTCATTATTATTTTGATATTTTTTGCTTAGTATGCTTCAAGTTTCACTTCAGGTTTTCTTTTGTGAATTCTCTTCTTTCTTGCTGCATCCAACTTTTAAACCCTCTTGTCATGTTTGTTTGGAGGAGGTCTGTGGTTTTAATGGGCTACACAAAATTACCAAGCTGTGCTTGCTGTGACATTTCTGATAGTGAATTCGGAGGTGCACAGAATATAATCTGAGGAAAACTTAGCTCTAATTAGTCAGTGATATCACTAATTGGATGTTCTTGTATTGCCTCTCTCGTGCCTTGCCAGCAGCACTTTCACCACAGAACCAGCACAATCTGTGGTTGCTCTCCTGTGTTGTGAAGCTGTTGCACACAAGATCTTTATTTCTTTTCCATCAATAGCTTTGTGTTTCAGTAAACTTCTTTCTTAAAACATGTGTTCCTACATGGATTCCTGCAGTGTTTTGCAGGATAAAACCTTGGAATGCTTGTGTTTGTCATTGAAGGAGGAGAAGACATGACAAACTAAGAAACCTTATTTGACATCTGGTATTCCTCTGCTTTGCTTCCCTTCCCTCAGAAGGGTTTTTATAGCATACCTGTCCTAAATGTTAACAAATGGCCTGGCTGGGATGCACCCACACTGATCCTGGGTCTGTGTGTCCCCAGATTCTCCAGGAGTGCCACCCAGTGCAAACGCCCACCAGCTCTTCAAGGGATTTAGTTTTGTTGCAACTACTACTGTAGAAGACCATAAAATATCACCTCTCACCAATATCCTGCCCATAGTCCAGGTAATGCTTTGTCTTCTGGGAAATCCTTTTGCCATGTCAATATTTGGTATTTACAGTTCTTTTTTTACTGAGGAAACCGTTACAAAATGTGCCTTGTTAAATACTTCCACGGGATATTTGTAATTTTCTGGAGGCAGAATTCAAAAGAGAAATCATGGACAAATAGGAGAAACTTCTGCAGTTGGAGACAGAGTCATGGCAAAGAGAATCTTGTTGCTTGAGATAACAACTTGCATGTGTTTTTTTTAAAGCAGCTTCATGGAAACAGTGCACAGTTTACTGATGTCTATGAACTGAAGGAAGATATTGGTGTGGGTTCCTACTCTGTTTGCAAGAGATGTATCCACATAGCTACAAACATGGAGTTTGCTGTGAAGGTATTTGAGAAACTTCCACTCTGACAGTTCTGAAAATATTGTGTAGTAGATTTGAAAATCTCAATTCATGAATTTTGCAGTTATTGTGACTGTTTATATGTTGATAAGTTGCAATCTTGAAACCTGAAAATACTGTACAACGATGAGAATACCTGAAATAAAATGAGATTCACAAGGGTGGAACTGGGCTGCAGGGAATTGGTGATGCTTCAGACAGTCCAGTGCATTTCCTTGTTCATTGGAGCAGGATAGGCTACATTAATGATAGAATTTTAACAATGATAGAATAAGAAATGATTAAATGGGCATGTGAAGATGGAAAATGAATTACTCGTGATTAATAAGAAATAATGAACCCTACAATTTTTTTATTCTGTTGTTGAAATTAGAATATAAGTACAAAAAATGTCTTATTTAATAGACTTTTATGCAAGTTGTTTTTCCTGTTATATTTTGCAGATAATTGATAAAAGCAAGAGGGATCCCTCAGAGGAAATCGAGATTCTCATGCGTTATGGGCAACATCCAAATATTATTACTTTAAAGGATGTATGTACCTCTTCCTTCTTTACCTCTTACTAGACAGTGGTCAAAAAATAAATGCAGATGTAGGGAGTTTATTTGGATTCATTAGATTTCTTTTACATAGTAAAATACATTGAGAGAGCAGGGCATAACAGTAAAGGGAGTATTTCAAAATACAATGTTGTCCCGATATTAATTTTTTCTAAAAACTGTTCAATGAACTTGAAGTGAGAAATGAAGGAAAGGTTAGAAATGCCATATTTCCTCCTGTTTCAAATGAGCAGCCAACGTGTTGGTAACCTGGGAAGGCTGTGGCACCGTGTCCTGGGTATGCCAGGATGGTCCATGGAAGGGAGGAGCAGTGGGGGTTTAGGGCTACTCTCCTCTTCCAACAGGAGTGAAAAGTGTAATTCAGAGTGAGGAATTAACAACTTGAGTCATGAACTCAGGATGCCACAGGAGCTGCCTTGCACTCCATGCTTTGGCAGTCCCTGCTGTTGGTGCTGCCCATCCCCATGGGAGATGGGGAACGGCACCCTCTGGAACGTTCATTTACGGGGAGGTGTAACTCCAGGTGTTCGTTAATAGATGTGTGTGTATTTAATGTGCCTGCACTGTTAAACCTGTGCCCAGGTGTATGATGATGGCAGGTTCATCTACCTGGTCACGGAGCTGATGAAGGGGGGGGAGCTGCTGGACCGGATCCTGAGGCAGAAATTCTTCTCGGAGCGGGAGGCCAGCGCCGTGCTCTTCACCATCGCCAAGACTGTGGACTACCTGCACTGCCAGGGGGTCAGTGACCCTTCCACACCCCTTACAGTCCCTTTTCCCACGTGCTTTGCTTGCCTTCTTTTCCTGCTGCAAGGTTTAGTGTTGTACTGCAAAGGTGAATTAATAGAAACAACTCAGCCTGTTTTCCTGGCAAAGCCTTTTGACTCTAAAGTCGGATATTTCTCCTCTTCTGCTTGTTGCCAAATGGTGATGTTAACTCCAGTTGCATTATGAGCCAGAGGTTTTTTATTCTGTTTTATATTGAACTAGAATTTTTTCGTACTTTAAAATGATATAATTGCTTAAAACTGTTCATAAGTACATTCATCTAGAGAATAGCTTTTGAACGTTGTAAATTACAAACAAATGTACAGGCTCCTCCTAAATAAATGATGGCTTTTCAAATCTCTTTGTTTAAAGGTGGTGCATCGAGACCTTAAACCCAGTAATATTTTATATACGGATGATTCTAATAATGCTGATTCCATCAGGATTTGTGATTTTGGATTTGCAAAACAACTTCGAGGAGAAAATGGACTACTTCTAACTCCGTGCTACACTGCAAACTTTGTGGCACCAGAGGTATTTTAAGCTGCCCTGTGTTTTCTTTTTGCTGTTTTTGGTGCATCAAATGCTTAAACGTTTCGGTAACACTTGGAAAAAAAGGGAAAATTCTGCTAGATTTCCTTAAATACAATCACACTGCTTTTTGAACACTGGTGCATGTGTTTATCATAAACCTGCTTTAAAAACAGCAGAGTCCACCCTCAAAAATGTGAGCCTGTTTAAGATCTTGAGATGATCTGGGAATAAGAAATATTATTTACTGCAACCTGTACATTGAGAAATATATAATCAACATGACATGATCCAGGGATTGACTTGCCCTTCCTCAGGCTGTGGTGTTGGTTTGGGATATTGTTAATATATGGAAAATCTTTAACACTTTTTGTCTCATAGGTTCTCATGAGACAGGGCTATGATGCTGCCTGTGACATATGGAGCTTGGGAGTTCTCCTTTACACCATGCTGGCAGGGTGAGAAGATTTCTTAGCTGTGTTGTTTACCTCAAATTCCAGAATGCTGCATGAATCCCTGCTTCCATAGAAATGGGGAGGCATTGCCTCCCTGAATCACACAGACACTCAGGTGGGACAGGGAGCTCTGAGTGCCAAATAAATACCAAATAAATCAGGTTTCTCATTCCCAGAGTGCGTGACTTGGAGATGCCAAAAACTTCCCCCAGTTTCCGGGAGGGAATTCAGTCTGTGAAAGTACCTGGTGGTTTTCTTGTTATCCTCCCCACCCTGTTCCCTTTACTCCTCTTGTATCTCCTGGCCCAGGCTGGATTCCTGGCCCTGTGTAGAACTGGCTTTTCATCTCTGGAGTTTTCTGAAGCTCCAAACTTGATGAAGCTCTAGGAGGCATCTAGTGGCCAAACGAGAAAAGGTTTTCTGCATCCTGCTCTAACAGAAAAAGAGCAGTTTTGGTTTTTTCCTATGGCTAAATCCTCTTTATTGGAAATTATCCTCTTGATAAATCTGTATTTCTCCTGTAATATTAGAAATATTAATAGTAATAAATAGTATATATATTTATTCTGTGATGTTTCTGTTGGCAGTGGGATATTGACTCTGATTCATGAGATTTTACCAATTTCTTGCAGTTTCTTTGCCTATAACGAGGTGTTTTTTTCTTTTCTTTTTTTTCCAACAGCTATACTCCATTTGCCAATGGTCCCAATGATACTCCTGAGGAGATCCTAGTACGGATAGGCAGTGGAAAATTCTCTTTAAGTGGAGGCAACTGGGACACTGTTTCAGATGCAGCAAAGGTGTAAATGTGTTTTGGTTTTATATTTTTTGTAGAATTCAAATGAAATCTACTGAATTTTATAAACTAGACTGGTCTAACAGGGTAGTTTATTATTATCTGCAAATGTATTGCGATAAAAGACATCTGGTCCATCCTTTTTATTTAAAGACTCCACTTCTAATCAAGATGCATTCCCTGGGATGGTGTTGACCCACTCTGTGGGTGTCTTAATCACCAGTGTTACCTTTTAAAAAGATCAGCATTAATATTAAATATTAATATTTAAATATTTTTCCTGATCCTTTGAAACTGTTTGTTCATTTCAGTCGGAGTGATTCAGAATGCTTGTTTGGCTGCTGCTGTCTTAGCACAAAAAATTCACTTCTGTGTATCTAAGAATGCTTAACATTTTGTGCCTAAAACAAAGGGAACATTCTGTCAGCTTGCTCATATTTTGGTTTTATTTCAAACTATTGCTGTCTCAGTTCTGTGCCCTTCCCACCCACCTCTCCTTTGGACCAACGTAATTAGCAGCTTATTGCTAATGGTTCTAACAGGCAGAAACAAGTGACCATTGCTCTTGGCTTTATCCTTTTTGTGGCTTCTTGAAGGAAAAATTCATTGCTGGTGAATCACTGTGTGAGAATTTAATTGTAATAAGTAATCAGCAGCGCAGAATGAACCAGGAGAGATATTTGCAAATAACAACTTTCCTCCATAAAATCTGCCTGCTACATTTGAATAGGCTTTCTAGCCTTGTAAAGATGATATTCACAATAAACATGAAAGGCACAACAGTAAGTTCCTTTGCAGTCAAGGCTGGCTCTGTTGCACTGCTCCAACAGTACCACACTTTGTTCCCAGCCCTCTGCAGTGTCAGGGCACTGAGTGATCCAATTTGTCTGCTGACCTCTGTGTGTTTGCATTGTGTTAATCCCTCCACACCGGGTCCTTCTCTCGCTGCTGCCACCATCAACGCTGTACAGGCCACAGAAGAGGATTTTAACTGAGCGATCCACGTGTTTTTCCCTTTTCCTGCAGGACTTGTTGTCACACATGCTGCACGTGGATCCCCACCAGCGGTACACGGCGGAGCAGGTGTTGAAGCATTCCTGGATTGCCTGCAGGGATCAGCTGCCACATTATCAGCTCAACAGGCAAGATGCCCCACATCTAGTAAAGGTAAACAAGCCTTCAGTGGTCTGGAGCTGGTGGCTGTGCCATGGGCAGGGTTGGGTCACAGCTGCAGACAGAACTCTCCTTTTTTCTCTTTGTTTTCCCTACTACTGACATATTTCAGCTACATAACGAGACAGGTTAATAAATCCCTACAATGGTTTGCTTGGAAAGGAAAAAGCCATGGGCAGGGACGCCTTCCACTATCCCAGGTTGCTCCAAACCCTGTCCAACCTGGCCTTGGACACTTCCAGGGATCCAGGGGCAGCCACAGCTTCTCTGGGCACCCTGTGCCAGGGCCTCCCCACCCTCACAGGCAGGAATTTCTTCCCAGTATCCCATCTAACCCTGCCCTCTGGCAGTGGGAACCCATTCTGCCTTGTCCTGGCACTACATACCCTTGTATGAAATCCTTCTTCAAATTGTTGGTAAATAATTTTTAAAATCTATGTGTAAAGGAAGAGATTTTTCTGGATCTTTTCCAAGATGTAGTTAATGAGCTGTCTCACAAGTCAGGGCCTGAAGAGCCACTCAAGTGGCTGAATGTGATAAATTGGTGCTAATCTTGCTCATTCTGACCTACATTAACAGGTGACTCCTACAGCTAAGGTATACACAGCAAAGGAAAAGAAATGTCAGACACCCAGGCTTAGACATTGGAAAGATTCAATAATAAATGGGTTTTTTTCCCCAACAAACTTTAGAGAATTCACGTGACCTGCCATAACCCTTGTTTGGTTTTAGTAGAGTTAGTCGAGTAATTGATATTTATTGCTTTATTGTCTAAATTAAGATAAAATATATGTATTATTATGATCTATTTAATTTTCCTCTAGGGAGCCATGGCTGCTACATATTCTGCACTGAATCACAAGACATTTCAGCCAGTGCTGGAGCCTGTGGCAGCCTCCAGTTTAGCTCAGCGACGGAGCATGAAAAAGCTCACATCCACAGACTTATAGATCCACTGGGACACCTGAGCAGACACAAGCAAGGGGGAAACCCAACAAGTGGCTCTGTTTTGCCTGACCTGTGATCAAAAGGCATCTATGGTTTCCTGCTACACTACTTGAATTCTGTAAAAGTCCTTTTTTTAAAAAGAAAAAAAAAAAAATCCACAGGTTCATACTGTGTTTGTTTTACAGGCCGTATCTGTTAAATTAATTTAAACATCAGGTACACCATAATGAATTTCTCTACACTGTCCTTTGAGATCTGTTGCAAATATTCTTTCATATTCTGTATAGTTTTGCTGGGTTCAGTTTAAAAAAAAAAAAATTATATGGTTTAGGGGACCGTTGCCAATGACCAAGTTGTACATAAAGTGTCAGTGTGGGTTTTCTTTGCTTCACACCTTCAGACCTTGTTGTGAAGGACAAATTCTTAATTTTGTAATTGGGCACTTCATTCATTCAGCTCAATTCCCTTCCCTTGTCCATGACTATTATGCAGAGCTGACCAATGTAATGTACCAGTGTTAATCCATTGCTGTGGATTTGCAAGGGCTGTGTTTGCAGGGTGCCAGGAACTGAGGAGTTTCTGTGGAAATACCAAAAAAAAAAAAAAAAAAAAGGAATTTGGGAAATTCTGCACTTAACTGGATCACTTGTGACCCAAAAGAAATGCTGGCTATGGCCTCGTACAGGAAAAGGAAGATTTTTGGTTGTTGCCATGAACTGTGTCCTGCCCTGAGCTGGAGAAAGTAAATGTGCATAAATGGTTAAAATTAGGGCTGTCAAAAACATTGGTACCACTTTGAGACAACACCATGCACTTCAATCCTTTGTTATTTATATTTCCCATCACACCTACTGTGTCATTTTCCTCAGCAGTCTTTCCACTGAATACACCCAATATTAAGTTTGTTTGGCATATGAGACAAACTGACACTTTATTATAACAACCTTGGCACGTGGGGTTTATTTTTTATTTATTTGACTTTTTTTTGGTAATAGAACGTTGCTTCTCTCTGACTCTCTCACCGCATGTACAAATATTACAGGACAGAAATGCAAAATTCTCTTTGCCTAACTGTAGGGGTAGCTTGGGAAAATAAATAAGCCTTGCAGTGTGCCCAGATAAGGGAATTCTGACCAAAAAATTTCACAGTTATGGGCAAATCACTGTCAGCATCCTGTGGCCAGCACTCGCCCTCTCTGGTGTTTGGATTTCAGCTGTTCCTGTGCTGTGAGGGAGAGGAAATTCATTCCTGGGCCAGAATTATCTTGGGGTTTCCTGACTCAAAGCCAGTGCTAAGTGCTGGTAGTTCATTCAGAGATAAACTTAGAAGTATTTTCAAAAGCTGTAGACACTGAGGAGTTGCAGTGACATAGCAGGATGGTTTTAAATATTAACTGTATTAGTGACATTAGACTGTGAACAGTTAGAAAATCCAAGTGACCAAAACCCAAACGTAGTTCAGACTCATTTGTCACCATTGAATTTCCAATTACAAGACCCCGGGTCTGACAGAAATCAACATTTTGAGACAGGAAAAAAACCTCCCAGGAGAATTCTGGCCCAACTACGAACGGTGGTGGTAACTCGGATCTCCCAAGATCTGTTGTGTTGGCTGGGTTTTGCTTATACCTGTGAAGTTTTGGTGATGTTGGAAAGTACTATTAGATAAGATAAGCTGCTTTCTTCTGTTGTGGTGGGGGAAGATGGAAATTATCTGGCCAAATAGTTAGGTATGAATATATGTAGATTTGAGACTTAATGAGTATAGCAAACATAGGTGTGCTCTTTGTATCACGCAGAACATACCCTGGATGGAATTTCTGGAGTGTTTGATAGGTGTTGGAAGCTTTAGGGGCCATTTGTGCCTAGTTTTGAGGTGCCTGTTTGAAATGCTTGAAAGCTTATCAAAGAACACAAACTGCTTCCTGGAAAGCTTCTTCTTTAGTACAAAACCTGCCCCTTTTGCAACTGGTTCATCCTTTCCCTTACTGAAGACCTTTGCCAGCAAGAATGCCTGTAAACCTCTTGTCTGCTCTCTGTCAGGATAATTTTTATGTAAATTTACAGATGACTGCCAGAAGAATTGGAATTCACTCAAAAAAAAAAAAAAGAAAAAAAAGCAAAGTGGTGGAAATGAAACGCCCTGAGCTAAGGTCAAGGTAAAATGGGGATTGAAATGGGGTACTAAAAGCTGTGTTGGGGATAAGAGGTAATGCAAGGCCTGGAACACAATGAAAATGTCAAACTTGAATTGTCTTCAGCTTTCCTGTAAGGCAGCAGCTGGTCTTTAATGGCTTTATCCATGAATCATTTAGCAGTGTTTCCATTGGTATTTTCTTTTATCTTGCTTAGAAGCACCACATTAAAAGCACCTTAAAAGCATTTTGCACAAGAGCAGTTGGAAGCAGCTGAAGGGACTCAAGTTGTTCTGGATGTGCAGCACAGAGGTGGTGAGAGAGAGGAAAAGTACCCAAACAAGGTGGATGTTGATTCATGGCAGAGTATTTAAAACATCTCTGTAAAGTTATCCCTGTTTTCATCACTCCTGGCCTTCAGGGCAAGTGGCACTCCAGGGGTAAAAGCAAAGTTTCAGTGACTGCACCATGAGAAAGTTGTCTTACGGTGGGGAAGACATAAGGATATGTTGTATCTGACAGGCCAGTGTACCTGGTATGCCACTGTAATCCTTAATTTGGGGGAAGAGTTCCCTCGCTGCGACTATTTCAGCATATCAGTCTTTGAAATATTTTGGATATGCAGGAATACAAAAGAGTTCACTTGCAGTTTACTCTTCCTGTATTTAATGAGCATCTCGGTGGTGCTCCTTTGGGAGTTTCTTGCCTATTTCTCGTCCCTTTTTTTCCCACCTTAGGTTTTGTTACATAAAGTAGCACGTTCTGCTGAGCTGGTGTCAGTTAAAGGTGTGAAAGGGAAGAACAGGTACTTGGGATGTGCTCTGGCTGCAGGGAAGGGTTGGTGGGAGCGGTTTCGTACCTGGGCACAGTTCAAGTTTACAGACTGGTTATGTTCTTACTGCCTGACTTAGGAAAATAAAAGTCCAATTTTTACAAAGGCTCATAATGACACAGAAATAGGCATTCAGACTGGAGGAATTGCCACAGAAATAAATCTTAAATGATACAATATTTTGGCTATGGCTTCCTGCCAGAAAAGCTCCTGCTTTAGTGTTGGGTGTTGATAATTATCAGTGAGTTCCAGCTCCCTGGTGCTCACAGAGAGCAGATTCCCTGACATCAGCTGGAGCTGGAGCAGGCCCAGGACACATTTTGCTGGTTTTTCACCCCAGGGATATCTCAGTTTCTACCTTCAGTTATCCTTTGGATAAGAAGTGAGGAACTCTGTTGTATTCCTGTTCCAAATCCAAAACCTCTGCAGTGGCAGCGTGGGGAGCCAGAGGTGGGGAGCAGAGTGCCCTTACCCAGAGCACTGCCAGGGTGGGTCAGTCAAGCCACTGCTCTGTGCCTTGTGTGGCCTCAGTGTTGTGTGGGTTTGGTTCTTTTTCCCGTTATCCTGAAAATCAGTAAATCCTTGGCCACACCAGGAGCCTGAGGTGTTCTGTTCATTTGAGGCTCTGTTGTTTGAGTGTTCTTGCAGCCAGAGAAGTCATCCTAAACCTCACCCAGGTCAGTCATGTGGAGCTTGAATTCTGTCTTCCATGTTTCAATTCCTTTTCCAAAGCTGATCTTATGTCCAGTAGTTAAATTAACCTCCATCAAACTTCAGCAGTTCTTGCAATGTCCTTAGAGACTGGTCTGTACAATTGACTTAAATGAATCACACAAGGCTGTAATAATTCTCCTGATTTGTGTCCATGAAATTGGGTTGAAGCATCAATGCAACCGTGGGGTTGATGTACTTTTGTAGCACTTAAATTTTTCAGTCCTGTCCAGAATTGAAAGTTTGCAAATATTTGTGGGAGGGAAGGGAGGAGCTGGTTTGTCTTAAAGTTTTCAGAAAGCTTCTGAAGCTGTGACTGTAACAGAGTCCTTAAGTAATCCTTTAAGAGCACTCTGAGGTTAAAACCATGAAATTCTCCTTGGAAGTTTGTTCCAGAGCTCGTGGGGGTGTGCAGATACCTGTTGGTAACACACCCACCCTTCATTCACAGCACGCCCGCCTTCAGCTTCAACCTCCCTTGGTTTGTACATCCCGAGTGCTGGCTGTCCCTGCTCCAGTGTGGTTTGTAAATGTTGTCCCTTGGGAATAGAAAAATGGATACAAATTTGGAAAACCCCACCCTTAATGTATCGCTGAAGCTGATTGAGTACTGGCACGGTTTACGTAATTAGAAAGTCCCCCACAAAATCATCAACCACTGGTTTTCTGGAGATTTTTCCTATGTAATGAAAGCAAACTTTCTCTGAAAGCTTTAAAAGGTATTTAATTGATTATATCTCTTAATTATTAATATGCAGGCAATAGCTTGTTAGCAGTAGTGAGTTTCAATAACACTGAATCCTCTTTTGGGGTTTTTCACGTGAGGACTGAGGATGCTGGAGGTGGCTCTGCTTTGCAGGACCGAGTGTTCAGGTTTGGGGGTTTTGCATTAGGCTTTTGAGCAGCATTTGCTAATGAATTGCATTGTCACAATGTCCCAAGCACTTTGGCATCTTGCACTGATGCTCTGGGTAGAGCTGAAACTCTCCTGGCACGTGGCTGGCGCTGAATCTCCATAAAGGGCATTAATTGAAAACAGTGTGCAATGAATTCCATGCTCTCTGAGGTACTTCAAAGATGAAACTCTACACAAGGTCCCCGTTATCAGATATTGTAACTGTCATTTCTTTCTCTTAAGCATATTGTGGATTTTGTATCATACTGTATTTATTTCATTTAATTTTAAAAGAAATGTTTTCTTTAAAGCTCTGTATATATTGACATTAAAGTTTGCATTGTACTTGGCTCTCCTCTTCTTGCAAGGCTGGGGCTGGCAGTGCAGGGTGTGAGTGGTGTTTTTCTTGGCACTGCTGCCAACACACCAAAGACAACCTCCAAATTGTTTTTATTTTTGTCAAACTCCCTGAATAATCCTAAAGGTACAGTTTTAAATAGCTGGCACTTCTTGAGTACCAGAATAAAAAGGTTGCAAAGTCATAATACTTGATAATTGTCAAAAATCCCTCACTTTATGCTTTGGAAGCTCACTAGCTCCTGTTTGTTAAATTGATATAAAAAACAAAGAGCAAACGTTCCTAAATTAAATGTATGTGAATTATTTCATAAACCTTGCCAAAAATCTCACATACATCAAGAGCTACTTATAAATTTATATTCAGTCAAGTGTTTCAAGCCACACTTGCAATAAAACAGACATTGATGGTAGGATTGATGTGTTACCTCAGGCTGGGATGATCCACCTCTTTATGTTTTGTAGGTATCTATTAAATATGACTTTATTAAGAGGAAGTAATTTTCCTGCAAAGATCTGGTCCTTTGGAAATACAAAGTGCCTTAGAAGTGACAGGAATCCCATTAAAAACTGGGTTTCAAATCTCCCGAGGTATTTGGTAACTGCTGTTGCTGTTTGTATTCAAAATGGGTTATGAATACCTTTTTTTTTTTTCTTTTCCCATCGTTCTGAATACACAGAAAAGTTTTCCCACATTGCCCCAAGCCCATCTCCCAGGTGATGTTTGCCCACACAGGACACTGCTTTTAGCAGCACTTTGGTGGCAGAAAAGGGGGTGACTGGAGCCATTTAGGGGCAGCAGGTAAAGAAGTTTCCATGATGGTGATGATTTGCTTGATTGCGTTCAAGGTAGGCAGGAAAAAAACCAACCAAATTGGGCAAAAACATTAAAACAGTTTTTTAAAAGCCCTGAAAACCCCAAAATCTCAGGTATTGAGTTCTGCAGGCTTGGTGAAGGTGTTACTGCGGGAGAAGAGACAAGGCATGGACTAAAAACCAACCTTACCCTTTTCAGAAACCAAGGACAGGGATGAGCCAAGAGACTCCAGAATGTGCCTTAATCACATCCTGCCCTTTGTTTTCCTGCAAATTTTGGTTCCCAGAAGCTGTTTTCTCCGTGATTCATCTCTGAAGCTTTGTGACTGTCAAGAGGCACCTTCCCACGTCTCCTTTGTGTTTCTTTGGGGTGCAGAATATTTTAAGGTAAAGAAAATGTTCCCACCTTTGCCCCAGCAGCAGCAGGAAGAGGGAGCAGGTGTCTGCTGGCAGCTTTGCCAAAATACGGATTTAACTGTATTTATTTTCACTTTTGTTTAACAATTTCCTTCCAGAACTGCTGGGGAATTTCTCTCAGAGGCTGGGACTTGTTGTGAGCCTCCTGGGAGACACAGGAAGCTTTTGGCAGAGGTGAGGTCAGTTTTTTCCTCTGTTCTGCAGGCCCTTAAGGGGCTCCCTTGCAGCTCCCTCCCCTTGGGGCTGTTTCTCTGCAATTCCAGCCTCGGAGCAAATCCTTAACTCTCCATAGCTGTTTTGGTGCCTGCCCTTCGGTTTTTGGCACCCACAGTGTTCTCCCCCAGAGCAGTCCTAGACCAAACTGTGTTTAGACAAGGAGTGTAATCCCTAATGGTGCCTGGTTGTGCAATTCCTTTGCTCCTGAACAGGTGAATTTCTGCCTCTTGTGGCCTTCAACATCCAGGTTTGTGTCCTGGGCTCTGGGGAGAGGGAGTGGAGATCTCTGTGGAGATGCACAGTTACAAAGCTATAGATGCCTCTTAATTTAAGGGGTTTTACTGCTGCTAAAGGTTTTTGAGGGGGAATTACAGTATAATTTTGGTGGGGTTGTGTCTGCCCCACCCCTGGAAGTGTCCAAGGCCTGGTTGGATGGGACTTGGAGTAACCTGGGATAGTGGAAAGTGTCCCTGCCCAAGGCAAGGATGGAACTGGATGAACTTTAAGGTCCCTTCCCATTTTATTGAATCATTCTTGTTTATGATGACTGCATTTGTGGAGTGCTGATGCAGCCCTGTGCATCACTAACCTGGCAGCTGGAAGTGCTGAAAGCCGTGTTGGGAGGTCTTGGTAACTAAACTGGAAGTTGCTCACATAGCAAGGGGTTAGAAACAGGATTTGTGTCGTCTCTGGCTTGTTTTGGGATGAATTTGGTCATTCCGTGGGTGAGGAAGCAGCGAGGAGCAGGGATGAGACACAGCGTGGGGAAGGGGGTGCGGTTCTTCAGTGCTCTTCTCTTGGGAAACTGCTGCAGGGTGGTTGTAAAGTCACAGCGACCCCGAAACTGCTCGGGGTGCCGGAAGTGCTGTGTCGGTGCGGCGCTCGGGATGTGGGTGCGGGGCTCGGGATGTGGGTGCGGGGCTCGGGATGTGGGTGCGAGGCTGGGGATGTCGGTGCCGGGCTCGGGATGTCGGTGCGGGGCTCGGGATGTCGGTGCGGGGCTCGGGATGTGGGTGCGAGGCTGGGGATGTCGGTGCGGCGCTCGGGATATCTGTGCCGGGCTCGGGATGTCGGTGCGGGGCTCGGGATGTCGGTGCCCGTCCCGTTGCGGTGCCCTCTGTGCCGGTGCCCCCGTGCCGCTGCCCCCGTGCCGCTGCCCCCGTGCCGCTGCCCGCTGGCCCGGCCCGGGCTGTCCCGGGGATGCTGCGGGGCCCCGTGCCCGCAGCCCCGGCGCTGTCCTGGCGAGCCCCGGCTCCCCCGGCGCAGCCGCTGCGCTCCCCGCAGCACCCAGGAGATGGAGGCAGCGCCCCGCAACCGGCACCCGCCGCCTCCCGAGCCTTCCCGCCGGGATGGATCCCGTCTGGAAACCTCCAGAGGTCAGTGTGGCTGAAGGATGCGCGGCCAGGAATTGGAATCCGGTTGCGGCATTGGAATTCGCTCGCGTTTTGTTATTTTATTTAGTTATTTTTCCTTCTTGAGAAAGCCTCGTTCTCCTGGTTCTCTTGTTTTCCAGCCTGTGGGATCCATTCGTGTCCACATCCCAGAGAATTTACTGGAACAGCTTCATATCTGCCGCTCCAGAAGCAGATCCTGCTGCTCTTGGCTGGAGAGCAGAGAAGCGCCACAGGCAGCACCAACCTGGAGCATCTCCCGGAACCCAGAGGTCCCACCCTGGCCGGGAATTCCCAATATGAGCAATACTGGGAAAGGAGGAGCAGGAATCATAAAACCAGAGACTCTCCTGAGTTGAGAGGGAGCTACAGGCATCGAGTCCAGCTCCTGGCCCTGCACAGACACCCCAACAATCCCAGCCTGTGCATCCCTGGGATGGCACACGGATCCGCACGGACACCTGGCATGGGAATGTCTGGGCAGTGCTTGGACGTGGAGCTTCCCTCTTGAAATTCTTACAGAATCGGTGCAGCCAAGCTCCAAAACTTCTGATCTGGAAACCTCTGATCTAGAGCAAATACCTCAAAATGCAGATTTTTGAGATAAATAGAAACATTTTGGACCCAAGTAGAGACCAGGTGTGTATTTGTAGTGATTTTTCAAAGCTATGGAACTCTAGCAAAGGTGATGTAAACACCTGTATTTTTTGAAATATAACTCTGTCCATGTTTATTGTTTTTGTTAGGAAATTTATTGCAATTTAATATACTCCAGTACTGCAGGACTCAGCATCTGGAGTAAACTGTACAATAGAAAAACTCTCACTTAATTCTGACAACAGTTTGGGGATAAAAATTATTAAACTTGCTTTGCCAGGTTAGAAAAGCACATTATTATTGAGTTGAAGGTGTCTCTGCCCATGGCAGGGGGTTGGACTAAAATGGGTTTTAAAGGTCCCTTCCAACCCAAAAAAAGGAATTTCCTTGTGCTGCTCAGGCTCCTGGAGCTGATGGGGGGGCAGAAAATGAACCTCAAGTTAATTAACAGCTCCAGCTGCTAATTCCCCTCTCACCAGCCCAGGAAGAGTGGGCTGCATGTTCCCTAAGCCCCATGGAAAATGATCAAACTCAAAAATAGCTGAAAGAATTAATTTAAATGAGCTGGCAGTGGTTGTCAGGGAGGGAATAAGGGCAGATTTGAGGAAATTAGTAATGTAAAAGTTCCCAGCAAACTCCTGACAAAGGCAATGTAAACTTGGTTTCAAATTAATTATTGCAAATAAACATTTGAAATGCTACAGGCCAAATTAATATTTCAGAATTCTTCACTATTTATTACTGTGCTTAATTTTCTTACTTAAATATAATTTGGGCCTACGGCTGTGAAGAATTTAATTTTTGAGGTGCTTTAATGAATTATAAAACATGTTTTAAACAGAAATGAATAGCTAATAAATGCCAAAAGTGATTAATTTTCTGAAACGTGGGAAGGCCTTTGTATTTAATTAAAAAAAAAAAAAAGCCCTAAATTATTGGAAAATAAAGAGAAGGAAAACACAAAGTGGATCAATGGAAGTTTGGATTAATTTAGGAAATCACAAATAGGTTACCCTTTGCTGTGGCAATTTTTTATCCATGAGTCCCCAACATATTTTTTGTATCCTTCAGAGCAGGTGGTGACAGAGCCATGCTCTGAAGACACCTTGCTCTGACCCCCAACCACCTGGGGTAGTTTGGGCACTTTACCCTGTTTGAAAATTGATATATCCGAACTTTTCCTGGAATAACACAGCATTAAAGACGCACGATTTTATAAGCCCACGATTTTTCTGATTGTTTTTATATATCGGGGGCTTTTAAGTGAAAAACAGTGAGAATGAGGTTTTTGTGCTTTAGCTGAGCTTTTAATATAAATTTTGAATCTGGGGCTTGTGCAATGCTTACAATTATAGGATGTGGGATTTATGTGCACAGCTCCCTGCACGTTGGGATGGGAATACCTGCCATTAATTTTTTGTGGCTTGAAACCCTGCTTGATTTAGATGCTTTCATCCCAAGGGAAGAGACATTTTCTGAAATCACCCCGGTGGTGATGGTTTGGAGTTCAGAGTGAGCCAACTGAAATTCCACATGAATCAATTGTGTGCTGCCCGGGATTTATGCCCCAGCACATGGCTCCAAACGTCCTGACAAATTACCCGGGGCTGAGAACGGGATGATTTGCTGCCAGTGACACTCTGGAGACCGTTCAGCAACAGAGAGTTCCTGCAGCTCCCGTTGTAGGAAGCTCCAGCTCATCGGTGGGGTCAATAAAACAGAAATTCCTGCCCAATTTTCCTTTTTTTTTTTTTTTTTTTTTTTGAGTGTGCACAAATGCAGGTGCATCCCAGTGTCTCTTCCACGTGGAATAACCTCTGAGCAGGGCTGGTTTTGCCCCTCACAGTTCCTCCTCAGCAGAAGACACAACACCTTGGAGAGAACGAAGCAGGAGGTGTGACCCGGCTGTCCCCGCTGCTTGGCAAAGGTGGGAGATCCCGAGGAGAGGAACGTTATTTGGGATGCGGGGATAAAAGGCCATATGGAAGTCAGTACTTGGATGAAACTAGAAAGGGAAATTTAAAACAAAACATCAAACAACATTTATGAATGGCTTAGAGGATAAAGTTATAAAAAGCACCATCAGGAGAGAAACACTAGAAAATCTCTACCTACAAAGTTTTTGCATTTCTTGGCAAGTTTCTTTACCTTGCTGTATTCCTCCCTCATTTTTTAAGCTGGGATTTATAGAACAGTGATTAAGTCCTATTTTTTTTTCCTCTGAAAAGTCCTTTGAAATTTCCTAAATTCTCTTCACTTTGAAATTATTTTTCTTCAGAGCCTTTTGAACGCTGCAATCGATTCCTGTTTCTTTTCTTATTAATGAAGCCCTTCATCCAAGAAAACTTTGCAGAAGAGAGATCTAATTTACAGCCCTACCCTGGTGAAAAGAAATCAGGTGAGCAATCAGCTGGACCATCCACGGGTTATTACTATTGCAACGTAAGCTATTTAGGAAAATATCTATGGGGAAATATCTGGAAATGTAATAACTTAATCCTAAATATCACAAAAACAAAGCAAATGACTGAATATAGCACGAAGATGAAGAATGGGGCAGAGACAGTTGCTCACCCGGGAGATTTGTTTTAGGCAGGGAGAGAGTTTTTGTTTTGCAGCGATTTAGGGCTGAAGGCTGCCAGGATGGCACTCAGGCTGCTGATTTACTGGGAAAAACCTCTTTTTTTGGTGTCTTGATGGTGTAGGACTTGCATATGATGTTCTGTAAGGCCAGAGGGGTGATTGATCCTGAAGGTGATGTGGAGTTTGCTGTGGCAAGCGCCAAGCTGCTGGCTGAACTAAGACTGACAAATATATAAATTCTCTTCACTTTAATCATTTAAAATGTCAGAATATCAAGGATCCTGCTCACTCTTGGTTAGCACAATCCCTTATCCTTTGGAAAGGTTCCCTTTTCTATCTGGGCTGTATTGTAAGGATATCAGGAATTGTGTAGCACAGCAGACCTAAAAGTTTGTGTAATTATTTATTGCCTTTAACCAGCGTTTTCACCCCTCCTTTTAATTAACTCCGCCAGAAAAGGCTTCTCTTTCTGGCGAATCCTGGGGGAGGGACATGGAGCTGAACCCATGAGCTCGTTTTGGGGATGGAGGAGGAGCTGGATGCAGGCACGGAGAGGGCCCAGGCGCGCCCGGTTTGTCCCAGATCTGGAGGCAGCCAGAGGTCGGACGGGCAGGACTGTGCCCAGGTTTTGGGCAGCTGGGGGAATTCTGGAGCCTCCTCAGCGTGGATCAGGGAGGGCTGCTGGCAGAAGTGCCAGTCTGAGGGTCCTGTGGCACCACATCCCTCTCTGCCGGCTGAACCCCCACCTTCCCGCCCGACAGGGAGCGGAGCCAGCGGGATGCAGGGAGGCTGGGACGTAGGGATGTCAGGAAAACCTGCTCCCTGCCCACTGCCAGGCCTGTGCAGAGCAATTATTCATGCTGGAGACCCAATGCTAGGAGACATGGGCTCGGGCAGAGGGAATGTCTAGGGCTGGTAGGACGAGATCATTGTGCTGGAAGTTGAATGAAAGGCGGTTTTTTTTCATAACAAAGATAAGACAGGCAGTGAAAGACACTTTTTTCCACGAAGGAAGAAGGCGTTATCCTGTTTAAATGGCTTAGACAGACTTTATTTTCTTGGAAAGCCGTGGGTCTCTTCATGGATCATTGTCTCCAAGCTGGGCTGCCCAGTGAGGCCTTTGGTCTACGGAAAAGAGACCCAAAGAGTGTGAGGGGAGCCCGTGACCTTCCAGCACTGTAAGTCAGGAGCCATAGAAATGTTTGTCAGCTTTGAAAAGAAATGGTTGTGCTCCAGAGGCTTTCCTTGGAAAAATCCCTCAATCTGGAGCCACAATGAGGCGTGATTTTAGCACAGATCTGCCAGGACACATGGGTTCCTTTCTCCTTTCAAATCAAATACGGAAGTCAGCTGGGGTGTCTGAGCTTTTGGGATTTTAACAAGGAAAATATTCAAATCTTCTTGGTTTTCATTCAGGCGAGGTGGGCTCTGTGTATAATTAGATTTCTGGAAGCAAAACAAATATGCTTTTAATACTGGGAGCCAAACAGGGTGAAAGCTCCGCTACAGGAGAACTTGGGTTGGTGGCCTCTCCTCTGGGGAGTGACATCTGTCTGCAGAGAGAAATGGCCGGGTCCCAACTCAACCAGAACACGTGGCCTCAGCCCCAGAGGCATTTCTGCACTAACGGAGGTGGAGTCTGGGCTGATCTGCATCACCACTTGCTCTTGGTGAGGTGGAGCTCTGGGGTTGGTGCAAACGTAAGTATCTCGCTTTACTTCTGAGAGTTTGTGCTCCCACACTGGTGGAACTCAAATTCTTCCTCCTTGAGCTGGGAATTATCATTTTGTCTTCTCTCCCCTTCCTTCCCCACTTCTTGACGTGTGTAAAAATAAAAGGTGTTGCCACAGATTGAACTGTGGAGTGACATCAGTGTGGAGCACGTTTTCCAGTAAACAAGATTCCTGCTTGTCATTTCCAATACTCAATGATTTCTGGTTTGTAAAAAAACCAAACCTTTTCACCTTTTAAAAAAAATTTTATACAGCAGGACAGCATCTCAAAAACTCACATTACGACGTCCCTGCCCATGGCAGGAGGTTGGAACTTGATGAGCTTTTAGGTCCCTTCCAACCCTTCCCAACGCTGTTAAAATGCCAAGATTAACCTGCAAAGTTCGTTTCTCCATTATGCAGCAATACAACAAGGTAAGAAGATGGATATTCTGCTTAATCACGATTTAATCCCAGTCTTTCAGTTTCTTCCCCTTAATTGGTGGTTTATTGATGGAATTGAAGGGGAGGTGGGCATGGGTTGGACTCACTCTCACCCTGGCTTGGTGCTGAATTCCCACTGCCGCCAGGAAAACCCAGCAGGGCCCTGGGCTGGGGCTGCATCCAGGGAAAACCTTCAACAGTTGCCCATGGGATGCCTGAGGAATGTCTTTTAAAGCAAATCTGTATGAAAATGGGGGGAATGTGCTGCCCTGCAGAGGAGGTTCTGTTCTGTGTGGGATAATGGGAATTTTTTTCCTTTGGAAATGGTTCTGCCTGGTTTGGAATGGCCTTGTTTGGGTCTGTAGGTGAGAACATTGTTTACTGATGTAAATGATCCATGATGTTAAATTCCTCCCAAATCATCACACTGATATTAATCAATTGGCCAATAATGGCTCCAAACCTGTGTGGCGATTCCTGACCTCTGGGAGAGGCAGAATTTGGGGGAACATCCGGAGCCGTCTTCGTGTTGTTTGAAGTTGGGCTGTGGTGTGATCAGAGTGGGGGTTCCATTCCAGGGAATCAGAGGAGGGTGAATGTTCCAAGGCAATGGAAAATAAGTTGACTCTAAACTTTGTCTTATTCAGCATTTTTGTGTGAGAAGGCTCAGAATTTTGCAGAGAAAGCAGACACAGGCTTTTGTTGCAAATTGTAAAATAATGATGCTCTTTTCACTGCTGGGTCTTATTTAAACAATATTTAGCTACTTAAGGTATTAAAATTAATCACTGCTGTTTACATTAGAAAACTTTCCATAGCACCTTTTGTTTTTTCCAGCTGTTTTTTCCTGGACTTGGTTTTTCACGAGGCTTTGAGGCTTCAAAGAGCTCAGGGGAGCTGGGGGGGGGGTCTCCCTCCTTCCAAGCCTTGCTGCTGCTTTGGGTTCACCCTCCATAAATGGGAATTTGGGATGTCCCCTTCCCTGGGTGAATGGCTCCTGCAAAGAGTTTTGTGTTTGGCTGAGGAAAATCCTTCTTCCAAGCTGCAATTTCCTTCCTTCCTTGTTTATGAGGAAAACATAAAATCACTTTCTGCACTTAAACTCACTCTGGTGGTGCTCTAAATTCTATGCTTAAGGATGCATTTAATTAAAGATTGGCTATGGCATAAAGTGGAGGTTAATTAAATACCAATCAATTCCTGTATAAAATACATATAAAGGGGCTTTGACTCAGGCAGTAAAATGATCTCCAGGAGGAGATTCCCCCCTTGCTCACTGTGCAGCTGGAGAGTGGCTTCCCACACGTTTTCCTTGCTGTATTTGCCATTCAGGACATTAAAGCCCCTGCAGAAAAGCTGTTTTTATGGAGACAAAGCCATGGCCTGACCCATTCCTGCTGTTCAGAAGAGATTTCACAGGGACTTTTCCATCACGGCTTTGTAATGGTGATGTTGGTGTAATTAGACAAAATTCTAATTGATGAAAGAATAACTTTCCTTTTTTTTTTTTTTTACAAAGATTTTTGAGAAGGGCCCTTATAGAGGCTTCAAACCAGAATATCCAAAGTTAATAAAATGATGGCTTTTCATGGAACAAGCTGTTAAGCTTTTGATGCCCAGTTGTGGGATATTGTGCATCCTGAAATTTAGGTGAGCTCCAGGGAGGAGAGAAGTTTTGGAGGGGGTGGAAGAGGAGTCCAATGCAGCAGAAACCTTGTGTGATTTTTACTGTTTTCCCTCTCTCTGTGTTCCCACAGGGGAATATTTTGGGACTCAGTGGGACACTTCAATGTGGAGTTTTGTGCTCCTGCACTGGTGGCCTTTAAGGTGAGGTCGAGTGGGCAGGCTTGGAAAAAGAGGCCCAAAAGTTTCCACAGAGGATTTGAGGGCAGAGTTAATTTCTCTTCTAACCAGAACGACTTCTTTAGCAGACCTTCAGGGAGTGACTGTCACTGGGTGCTCCTGTCCTCCGTGCTCTGTAGGACTTCAGGACCCTTACATGGTGAACAGCAAAGTTATCCTGCTTCACATTAGGGGTTCCTTTTCAGTAATTTGTTAACAAACAATTGATTTTAAAGTTGCTCAGAACTTTTTTGCTGGACATTCTCATGTTTAAACTACCAAAACTGAACATAATTTTTACTTGGGAGCAAAATAATTAATATAATTTTGAAATATTTTCATTTTTAAATACACTGTTCCATTGAATATATTACTGTTCTTTTATTTCTCATCAATCCCCTGGAATCAAAGCTTTTCTCACTGGATCTTTTAGAGATTTCCATGTCCTCTAGAAATCTGCTTTACAAGGCTGCAGTGATGTCCCTCCAAGGAGCTCAAGGCACCTGGGCAGGGCCTCCTAAAAGTATTTTTCCAGGGGAAAAGTGACCTAAAAACCAGTGAAGAACCAACCTGGAATGCAGCAGCACTCAGGCTGCAGAAGTGAAGGACTGGGAGTTAATTGTTCCTGCAGCTGAAAGGCCCAGGTTAGTTGCTGTCACTACACTGATTTTTGTACCATCTCAGTGACCTTCACATCACATTAACACTTTTATATTATGTTAGCAAATTGCTCTGCCAGAGCTGCAAGTCTGATTGCATTCTGAAGGTCATTAATATGATATGAAAATATTATTGTATTCTCTCCTTTCATATTTTATTAGTGATATGGAAAGCAATAAAGGAGCTGATTTTTGCTGGGAGGATCCCCAGGGAAAGATGCTCCACAGATGTGGTGTCCCACTCTGGCTCCTAATCCAATCTCAACGGGAAGTTCAATTTCCTCATCATTAATTATTTAGCTGTATTTAACTGCTGTAAATTCTCAGATTAATTTTTTTAACTGTTGAGTTTGATGACCTCTTAAAGACATTGGCATTAAGCAGTGCCCTAAGAAGCGCGGATGCTTCCTGCAAATGGAACCAGCTCTTCCACGAGGATTCGTGTGAAGGCGCAATCGTGGCAAATTTAATTTTTCTGCTCTAACAGTGAAGGCTGATTTTGTTTCTACCTTTGGTGCAGTTCAGGATTTGCAGCCTGAAGGAGGGAGGTGGTGGCAGCCAGGGCATTCCCCTGGGGAGGGCCTGGCACTGGAGCTGTCCCCAGGATGTCAGCAGTGGTCACCAGCCCGGGGAACGCTGCTGTGACCCCCACGTCTCAGCTCCACAAATTTCATTTGTCAAACCACGGAGAGAGGAAAAGTCCTAACACGTGTGTGAGCAATGGCAAAACTGGTCAGTCATCAAACAGAGCCAGGTGTGGAGGCAGCAACAAATGGGCAGGGTTTTTGAGAAAAATGACGTTTTTTGGGCTTGCAGAAAAGAGGGGTAGAAACTTGAGAGACTTTAATAGGAAAGAAAGGTTATGGCTTGCAAAGACAAATGATTTTTGAGTTAACAATGCTGTTTTAGAGTGACTTCAGTCCAAAGGGTGACTTTGGCAAGCAGCAAGTTAAATGTTTTAATGCTTTAACAGCCCTTAAGTCACCCTTAAAATGACATCCAACAGCCCTTTATCAAATGTTACCAACGGCAATATTGACTTGCAATATCACACGGTGGGGTTTGACATGATTTTGCCATCAGGGCGTTTTGATGTTTGAGTTTTTGCCTTTTCCCTGCTCCGGGCTCGCTGACCTCAGCCAGGCCACGGCTGCGGCACAAGGGCCGTGGAGCGGCTCAGATCCCGGGAAAACAATTCCAGGGCAGGTTTGTCACTGGGAGGGTGCGGTCAGGGCTTGCAGGAAAGTTCGCCTGGGTGTTCCCGGAGGATTCCTGCGCAGCCCCCGTGTGAACAGCAATAACAACGGGATGCTGTCGTTGCCGTGCAGTGCTCGGCAGGGGCTGCAGATGGCGAGCGCAGCCCCGGCACCGACCCGGGCCCGGCACCGCGCCCACAGCAGCCCCGGCACCGAGCCTGCACCCCAA